>OX346254.1:3247425-3847425 GCA_947049275.1 Epinotia bilunana
CGCACTCGTACGAGCGGAACGGGGACTGACCTGATGCAGCAGGTTGTCGAGGCGGAACTCGTTGAAGTAGGTGGGCGCGGCGGCGGAGGCGCGCACGGCGTGCCAGAGCCGCGCGCGCGCCGTGCCCGGGAACACGGAGCGCACGCGGAACCCGCACTCGTACGAGCGGAACGGGGACTGACCTGATGCAGCAGGTTGTCGAGGCGGAACTCGTTGAAGTAGGTGGGCGCGGCGGCGGAGGCGCGCACGGCGTGCCAGAGCCGCGCGCGCGCCGTGCCCGGGAACACGGAGCGCACGCGGAACCCGCACTCGTACGAGCGGAACGGGGACTGACCTGATGCAGCAGGTTGTCGAGGCGGAACTCGTTGAAGTAGGTGGGCGCGGCGGCGGAGGCGCGCACGGCGTGCCAGAGCCGCGCGCGCGCCGTGCCCGGGAACACGGAGCGCACGCGGAACCCGCACTCGTACGAGCGGAACGGGGACTGACCTGATGCAGCAGGTTGTCGAGGCGGAACTCGTTGAAGTAGGTGGGCGCGGCGGCGGAGGCGCGCACGGCGTGCCAGAGCCGCGCGCGCGCCGTGCCCGGGAACACGGAGCGCACGCGGAACCCGCACTCGTACGAGCGGAACGGGGACTGACCTGATGCAGCAGGTTGTCGAGGCGGAACTCGTTGAAGTAGGTGGGCGCGGCGGCGGAGGCGCGCACGGCGTGCCAGAGCCGCGCGCGCGCCGTGCCCGGGAACACGGAGCGCACGCGGAACCCGCACTCGTACGAGCGGAACGGGGACTGACCTGATGCAGCAGGTTGTCGAGGCGGAACTCGTTGAAGTAGGTGGGCGCGGCGGCGGAGGCGCGCACGGCGTGCCAGAGCCGCGCGCGCGCCGTGCCCGGGAACACGGAGCGCACGCGGAACCCGCACTCGTACGAGCGGAACGGGGACTGACCTGATGCAGCAGGTTGTCGAGGCGGAACTCGTTGAAGTAGGTGGGCGCGGCGGCGGAGGCGCGCACGGCGTGCCAGAGCCGCGCGCGCGCCGTGCCCGGGAACACGGAGCGCACGCGGAACCCGCACTCGTACGAGCGGAACGGGGACTGACCTGATGCAGCAGGTTGTCGAGGCGGAACTCGTTGAAGTAGGTGGGCGCGGCGGCGGAGGCGCGCACGGCGTGCCAGAGCCGCGCGCGCGCCGTGCCCGGGAACACGGAGCGCACGCGGAACCCGCACTCGTACGAGCGGAACGGGGACTGACCTGATGCAGCAGGTTGTCGAGGCGGAACTCGTTGAAGTAGGTGGGCGCGGCGGCGGAGGCGCGCACGGCGTGCCAGAGCCGCGCGCGCGCCGTGCCCGGGAACACGGAGCGCACGCGGAACCCGCACTCGTACGAGCGGAACGGGGACTGACCTGATGCAGCAGGTTGTCGAGGCGGAACTCGTTGAAGTAGGTGGGCGCGGCGGCGGAGGCGCGCACGGCGTGCCAGAGCCGCGCGCGCGCCGTGCCCGGGAACACGGAGCGCACGCGGAACCCGCACTCGTACGAGCGGAACGGGGACTGACCTGATGCAGCAGGTTGTCGAGGCGGAACTCGTTGAAGTAGGTGGGCGCGGCGGCGGAGGCGCGCACGGCGTGCCAGAGCCGCGCGCGCGCCGTGCCCGGGAACACGGAGCGCACGCGGAACCCGCACTCGTACGAGCGGAACGGGGACTGACCTGATGCAGCAGGTTGTCGAGGCGGAACTCGTTGAAGTAGGTGGGCGCGGCGGCGGAGGCGCGCACGGCGTGCCAGAGCCGCGCGCGCGCCGTGCCCGGGAACACGGAGCGCACGCGGAACCCGCACTCGTACGAGCGGAACGGGGACTGACCTGATGCAGCAGGTTGTCGAGGCGGAACTCGTTGAAGTAGGTGGGCGCGGCGGCGGAGGCGCGCACGGCGTGCCAGAGCCGCGCGCGCGCCGTGCCCGGGAACACGGAGCGCACGCGGAACCCGCACTCGTACGAGCGGAACGGGGACTGACCTGATGCAGCAGGTTGTCGAGGCGGAACTCGTTGAAGTAGGTGGGCGCGGCGGCGGAGGCGCGCACGGCGTGCCAGAGCCGCGCGCGCGCCGTGCCCGGGAACACGGAGCGCACGCGGAACCCGCACTCGTACGAGCGGAACGGGGACTGACCTGATGCAGCAGGTTGTCGAGGCGGAACTCGTTGAAGTAGGTGGGCGCGGCGGCGGAGGCGCGCACGGCGTGCCAGAGCCGCGCGCGCGCCGTGCCCGGGAACACGGAGCGCACGCGGAACCCGCACTCGTACGAGCGGAACGGGGACTGACCTGATGCAGCAGGTTGTCGAGGCGGAACTCGTTGAAGTAGGTGGGCGCGGCGGCGGAGGCGCGCACGGCGTGCCAGAGCCGCGCGCGCGCCGTGCCCGGGAACACGGAGCGCACGCGGAACCCGCACTCGTACGAGCGGAACGGGGACTGACCTGATGCAGCAGGTTGTCGAGGCGGAACTCGTTGAAGTAGGTGGGCGCGGCGGCGGAGGCGCGCACGGCGTGCCAGAGCCGCGCGCGCGCCGTGCCCGGGAACACGGAGCGCACGCGGAACCCGCACTCGTACGAGCGGAACGGGGACTGACCTGATGCAGCAGGTTGTCGAGGCGGAACTCGTTGAAGTAGGTGGGCGCGGCGGCGGAGGCGCGCACGGCGTGCCAGAGCCGCGCGCGCGCCGTGCCCGGGAACACGGAGCGCACGCGGAACCCGCACTCGTACGAGCGGAACGGGGACTGACCTGATGCAGCAGGTTGTCGAGGCGGAACTCGTTGAAGTAGGTGGGCGCGGCGGCGGAGGCGCGCACGGCGTGCCAGAGCCGCGCGCGCGCCGTGCCCGGGAACACGGAGCGCACGCGGAACCCGCACTCGTACGAGCGGAACGGGGACTGACCTGATGCAGCAGGTTGTCGAGGCGGAACTCGTTGAAGTAGGTGGGCGCGGCGGCGGAGGCGCGCACGGCGTGCCAGAGCCGCGCGCGCGCCGTGCCCGGGAACACGGAGCGCACGCGGAACCCGCACTCGTACGAGCGGAACGGGGACTGACCTGATGCAGCAGGTTGTCGAGGCGGAACTCGTTGAAGTAGGTGGGCGCGGCGGCGGAGGCGCGCACGGCGTGCCAGAGCCGCGCGCGCGCCGTGCCCGGGAACACGGAGCGCACGCGGAACCCGCACTCGTACGAGCGGAACAGGAACGGGGACAGCTTCGAGCCCGCGTTCACCACGCACGACACCAGCGCCATCTGGGCGGGGGGAACAGATTTCCGTTACTTTTGCAACAAATATCACTAACGATTTTCTCGGTGGTATCTTACTTTTGTTATACCAATCATCAACTATAATTTCACTTGTGAAGAATAATTGATCACATAGTTGCACTAGCAGACGCTTGGATGTTCATCAACTGGGCGTTTTCACTCAAATGTGCTACTTGTACTTTTTTACCTCTGACATTTTTTGTCTTTCCTTGTTCAGAATGATGAGCACTCTTGATCCCGATAAAGAAAAAAAATGCCCCCAGTTTTTTTATTCCACAATGTGACTTTTTTTTTCATACATTCTGTATGGACCATCACATAGTAGAATCCTAAAAAAAATTATGGAAAATTCTCATGATTCTGAACAGGAAAAACCATAAAATTCAATTATGAGAAAAAAGTAAAAGTCGCACATTCCGGTCCGAGAGCCGAACTGCAAATGAGGTCATTGTAATTCCCAAGCAAAAGGTTTATTTTTATCAGTTTCAATAAGGCACTATTACCATAACAAAAAAAAACTAGAAATCATCCTTATTGACATAAAAAAAGAACTTTTTGCTTGACACAAATACTCACTTTAGGTGTATCGTGCCTATTGCACTCAGTGAGGGTGAATTCTCCCAGGTTCTTCTTCAGGAGAGCCTCCCACGCGTCCGTGTCGTAGTAGGAGTGTGTCCACACTAGCCTGGACGTACCTGCCGATAAAAATAATGATATTTCATAAGTTTTTCGAGAAACCCACTGGTACGAGCTGGGGGACGAATTCGAACCCACGAACTCAAGATTGAAAGTCATGGATTAAAATAGGCAGGAATAAAATAATTTTTGATGGAGTTTTAAAATTGAAGAGCCATGTTTTTCTTATATCCAGTGGGACGCCCCGCGTTAATTTCTTTTTCGCCTGCACATAGTTAGAATGTAATTTGTAATGCAGCTCCCTCGCGTAATGGTTGCTCCACGGGTTCAAATATTTTTAATTGATTTAATCCAACAATCAAGGTGCAGAGACTAGGGTCATGTGTAATAATTACCTCCAATCAGCGAGGTATTCCCAAACATTTCTTTGGACAGCGTGTGGTACATCTGATTCGCGGTCTCCAGCGTGCCGACACCACCTCCTGTCAAACAAGTTCATTTGATAAGAGGCCCACAAATTGTCTTCTCTTATCGTAAAACAAAGGATATGAGCGAGCATAATAGCATTTTTGATGTCTCCTAAGGCGTCCCCCGTTATGAGCGCCCCTAGTGCGCAATGAATGTCGCTAGTTAGCGGCCAGTAAGCAGTGCCTGATTAGCCCATAAGCAAATAAAGCAACTTAGGGCATCACGTCTTGGGGACACCAGAAAAAGCACTACACTACTAGTTCACGTATAGGGGGCACAGGCGGATTTTACTTAGGGCATCAAGTACCGTAATCCGGTCCTGCCGTTAAGGGTGAGTATCCACCAGAACTGTGTGAGGTAGCGGAGGTGTGCGAGCGAAAAATCAACCAATAGCCTCGCTCACGCATCAATTCTCGTTGATGTTGTTGGACTTTTTCCTTGCACAGCCTATTATATAACTTGTTTTAAGCTCACCTCAACGCTCACCCACAAATATATCTTGACGCCGCGATTCGTGGTGACCAAGCGTAGGCAGAGGTCTGGTTTCGTTGGGCGAGACGAGGAGAGCGTAAAGAAGAACAGGCCAGCTCCGGTAGACAGTCACTCTTCGGTCGGTACGTTGTAGAGAGTACTCACCAATGACAGCCGCGATGATAGCACCAGTGCTGACTCCGATGATGTAGTCAAACAAGTCCTGCACCCGTCGGCCCGTGAGCCGCTCCAGATGCCGGAGAACCTCGATGGCGATGAGGCCCCGGATGCCCCCGCCGTCGATGGACAGGATGTTGGGGCCCGGCCCTTTCGTGGGGCCCGTGTAGCCCATCATAGCGAGGGCCTGGAAGTGGTCGTTTCATGAGTATGTGGGCCTGGGCGAATCTCCTAGCGTTTGCACCGCTCGGTTCTAACGTCATTGCTGGCTCAAGATTATTTCAGCAGAGGTAAATATACCGCGGTAAACTTTAATCAGAGAAGAGTCAGTACCGGTATTGGCTTATGTCTTCATCAAAAGTGGACTCTGATATTCGTCTCTTTTGATAGATTCTTGATCTACCTGAAGGTTACGAGAATACGATAGACAATTGCGATAGCTGAAGCTAGTGCATATAACCCCCAGGTCACCCCAATATTCAATTCGAAAAGTACATTCAGAGAGTCCTTAGAAGAGTATCAGTGCTCGGGTGAAATCGTTTCATCATCATCATATCAGCCGAAAGACGTCCACTGCTGGACATAGGCCTCCCCCAAAGAGTGCCAAAGTGACCGACCCTGCGCCACCCGCATCCAGCGGAATCCCGCCACCTTTACCAGGTCATCAGTCCACCGTGTGGGGATCCACGTTTATTTTATCCGAATCCTATAATAGGGATGATAACTAAGATTTTTTTATGATGTCATTCAAACCAGTTTTTGGACAAGAACAAATGTCTGTATGGGAGCAACTACAATTAAAGAACATAAATACCCAAAAATTTGAGACAAAGATTGACCTCGCTGGCGGCAGCGCAAAACGCTTCATACTGATAGACACACAACTGACATTTGTACTAATCATTGTATGGAAAATCAGGTAAGTAAATTGTTGTTTCGGTCGCGAAATACTGCGTTTATGTACATAGTTGTCATACAATTTTGTTTCTATAAAAGCGTAAGGATTCTGTTGGTAGCTTTAAATTTACTACAGTAAAAAAAATGCATATTTTTTAAACTTTCATGGTTCATATCTTTTTATGGCTTTAATTATATTTAATAATTTATACTTTATTATATTACGATCATTTAATGGTTTACTATACATTTAGCATCACTACATTATCAATTTGAACATGAGGCATCATGCCTATTCGAAATGCTCACGGCTCAGCCAGCATTAGCGAACTTTTTGCGAACTCACACACAATTTGATTAATCATTCAAAACTGTTAATCCATTTTTGTACCTACTGCAAAAAATCGGATTAATCTACTCTCCAGGACTGAAAGTGTTATTTAGAACTCAGCTGTATCAAGACATCAAGTACCTATAAAAAATATGTTGCAGGATTATACTATGCTTATATATCCTTATTCATAGTCGACCATCTAACCTCCCAACCAAAATGTTACGATTCTGTCACTTTGGAATTTGTGTATGGGAAACAATCACAAACCATTTTAGCTAACAGAGTTATGATATAAGTACCTCTTTGACGATGCCAGCTGTCTCCTTAGTGATGGGTTGGTCGTCCCTTAGCCTCCGCTGTACCCTCAACAGCGCACGCACTGCGCCCTCCTACAACAAACGATATCTTTTAGTACATATAAGATCAAGTCTAAATTAAATATCACTTTAATATGTGCTAATAAAGGCTAAGCAAAAGCAGAATGCTGATCAAGAGTATTTGGAGCTTATAATGCTTTTCTTTAGTCATTAAGTCGCACAAAAGATCCCATTTGGTCGAAGTGCATCCGAAAGGGCTCTCATACCGAAAAGATATCTTATGTCATTAAGTTAGACTCCGCCCATTATAATGACGCTGGTCATAATATGATTATAGCAAGGCCCAAACATGAGCCTTATTTAGAGATTAATGAGGGGCAGAGTGAGAGCAAGTAGCGTGTTGCTATCTCACTCCCACCTGCTACTTTAGGTGCCATGATGACCTTGATATACCTAATGACGTGTCCTGTCCACCAGTCGAGCTAGCATGATTTCGTTTATGGAAGACGAAAAGCATTTCTTGTTCACTAGCAAGTATGTAACAAATAATGATATCAGCGCAATTAAATACCAACCTTAATAGCATAGTCCCTAGACTCAGGATACTGTGTCAAATGGTCGATGAAATGGCCTGTCCTCTTCATCAGGCATTCTGTCGTCTCCGCGGTGACTAGCGCCGATATGACGTAGGCGGTCCGAGAATGGATGGAGGTCTGGAAAGGACATACGATTGTGAACCATATGTTTTGGCAATAATGCTTTATTTCCATTGGTAAAATAATTGAGACGCAACTCGTAATCTGTGACGATAAATATTTAATTCTTTTCCTTGTTTATTATGCCAATTAAAACGGTTTTGTGAAAGTTAAAGCATAGTCTCTTTTTATCCAGTGGTTTAAGAAAGACAAATATTAACTAATTTTTTTATCACAAGAAATTCCTCAGCTGTTCGACTTTTATCATGACATAGTTTTTTCTAGCAACTAAGTGTGACAAAGAAGAAACTACATGTCAGCGATAAACTTTATCATGCTGTTTGTGTATTTATTTATGTTCATTTGCATTTATCTCACGCGTGTTCGTGATATTACATTGTAGACCGCGTGATCCGATAACATTGTTAAAGTAGGACTGTAGTTATCACATGTAAGCTTACTTTCATTACTTATCTGAACCATGTCTAACTTTCTATAGTCGCAACATATGACGTTTGTTGGAGTAACATATATTATTTACTTTGGATCAGTGTTGTCTGGGGCTACACGGACCTACAATTTTACTTAAGTCTACATCGGTTACATCGGTATAGTTGAAATTATTTCAACAGAGCTGATCTACTTATCTTCAAAACAATGGCATTCAGAGAAGGAGGAGAATTTCAATTTTACAAAATTTAGCTAACATCACGAAAGAAGAAATCCCATTGCAAAATATGAACTGTTTTGTAAAAACTTAATCTGTCTCCACGTATTTTTTTCTACTTAATCCTGACTTTCTGGCTTTCGTATTTTTAAAATCATATCATGTTATTATTTCCAAAGTGAATGATTATTTCGATAATAAACATAGAAACTAAAACAATTATAATTTTAGATGTTCAGCACGTCTATCATGGGACGGCCGCGACATACTCTCGATTTTTCTCGCAGTATACCTCTTGTTCTAAGTGTTCTTACAAGAGCTTGCGCGCCGTCGCATGATAGACGTGCAGTTATGGGGTATACGGATTCTGTCATTTTACCCCAATTTCTCAGTACAACATGTCGAAGTCATAATTGGGTGTGTCGTCCGACCGCAGTGCATGCAATTTCTCAGTATAGTACGAGTCTTATCAGGTGAATTTTTCGCTCCGAGCCCTAATCTTTCAAACAAAGGCCTCTTTGTCTCTATTATCGCTAGCTACCGACTAAGCACGGGGCACTACAACATTAATGTTGAAAAACAAACAGTCATAGTATTAAGGTTCAAATTTAATGTCACTGATATTCTAGATATTACGTTTTGGTAGTGCAGAACGATAGACTGCCCCGAAGCAATACGGCACTCACATCATTTTGATACTTTGTGGTGTTAAAGCCCATTATGTGATATGTCGAAAACCCTATCCCACTCTATGATTGTCTATTGCCAAAAAATTACAGCTAACGTCATCACTTGGGTAGTCGTCCTTCTGTACCTTCAGGTACTATTAATTATTATGTGCTTATAGCTTCAACATCTGTCCTGTCAACACTGATCTAGTTTTTAATGGACCAAGATTAGAGCAAGAGATTCTGTTCCAAAAATAAAAGGTTAGGACTTTAATCAGCACAAAAACAACACAATGTGTCAATATTTTTTCGTTATCAATTCACCAAAATATTAAGGCCATTTGGCTTATCTGAATTAGATTGGGACTGACCCCCTGGCAAATATAAGAATAGATTAGATTATCTCAATCAGCTGATTTCTGTGTCATAGCTTTTGTTTTGTTCTATAAGTTTTTTTTTTAATTTAGACCAAATTTTAAAGAGTTCACTAACCCTGTACACTTTAGAGTATTACATTTTATATGATCACATACTTAATACTTAATTTCTTACTCACTTTGGATTCAAAAAGTGTCAAAAAGGGCAGACATGTTTGAAATGGATTGAAGACTACTGATTATTTATTAACATAATATAACTATTTAAAATGCTCAATAGGATACAAACTGCCAACTTTATGTAAAGGCAATAAGGTGCCAATCAGCTTAATAAGAAGTATGAATAATTATAGTATCGGCCAAATCATTGTCAAGCAATGAATCAATGGCAGCCAAGCTTGTTATTGTTTATTATCATGTTTAATCCATGCTAAAATTATAATATAAACTATTTATAAATTGGCAACTCGCCAATATATTGCCCCTCAACCTAAACTAATAACATATCCTGTGCCTTCACAGCTAAGGCCTTGAGGTAACCCAAATTTGATTGTTTTGTTGAGTTTAACACAATTGTAAAGCGAAGGCTATATTCAATAAAACAATGGTCATACTTCATCAAAAGGTTGGTAAAGAGTATGACACAACACCAGTAGCGAAAACTGGTGTTCCGATACCACTACCTTGAAAGACACTTTATCACTCATTGCTGCCAATGACTTCCTATCATATTCTTTTCTCACATTGTCATTCAGGACATTGTCCTGAATTTAGCATCCTGAATGAGTTAGGAAGCTGATGCAGGAAGATGTGATTACCATTTAGCTAGCAAGGATCATAAATCTAAATGTGATTACACCTTCCTGAATTAGCTTGATTACTTATTCAGGATGCTAAATTAAGGACAATGTAATGCAAGGTTAGCTACCATTACCGGAAAATTGTATAAAAGTATTCAGTTCTTATTTAGTAGTTTTTGTGATTAAAGGACTTTTAGGTTTATATAACATTATGAGGAAGAGCTGCTTACCTTAGTTACAATTGGTTTATTTGACTTCCAGCTACTCTCCGATATTTTGCCAAAGTGTGTGTCCTTTTTCAGCTTGAGTCCCTGCCATAGACCTTCCATAGTGATCTCTTTAGCCTCCGAACCCACAGACAAACCTTCTTGGCTGAACTTTTCATCCTGATTAGGGATTTTAAAGGGCCTTTCATTTGTAGTGCTTTCAGCTGGTTTAGTAGTGACTTGTGTGTCTATGGTAGGTTCTAATTCCTTGGTGGTGGTTGATAGTCTAGCAGTCACTGCCTTTTCAAACTTTCTTATTAAATCTGTAACAGAAACAAAAGGGTATTTGACAACAGTGAAAATAAATTTGTTTTTTCATTAGCATTATTATTATTATTTTTCTATTTATTTAGTCAAATACTCTATTATGCAAGCTTTAAAAAACATAAAATTATTGAGATATAAGTAAAACAGAGATGACTTAACATAAAATTATACTAAAGACAAGGCAGTTTGGCAAATCCCCGTAGCTGGTTTAGCCTGTCCAGAAGTATGAACAATGTAATTTAATATTGATTAAATTACTTCTAATAAGTAAAGCCTATAAGTCAAGCAAAGTAAACGTTTATAAGTCTTGTGCCAGCTAGAGGTTGAAAGCCTAAATAATAAAAACCGATGTCAGTTGTTCTAATAACACAATTTAAAATAATTGATATTTTGTTTGAGCAATCCAAAGGCACAGATGAAAATTGATCAAATACTTTACTCCTAGTAACTTAAAATTGATAAGTAAGAACTCCACTTACTGTCCCACTGGTCAGGAGATACCGGTTTCATTTTCTGCACCAATTTCTCAACTTCGGAGTTTAAATTGGTCATCGACAGATAGTGCCGAATGATCCTCCACTGACCACCCAGTGAAGACATTTTTAAAGCTTTTTTCATGCACAATGCACGTAAAACAGTCTACTTTACTTAAATGTACACAAATCACTTGGTTATTTATGAAATTGTTGATATACGAAGCTATTTCTTGGGGAGTTAACTTTGCTCGCGTCAGTCACTTTGCACTCAATTAATCGTAATGTCGCAGTACAAAGAACTCAGATGACTAGAAATCACGTTATTAAGGCAGCAACCACGACACACAGCTGAGGCAAGTGTACCAAATCAAATGCAATATTTACGTAAAACCTTGGCGAAAAATATAAATAAATCAATGACAGATGAATACGAATGACGTAAAATCGGACGATAACAGTTCTGCCAATCGCAGCCGGCCGAACCAAAACAAACTTTTTACGTTCACTTCACTCTCGTTCAATCACTTTCTTTTTATCACGTCACTTGTCAAAATAGTTTTTGTTTTAAAAGTTTTTTTTTTAAGCTGTGAGTACCTTCTTCGATGAATATTGAGTTAGTACTGAGGCATTCGTAAACAATCAACTAGTTTTATACGATTATCATAACATGTTTGCTAACAACGCGCTACGTGACGCCGTTGACCACACCCCCCACACGACTCAATGAAAACGCGCCACTTCACAAACAAATATCGTATGTTCAAAGTTTGTAACCGTTCCAAGATTTTATTTCCGCATCACCACCGATGACTAGACTGCGGTGACGCGGTATAAAATGTACTTTTAACAAAATTAGGTACTGTCAAAAATTCATCTTGGTACAGCTTTTATTGGATGTATGACATAGATTAAGTTTCAACTGCGCGGTTCCAAAGGAATAGGAAGACCTAGATTAACATTCGATTAAACTATTTTTACTTTGACCCATTTTTTCTGTAGGCTAGCGTATTTTTATGCTGAACGAAACAAGGACGGTTGCCACACGTCTTCTCTCGGATGAATTTTTTATGTTTCCTTTTCCTACTTATACAGGGTGGAAACTTAAAACGGGGCAGTAAGGGCAGCTACTAGGTTCCTTGCCGCCACGCAAAAATGGCATTGGGATTTCATTCCTAACTTTTTAAGTGATGACAATCTACATTCACAGATTTTTGAAAAAAGGTACAGTCAGCGAGAAAATCATCAATTTTGACGATTTTTTTTAATGTTATTCGATCCCATTCATATTAAGGATCAAAATATTCTTTGGGACCGACTAAGGTTTGACGACTAGAACGCCCAGAAATAAAAGAAAACTTTTTCCATACAGTTAGTATGGGAATCCCAAAGCTAATTTTGCTCATGTTGTTTTTTATGCCTATCAGTCCTTAAATACCCAATAAAACAACGTCAAAATAATTAAAATACTATTTATTATTTACAAAATAGGCTTCTAATAAATCTAACTTCACTTGGTTTGGATCCATTTTTCACAACCGCAGTGCGAATACTAGCAGAATGCGGCGAATAAAATCAAATCAAATAAAACTTTACATTGTCACCGTTCTAATTCCAAATCTAAATTCAATAAGTACCTATTTTTTTTAAATTCTTGTTTTATTCAATGACGGCCAGCTTTATTCTGTAAAAAGTTTGTAAAAAGAATACTAACATCCGTGTTTAGAAATTCTGTTCGAAATTTAAAATTTACTAAGCTAAGGGTTTTATAGCACCTGTCCGCTCGTGAGTACTGTCTACATAGTAACGTTTATGAATACGAGTGTAAATACGTTAGTTTTTTTTAACAAAGGAATGAATTCTCTAATTTCTAATCTACATTAATTCATCTCCGTCTCCATACAATTTGATGATCGTCTAAAGAACTAAAGGACTACTTGCACTTTGGGATTCCCATACTAACTGTATGGAAAAAGTTTTCTTTGATTTCTGGGCGTTCTAGTCGTCAAACCTTAGTCGGTCCCAAAGAATATTTTGATCCTTAATAGGAATGGGATCGAAGTGCATAAAAAAATCGACAATATTGATGATTTTCTCGCTGACTGTACCTTTTTTCAAAAATCTGTGAATGTAGATTGTCATCACTTAAAAAGTTAGGAATGAAATCCCAGTGACATTTTTGCGTGGCGGCAAGGGACCTAGCAGCTGCTCTTACTGCCCCGTTTTAACTTTCCACCCTGTATATTTTTATTGAACGTATACGGTTCAAGATTATTATTATTATTATTGTATAATAATAATAATAATATTGAATGGGTATCCAGACGTTGACAAACAAGCTTACGGCCCACCTGAGGGTAAGGTGTGTTGCAACTCCAGGGGTGTTAAATGCGCATTGTCGACCCTTTAAGAATGTATACACTTCATTTTTGAAGAAACCCCTTACTGTAGTCCCTCGGGAAAACCTCGGCAGGGAACTCATTCCACAACCGGAGCCAACACATACGTAAGTTAATAAGTGTAAGGTGAGTATGTGTTACGTGTACTTACTTTAGGTATGTAAGTTGTCCTTCTAATCTAATTTTGCGAATCATTTTTCAGTAACATACCGGTATCCGATTGAGCTCATCAGAACACTCTCAACGATAATAGTTGGTGACTGACCAAAAAAGTACAGTCAGCAATAAAAGCATGTACCAAAATTGTTTTTTTTTTTAGAGAAACCGTTGTCAAAAGAAAGTTATTTTACTTAAAGTATAGTAGTACCTATAGTAGGTAAGTAAAATAACGTACTGTACTACTGTCTCAGAAGGTTTATCTATTAAGTAATGTTAAAGTTACAGAAGATTATATATCTCATATTCTCAAGTAACTCAACAGAACTGAAATTTTCCGAATTTCATACGCAATCAACACGTTATTTGGATCAATAAGTTGTTTTTGAGTTTCAGGGCACTGAGTAGGTATATTATGATTCAGCACTCAGCACATAAACGAGACGGATTCTTAGGGCGTAATAAGAGCATATGTACGCAAGGGCAAGAATAACAACAACATCTCTCCTTTGCATCTCGAAAAACAAGACGACACTCACGTGAAGGGAAGTGTGTTTGTTGTTGTAGTCTTTCTGCGTTTTGCATTCAAAAACAAAGTTCGGTCAGGTGATTTAGAATTTGATTGGTGATGGTGTGATAACTGTGTTTGTGCCGATACCCCATTACCTGATGGAACCTTTTTATAACCTTTTATTAAACCTGTTCGTTTGTAGGAGAAATCTTGGAACTGCATTTTAAACCAGTTAAACTCAACCGATTGAGCTGAAAATTTGTGTATAAGTATAGTTTGGATGACAATTCAATATGATGGTACCATCGAGCTGATCTTAAGGTACTAGTTGATGACGGTATACCGAAAAGTACAATTGGCAATAAAAGCCTGTGTACAAAAAATGGAATTTTTGTCAGAGACTTTTATTTACTTATATGAAAATATTTGGGTCCATATTGGGTTCGCTAAAGTTTTGCGTCCGAAAATGATGTTCCTAAGTAATTGTACTACTAATGATCACTGTTCCTAAAAATTTGTTTGCTAAAGTTCGAGTTCCTACAATTTATTTTACTATTAACGTTATCTGTAGGTAACACTCAGTTTTCCGAAAATTGATGTTCCTAATGAACTGTACTCCTAATGATCACTGTTCCTAAAATCTTGTTTACTAAAGTTTTAGTTCCTACAATTTATTTTACTATTAACGTAATCCATAACACTATGTTACTTCAAAATAAGCATCTTTTACTTGAAACACTTTTCTCTAAAGAAGTTTTTTCCGCTCTTTTAACCTATCCGCCATCCGAATCGATTTTGCCACGATAAGTACGCGCTAACGAATTTTCTAAGTCTCTGGGTCTAGGTTTTAACCTAATCAATTTTATGAATAAAAACAAATCTACATTAAAAAATATGATGATGAATAATAGTGCAAAAGATGGTTATGTTGCATAAATATAGGTAAACAAATATTATTATGATAGATGTTTATTGAAACGGACATTATGAAGTTGAATTATTAGGATTTCAGAACGTTAGGAACAGAGTAGTTAGGAGTAGTGATTATTACGATGTAAATTTTTAGAAACAACATTTTCGGACTTCCGATAATCGACATTAAAAAATTAGTTCAACTTTGGCGCACCCAAAATATTTGCATGGGTTCCAGCACTCGGGGCGGGGGTCTTGTGGTGGCACCCAAGGCAGACCCAACCCAACTATGCCACAATTGTGCGGATCGAAAGCCAAGTTCGAATATAAAGAAATCCATTTTCAGAAGGTAGGTAATACAAACGAAGTCGAGACCGACAACAAGCAACTCATTATTCACGTGTAGGTAAGTCGCTAGTGGCTAGGAAAGTAGGCAAGCTTCGCTAGCTGATTATTAGCAGGTAGCTACTTAGGTACAGTAGGTATAGAGATATTTAAAAAAGTGTGACGTAATCGTAGGAAAAATGGACACTTGCAACATTTATATTGCCAAAACTGTCTATAGCTGTTCATGATTTCATGACACCGGGTAAGAGATCTATTATTAGTTCTAACGCGCTAACGAGGTTACTCGAGATCAATTACATAGCTACGTCCGTACAGACGTGAATAACCCGATGACGTGATTACTGATCGTTAGTAGGTATATGATCATACCTATAGCATAGCCTAGGCTACCCATCTAATCGGTATCGTCTGTTTTTGTTGTTGGTGATAATCCCATAAAATTATGTAATGCATCTAAAAGATAACAAGTTTCTGACAAAAAAATCATTTATGGTACAAGCTTTTATTGCCGACTGTACTTTTCTGTATACCATCATCAACTACTCATTGAGACGAATCTAACGAGCCCAAACTCAACGGAGTTAGGTACGTCGGTTAAGTACTGAATTCCCATGGCCACCTTCCGTCTCCATCATCGGATCAACTCGATGGTACCATAATATTGGATTGTCACCCAAACTATATCCAAAATTTCAGCTCAATCTGTCACCGGGAAGTGGGTCAAATTAAACTTGCAAGATTTGAAAACAGACAGACAGACAACGGGACAGGTGAAACTAAATAAAAGCTTGTAAAAATAAATATTGTTATGAACAGTTTGAAAATATTTTTTTACGACGTACCTACGATGATACAAAATGCTTGCACCTACGAGTCGTACGCCGTTCCCAGTAGCCTCCTAAAAGAGCCCGGTGTCCTAATTCGAAGTATTTGTGTTGGCACTATTTTCTGCAAAAGCCGTCTGATATCTTTCAACCCTAAGGGGAAACTAAACCTTACCTATTTGTCAAGAGATGGATAACATTGTTAGAAGTTCTCAGGCCGCCTGAAGTCGGCTTAACGACTGTCGGCATAGACAACCACCCACAGAACTATATCAAGATAGAAGGAAAGAGCTCGTCGATTAGTATTGGAACCGAGCGTGTAACATTTTGCCTAGGTAATTTGACGTCACGAGCGTAATTTAGTGACGGGAAACATAAGCCGCGCGACATCAATTAGCACGCGGCAGTTGCAATAACTAGTAGGTTTATTTTGTATCGATTCAAAATATCGATAAGAATTGACAGAGGAAATGATAATTAGATTCAACAGAGGAAATAAAAAATAGTAAAAATAAAAAGGGCTTAGTTTTTTTACATTATAGAAGGAAAGAACTTGTCGAGACGTTTAGTATGTTCAGTCCCTAAGCATTCTGAACAAATTTCTGAATGGATTGCTTACGTTCCTGCTCACGGACGCTACATTTCAATCATTAGCCGAGCTATATCATAAGTTCTCTAAATATGCGACCAGATACCCTAGGTAATGGCCAGAAGGAAACCAAAATTGTAGGAAACCATTTTTTACGACCAGTTGCTTCAATCCATTTATTTTTCATTTCAGGATCATTCGGAAAACTGAAATAAAATTGCAATATAGAAGTAGCCATCACCTGTTTGTTAATAATATTTCTTCTTCTCTAATAATATCCCTCTCAACCCTGCATCCCATCCTACAGCGGGTACATCGGGAACACGGCGGTTTCCCACCAACAGGGGGGGCAATAGGGGCTCCAACCGCTCCAGGGGTAGAGGAAGAGGGGGCCGGCAGGGGCAGGCCCACTCCCAGCGCCGGGGCCAATAAAGACGCAGCACACGGGGGGGTGACGTTTCTGCAGGCCAACCTACACCATGCCATCGCGGCCACAGCGGTCGTAGAAAAACTTTTCGGCGAAAATGGCCTAAACATCGCCCTCATACAAGAACCATGGATCAACACCAAAACCATGGGAACAGGACTTAACAAAGCAGGTAAGGTATTAATACACGAAAAAGGATCCAAACCAAGGGCCTGCATCGTGTTTAACAAAAATATGAATTTCTTGCCTGTTACAGAACTATGCAGCGATGATCTTGTTGCTGCGTATGTTGATCTCAAAGGAAAGGGCTCACAAAAGGTGTTGATTTGTTCCGCCTACCTGCCCGGAGAGAAACATGACCCCACAGAAGAACTGGCTAAAGTTGTAGAGTACGCTGAAGCACAAAAGGCAGAACTGATTGTGGGCTGCGACGCAAACGCTCATCACACCATCTGGGGGAGCATCGGCATCAACAAAAGGGGTGAGTTACTCTCAGAATTTATTTTGACCAACTGTCTACACCTGTTAAATAGGGGCAACACGCCAACCTTCGTGACCAGGGCAAGACAAGAAGTATTAGACATAACTTTTGCAACTGAAAAGGCAGCAAACTGCCTAAGTAACTGGCACGTTAGTTGCGAGAACTCAATGTCGGACCACAAACATATTATATTTAGTGTAAAGGGCCCGTTAGATATGGAACCCCAAACACGAAGAAATCCAAAAGAAACTTCCTGGGAAGCCTACAAGGCTCACCTGGAGGACCATCTAAAGGATATCCCAAAATATGTCAAAAATCCAGATTCCCTCAATATAGCAGTAAACCAACTCTCCAAAGGTATCTATAAGGCCTACGAACTGAGCTGCCCATTGCGAGAATCAATCACACATTACACAACGACATGGTGGAACAAAAGGCTGGAAAAGCTCCGTGTGTCCACCCGTCGCATATTCAATCACTCAACCAGACCAAACGAGTGGGAAAGGTACGGTAGAGCACTGACTGAATATAACAAACAGATCAGAAAAGCCAAAAGGAGGTCTTGGCGGAGGTTCTATGAAGAGATCGCCCAAACACATAAAGGAGCGAGAATTCACAAAATCCTCTCCAAGACACCAACCAATTACCTAGGCCTACTTAAAAAGCCTAATGGCAGCTTTACGACCACGGAGGTGGAAACAATGGACTTGCTTAGAACCATCCACTTCCCAGGTTCGTACCCCACCAGTGATATTCAGCTATGCACCCAAAGGAGCACACAAGCCCGGAGGGCACACAACAACGACTGGAATTTGGCTGCAAATATCTTCAGACCAAACCAAGTTATATGGGCACTGAAAAAATTTGAACCATTTAAATCGGCGGGAGAAGATGGTATCTTTCCTGCATTACTACAGCAAGGACAAAACCTAATCACTCCGCACCTGGTAAGAATATTCCGAGCTAGCTTTGCTTGGAGGACCATACCAGAACAATGGACTAGAGTCAAGGTACGCTTCATACCAAAAGCAGGGAAAAAGGACTACTCACAGCCTAAATCCTTCAGACCAATTAGTCTATCATCGTTCTTACTTAAAACGATGGAAAGAGTCATTGATCAGCACATTAGAGCGAAATATCTGGTAGCCAGACCACTGAGTCTGAGCCAACATGCTTACCAAAAGGGGAAATCTACGGAAACTGCACTACTTGATCTGGTCGACAAAGTGCAAAAAACCCTAGAGGACAAGCAAACAGCTCTATGTGCTTTCCTTGACATCGAGGGTGCCTTCGACAACACACCCACAGAAACTATCCTCAAGGGATTGGCATCAAAGGGCGTGGACGAAAGCACCTTCAGATGGATCCAGAGCATGCTTTCAAATAGAATAGTCACTCTGACCCTCAATGCAATTGAGCATACATTCTACACCACAAGAGGATGTCCACAAGGAGGCGTACTATCCCCACTACTATGGACCCTAGCAGTGGACCAACTCCTAGCAACTATGAAGGACCTAGACTATGACACACAAGGATATGCCGACGACCTTGTAGTCATAATCAAAGGTCCGTGCCTCCACACAATCTCGAACTTAATGCAAGGAGCGCTTAACACCATAAATAAATGGTGCAAAGAGAATGACCTGTCCATCAATGCGAGCAAAACAGTACTAGTGCCCTTTACAAAAAAAAGGAAACTAGACAAGCTCGCCAAACTAAAACTGAATGGACAGGAAATAACATACTCAAATGAGGTCAAGTACCTAGGGGTTACCTTTGACCAAAGGCTAACTTGGAACGCTCATTTGAATAGCATAATACACAAAGCAAAAATGGCCATGTGGACTTGCTGTCGAATGGCAGGAGCAAGATGGGGTATAAGACCCAAAATTGCTCTGTGGCTTTACACAGCGGTAGTGAGGCCTGTAATCACATACGCCTCTGCAGTATGGTGTAACAAAGCCAACCAAAAGACAGCCATCACAAAGTTAAGCAGTCTACAGCGTACAGCTTGCTTAACAGCAACAGGAGCTTTATGCTCAACACCGGGGGCAGCCTTGGATGCACTGCTCGATCTAACGCCACTCCACCTGCATGTGCAAAAGGAGGCGAAGCAGTGCATCTATAGGATATGCACACTAACAAGGCCAAAATGGCGCTCTCAAGTGCTTACCAAACTAGAGGCCCTTGTCTTTGATAACAAAAAACTAAGCATGCCCACTGACGACACTTACGTGGAATGCAAATTCACCAAACTGTACACAGTGGAAATACCTCCGAGAGACAAATGGCTAAACGACCAAATGGACTTTAAGGAGGGAAGCCACGTGTGGTACACGGATGGATCAAAAAAGGGTGATGCTGTTGGATGTGGTATCTACGGTGAGAGGCCGAAGCTCAAAGCTAGCGTCAGCATGGGGAAAGAGGCCTCAATCTATCAGGCTGAACTCTTCGCAATAAATAAATGCGTGGAGATCAATCTTGAGAGAAACCTAAGAAACCAATACATCTACATCAACTCAGACAGCCAAGCTGCTCTGCTGGCACTAGAATCCCTAGAGTCCTACTCTAAACTAGTCCAGAACTGTAAAAACAATTTATACACCCTGGCCAATACCAACAAAGTCATACTTAGATGGGTACCAGGACATTCCGACATAGTTGGGAATGAAAGAGCAGATGAACTTGCAAGGAAGGGCGCGGACACAACCCTGGTCGGCCCAGAACCGTTCTGTGGTATCACAAAACGGAAAGCATATTCTACTGCAACTCAGAAGGCTTGTGCCTTCTGAGTTGCAGTAGCTCTTTAGAAACCTGCGCAGTAACGAGAATTCTGACAGGACATTGCAAATTAAACAAACACCTGTTTCAAATGGGTATGAAACAGGACGCAACTTGCAGGTTCTGCCAGGAGACGGAGGAAACAGCAATGCATATTCTCTGCTCCTGCGGACCACTCATGCACAAAAGAAGTATCTACCTAGGGCGGCACGTAGTGCACCCAGAAGAGGTACAACATATCACCGCCCAAAGAATCTGGAACTTCTTAGAGGCAACGGGACTAAACGGTGAAATATAAACAAAGGGCTGCCACAATAGATCACCTGCTGGTCGAAGCGGCATATAAAGGCCCACAATAACACAATAATAAATAATAATAATAATATTTGCTTTGCACTACGTACATTATATAGCTGCATAATAATATAAGAACGTAATTATCATTTCCTCTGTTTTCAAAAACGATTATAATAATCGAGTAAGAAAATCGCAGTGTACAGCACTATTCTTACTTTCGACAGGAAAAATGAGAAATCTACCTTGAACATGACTCTACAGTTTGCAATCGCCCGCTACTGTTTAATAGAGCTGCTATTGTATGCAGCTGCAGAGTTGCACGTACTATTGAGAGCAGCGTGGAACGAAGAAAGGAAACAGCATATATATCTTCACGTTATATTATGTGACACACGAGTTGTTACAAGTATTAGGCATCTAGTTATTAAGAAAGATTACTAGGATACGCACAGGCTATTATAACTTATATTAGACGAGACATCTATCCACGACAACGGGCTGGTGCAGAAAAGGAAGCAGATAAAGCATTAACAGCTTAGGTGTTGTCATGCACAAAAGCAAACAACCATTCATGAACACAGTAATGCATAGACCATTCACTATCATTCTTAATACTTCCCCTTATGCATTACAATCTCATGCTAAAACCATGCTAACATATGCACAATAACTCTACAGTTAATTTAAATGTGACTCTACATATCAACCAAACATGGCTTTATAATCATTCAAATATGACTACATTTCATAGAAATGTGACTCTATATTTCATTGAAATGAGACTACATTTACACAAAGGCAAGTCTCTACATTCACATTCAAAATATGACTATAATACAAACATAGTATGCTCAAAAATGTACTCAAATTTAACAAGGCTTTAAACACATTGCATCCATGAACGAGCAATTTTTCTTACTATTTAACACTTCAGTTAAAGCATCCGCAATCATATTTTCTGAGCATAAATACTTAACTGCCATGAATCCTTTTTCAACCAAATCTTTAATAAAGTGATATCGAACATCTATATGTTTAGTGCGTTTATGACACATTTCCTTTTTGTCAACAAGTTTAAGTGCACTCTGATTATTATTGTATACAATTACGTTTACTTTGGTTTCTGGCAGTATCTCTGACATCAGCTGTTTAATAAAACATAAATCCTTAGATACATCAGCTATAGCAACGTATTCAGCTTCACAAGAACTGAGTGAAATTGACCGTTGCTTCCTGGATTCCCAATTTACTGTATTGTTTCCAAACTTAATGATGTAACCAGTATATGATTTTCTATCAAGACAGTCATTGGCCCAGTCAGCATCGGTATATGCATTCAATAACAATTCCTTACTTTTTATATAAAATAAACCGTAATTAATTGTGCCCGCCAAATACCTTAACAAACGCTTAGCAGCAAGCCAATGAGATTTACCAAAACAGTTGTTAAACTGGCTAAGTTGACTGCAGGTGAAAGAGATATCAGGACGAGTCGAAACACAGAGATACATCAGCATGCCATTTAGCTGTCTGTACTTATATGTATCATCATTTAAACACTCATTATCTTTCACCAATTGAGTCCCGGAAGCATAGGTGTGGACGGTTTACAATCATCCATGTTATACTTCTTCAAAATGCTTTTTATGTACACAGATTGATCCAAAGATAAAGTTCCATTCTGTCTATCTCTAGTTACACGTATACCCAAATAACTTTGTATGGGACCCAGATCTTTAACTTGAAAATCTTTCTCTAGTGCTTGCAACAATTTACTTTTACATAAACTATGTTTAGAGTAAAACAAGAATATATCATCCACATACAATGCTAAAATTGCAAATTCAGATTTAGCCCTTAAGTAGTACACACAAGGTTCACTTTTGCTCTGAACAAAACCAATGTCACATAAGACATTATGGATTCGTAGGTTCCACATGCGACTACTGTTTCAAGCCATAAATGCTTTTCTTAAGTAAACATACTTTATTTTTGTCATAATTGAAACCTTTAGGTTGTTCCATGTAAATTGTTTCATTTAAGTTTCCATTAAGAAAAGCAGTCGTGACGTCTATATGATCTATGTTCATATCATATTCATTTGCTAAACAAAAAAATAATCTCATGGTTGAATGACGAACAACAGGTGAGTATGTATCATTGAAATCTATGCCCTCCTGCTGAGAAAACTCTCTAGCGACTAGTCGCGCCTTATGGCATATAAAATTTCCTGAAGCGTCATTCTTTATTTTATAAACCCACTTACTTTTGACTACATTTACATTCTTGGGCCGATCAACAATAGTCCAAACTTGATTACTGATTAGCGAGTCGTACTCTTGACGCATAGCGTCCCGCCAATCATCAGCATTTACGCTGTAAATAGCTTCTTCATACGTAGATGGTTCAAGTGTACAACTGCTAGCCATTAGAGACATGTCATAGTCACCATACCTCTTTGGTGGAATTGAACGTGTACTACGTGCTGGACGTTCTACGGGCGATGACGGTTGAACATGCAGATCTGCCAGGACTTCCCCTGAAGGGCACTCTGCACCCGGACACCACTCAGCCTCCGCGGCTGAACCACCATGAAGTGAGTTGCTGTCGCTGGCTGAACAGTACCGGTCATCGTCACCAGATCCTGAAAAATTCATAGAATAATTATGATCATTTCTAACACTATCCATGATGATGCTAATATCATTCACACCATTAGAGTCATTACTCTCATCCATGTTTGCAGTAATGTCATTCCTGCCGCTGCCGCAAATAGTGTTATTGTCATTCACACTTACATCAGTGCATGTAGTACTGTCATTCCTACAGCTCCCTACCATGCTACTTTCTTTCACATCTTGTATAATGTTGCTAGTAGTACTCTCATTCCTACAGCTTTCTACCGTGTTACTCTCATTCACACTTTGTACCATGCTGCTTGTAGTAATCTCATTCCTACAGCTGCCTGTGTTACTATCATTCACACACTGTTCGTATGAAATCACATTACTCTCATTCATGTCATTTATCCTAGTGTTATTCTCATTCACACTAATACCATTCATGTCTATAATAAAATCATTATCAATAAAATTATTTAAAAATTCATAATTAAAATGATTATCATTATTATTCACATGTCCAAAATTTAAAAAATCCCTTTCTAAAAACTCTACGTCTCTTGATAAAACAACTTTCCTGGGGTCAGAATAATCAGCCAACCTATACCCTTTGGTTGTTTCTGAATAACCCACAAATACAAACGGTTTACATTTTGCATCCAATTTCGTTCTCTTAGAACTTGGCACCTTCGCATATGCTAGACAGCCAAAGACTCGGAGGTGACTGAGATCAAGCTTTGATCCCGTCCATAGCTCCTCGGGGATCCTGCCACCTAAGGCTGCTGTGGGGTACCTATTTTTTAAATAAACTGCCGCCATCACTGCCTCGCCCCAGAATCTCCTGTCGAGTCCTGAATGCTGCAGTACACATCTAACTTTATTCATTAATGTCCTAAAAAGACGTTCTGAGACAGCATTCTGCGGTGGGCAATATGGAACTGTCACCTGATGCAAAATACCTTTATCCTTAAGAAACCGTGAAAGTTGCTTGCTGGAGTATTCACCTCCTCCATCGCTGCGTAGACATTTGACAGGAAGACCAGTCTGCTTTTCTACCATGTTAACGAACTCTATAAAACGGTCACATACCTCAGATTTTCGCTTAAGTAAGTAAGCAAAAGATTTCCTAGTGCTGTTGTCTGTGAAGGTGAGTACGTATCTTGCGCCACCCCAGCTACTCGGCAAGGGCACACATCACTATGCATCAGCGACAGCTTGTCGCCAGCCGGTGTTTTGCTTGCTCTCGGGAAAGGCTTCGTAGACAGTTTTCCTTCCAGGCATGGAATACACTGCCCATCCTGTTTGTGGTTGCTGTCCTGTAACATACAATTTTTAGGAAACCTATCCCTAATCGCATGTAAATCTCTATAGTTTATGTGCCCTAGCCTTTGGTGCAAAATTTCAATGGGCACCTGAGTAGCGACTGCGGAGCTTGCCATCTCTCGCCCTGGCGAAAGATTGCAGCTCTCCCCATTGCGCAAAAGCTCACCTGTGTGCAACCTATATACCCCGTTTTCTAAAGATGCAGACCCCACTTTACAGTCTTTCCCGTCTACAATTGTACAACCCCGCCTGTCGAATTTTAAACTGTATCCATTACTGATAAGTTTACTGACTGATATCAAATTCGTGGATAAATCAGGTACATATAAAACATCTTTTAATTTACGTTTAACACCATTGAGCATAATAAAAACATCACCAATACCTACACATACTAATTCGTCATTGTTTGCAATTGTCACTTTGACGTTTTGTTTTTTAAAACTAACTAACAAGTCTCTATCATTTGTCATATGGGATGTGCAGCCGGAGTCTATCAGCCACTGCTGCTTCTGGTGTGCCACTAGCATAGCCACCATGGCCTGGTCCTCCTTAGGTG
Source organism: Epinotia bilunana (assembly GCA_947049275.1). NCBI lineage: Eukaryota > Metazoa > Arthropoda > Insecta > Lepidoptera > Tortricidae > Epinotia > Epinotia bilunana. The sequence continues at coordinate 3,272,450 of OX346254.1, forward strand.
TCTTGGTCTTCTTAAATTTGTAACATTGTGCCTTTATGTGCCCTTGCTTCTTGCAGTAATTACACTTTCCCCGGAATGGTGTCTTACTTCTTGACATAAAAGCGGTGCTGGATACAGTATCAGCCTTCCTTGTTTCTTCTTGTAGAAGCCGCGCTCTGACCACTTCGCTGGATAACGCATTGGTCATGCTAGCAGTCTCCAAATTTGATACAAGAGAATCATACTCGGAGGGTAAACCGCTGAGAAGAATTTCCGCTACTTCAGTGTCATCAATTGTCTTACCAATGTCAGCCAATTGCTGAACAAGGGTCATCACTGCTTCGATATACTCAGACATAGAACTATATGCGTCGTGTTCTATTCTGTGCAACTGCCTGAGTAACAGCACACGTCTGACGAGACCTGCATTTTCGAAAACATCAGCCAGGCTCTTCCATGCCTCCTTGGCTGTTTTCGCAGACCGAACGTATTGATATAAACTGCTCTTTAAGCTCAAACAAATCCTGGCGAGTGCTCGCTGACCACGTGCGTCACTCTCCTCCGTACCTGATATTATCGTGTCGTATAAGCCGTCGTGCATTAATGACATCCTCATGGCGAACTTCCAGGCGTAGTAATTCCTGGCGCCTTCAAGCTTTTCGATAGATACGTGTGATGAGCTCGCCGGCATACTTGCGACCGGCAATCCATGTGCCTCGGGCGTCTCAACCATTGTTGAATTTACAGGTTATAAAATGGATTCTCTTACTTGTCGTAGGCGTGGTCTCCACTGTTCCTGTCTCCAAATCTGGGGCCGTAACCTAATAGAGCTGCTATTGTATGCAGCTGCAGAGTTGCACGTGGTGCCTACTATTGAGAGCAGCGTGGAACGAAGAAAGGAAACAGCATATATATCTTCACGTTATATTATGTGACACACGAGTTGTTACAAGTATTAGGCAACTAGTTATTAAGAAAGATTACTAGGATACGCACAGGCTATTATAACTTATATTAGACGAGACATCTATCCACGACAACGGGCTGGTGCAGAAAAGGAAGCAGATAAAGCATTAACAGCTTAGGTGTTGTCATGCACAAAAGCAAACAACCATTCATGAACACAGTAATGCATAGACCATTCACTATCATTCTTAATACTGTTTTGATGAAAATCACAGAAATATATCAAGATAGAAGGAATAAGTGTATGTATGACACGGTGGCACCATTGCTCGCCGCGAACTTCAGTCTGCTCCCGATTATGTGCCAACGCCAGTGATGTAGCGTCCGTTAGCAGGAATGTAAGCAATCCATTCAGAAATTTGTTCAGGATGCTTAGGGACTGAACATACTAAACGTCTCGACAAGTTCTTTCCTTCTATAATGTAAAAAAACTAAGCCCTTTTTATTTTTACTATTTTTTATTTGCTCTGTTGAATCTAATTATCATTTCCTCTGTCGATTCTTATCGATATTTTGAATCGATACAAAATAAACCTACTAGTTATTGCAACTGCCGCGTGCTAATTGATGTCGCGCGGCTTATGTTTCCCGTCACTAAATTACGCTCGTGACGTCAAATTACCTAGGCAAAATGTTACACGCTCGGTTCCAATACTAATCGACGAGCTCTTTCCTTCTATCTTGATATAGTTCTGTGATGAAAATAATGAAATCAATGTTTTTTTTAAATTATTAATACTGTTATGAGTGTACTGTGTTATACTGTTATTCTGTTATCTGTATATTTAAGGACGAATTGTACTTATTAATGAAAGGAAACACCTCGATTAACAGCTCCACCTTTATTGAAAGTGTTTGAGCAACTAATTATTGCGCAAACAACCATTTTGTTTTTAAAATGTGACGTCGCACGCAGACCGCGGTCGGGAGCAGACTGAAGTTCGCGGCGAGCAATGATGTCACCGTGTCATCATTTCGCCACGCGAAGTACATACTCCTTGTCAGTGTATATAGCTCTCGTTTGTTTCTTCATATCCATTGGTTGCTCCTTCCTTTGGTGTTAGGTTTGTTATGTGTTAGATTTTAAGGTATTATAGCTATAGGTAATTAGTTAAGGGCCCCTAAGGCCCCAAAGGGCCCAACTTAGAAAGAAAGGTAGGAAAAAAAGCGCAGTACATACACTTATTCCTTCTATCTTGATATATTTCTGTGCAACCACCGGTATCAACGGCTTAACGAGACTTCTAAAGCACGGAAGCGCTCACTAATCAACCACTCAATGCGGTCACCCACGCGGCGAGGCTGTGCTGTGACCGCTTCAACTATCCATCCTTCTACCGTTATTCCCGGTTGTGCCATAAGTAAGTAAACGCGCATTGTAAACCGAAAAGAATTAGGTGTTCAGTCGAATATAAAGTATGAGAGCATGATGCCTGTCTACGTTAGATTGTTAGCTGAAACATTATTATGTTATAAAATTGCACAAAGGACTTTGTCCTGCAGTGGAATAACACCAATGAACACACCAATATTTAACTAATAAAATGAACCAAACTCGTATTTCCCCTAATAGCATTTTCGTTGGCATTTCGTTGGACCAATTCGGTGATCAATGGCCCAACGTGGTGCCAACTTAAAATGCTACTAGGGTCGTTAAAGATTATGCTATCTTTCCTCAACATATCAGCCGAACGACGTTCATTGCAGCACGTCTAGCACACGACGGCCGCGACATACTCTCGATTTTTATCGCACTATACCTCTTCTTCTAAGTGTTCTAATAAGAGAGAGACGGATAGTGCGAGAAAAATCGAGAGAGCTCGCGCGCCGTCGTGTGCTAGCCGTGCTGGACATAAGCCTCCCCCAAAGAGAGCGGGCGCCGCAGGACCGGTTATTGTGGCACGATCTTTGTTAAAACGCTAAAAATACCTATGTTAAACGTATCATTATTCCTAATTGGAGATCCCATTCCGAACAATATTTTACGCTCGAACCAAACTGATAAGACCAAAAATAATGCGCAGTTGGTCTGCATGCATAGCCGAGTACTATTATTACCTAACGTTTCAAGGCCAAATGAACGTACCTAAACGTAGCATGTTTTCAACTCGGGTTCTATTTGCATAAACATGAAGTAGAATATAGTTAGTTATTTTGAAATGCATTTCAGATCCATTCACTGACTGGTATATTTTAGTTTACTTAGTACCTAAGATTTGCTGTGATTTGCTTTGTGAACTTTAGCTACTAATGTTAAACTGTGTAGATTTTATCATTATTTAACCAAAACCGGGTGTTTTGTGCGTGTTGCAACCAATGATGTAATATAATAAATCGGTCAAGTGCGTGTCGGTCCACGCGCAGTGTAGGGTACCGTAGTTGCCTGTCTATCTTAGTTACAAAGACACGCGCGCGCCAACTAAATGGTTGCGTCGGCCGAATTTGTACGAAAGTTGGCCTTTCTAAGTAGGTAGGTTGCTGCACCAGATCTATGTATTTCTATTATTATTTTGCTGGGCGTCGCCGTCATAGAACTAAATGATTGTAACTAAACGAATTAAGTACCTGTGTTAATTTATGTTTTGCATACAGCGAACGAAAAACCATAGAATGCCTTACTCTACCCAAAAAGTCCCTAAAACCCGGTATGCGCATTTTCGAACTAAACGGCTGCCTGGCATCGTTTTGACACCCGGCCCCCATTCCCGCATAATGTCAATTGCACCCATTCTGTGGGGGCATTTTGCGGCGCTACTTAGAATTCTATGGTTTTTTCGTTCGCTGTTTGCATATATACATATAGTTTATCATCGTAAGGGGTTAATTTAGAGTTAAAAATATGGCGTCTGAAGTGTAGGTATTGAATCACAGCATTTTGATATGGGGCCACGTATTGTTTTAGGAGTTTTACATACATATATCTCACTTCATGAGAATAAAACGTCAAAGTAATACAAAACGGTTGAATATATTTCTTACGAAATTAACATAACAATATCATACCAAGGACAGTATTTTAGTATATAGCCAATTTCTACTAACTACATTGTTCATAAATTTCATTACATTAATATTGTGTCGTAATTGCTCTTTCACATTCGTCCCATAAATTATAATTCTAAATGCAAATAGAAAACCAATAAAGAACACCAATTTTAATAAATTGCGTTCATGTCTCCAGCGTTCTATACACCTATCAATTCGTCACAATAACTTCCTTCAAAGTGAATGAATTGAATGTTTGCCGTCTCTTTTCACCATATGTCTCTAGGGTGTAGTGACAAATTGCGAGGTGTATAATGGCCTTAAGGCTCGCCACATGCAGACTGAATTCCGCGAGCGAATTCCGACGCCGAATTCCGCGGGGCTGATTCCGACCGCAGCTATGGCCCTACCACGGACAGGCGCATAAATTTCGCTGCGGAATTCGTCCGCCGTGACAAGCCTAATAGATATAGACACAAAATCTGATACCCATCTCATTCTATTAAATCAAGTAGAGTGAGATAGGTAGCAATGATTGCGCAGTACATAATAGGTACTCCATAAAATTATTATAATGTGTTCTACAATGAACATACATAAAAACATCCACTTAAATAGCAACACATCTGTCATGTAAGGTCATGAACATTATATTAACCTTCTTAACGCCAGCGACGGCTAAAGTGGCCTTAAAGGAGACGCTACACGGGCCGATATCGGCAGGACTGCAGGCCGCCGCGTGATTCGGCCCGTGTGGATACGTGTCGGAAGCACGGCGGCCGGCCAAATCAAGGTCATTCCATACTGGATTTTCTGTGACCTTGCTTGGCAGCCTGCCGATTGCGCTCATGTAGCGTCTCCGTAACTGAGGGGACTGCCACCGACCACCTTAGTTCTCAATGTAATTTAGGCCGGTACAGACGGAGTGAATTCCAACTCCAACACATATAAGACCTGACCCCGTATCATGGTCGGCCTTATCACGCGATAAGTGACAAGATAGAGCGTCCGTCTCGTTCTATTGAACGGTGTCAGGCAGTGACGGACGCTCTAACTTGTCACTTATCGTGTGTTAAGGCCGTCCATGCTACGGGGCCTGCACGCCAACTGCAATTTGTTGCTGGACTGCGTGCTAACTGCAAAGTGTGTGAAAGTCTGTCTCGCTCGACCCATAAGCCGCATAAAGACGTTCGAGCGCGGAGGATTGCGAAGGAAAGTCAAAGGAAATCTATTATGCAGTAAACTTGGTTTTGCCGGACACTGTGCATCCTGCACTTATCCAGGCGGGCCGAAATCACGCGTTGGACTGCAGTCTGCCTCACTCGCTAGTCTGCACGCGCCTTTACATGCTTTTCAGTAAGCTTTATCTCTGCAGCTATTTCCATAAACTTAACAATTATTACTATGATAAAATCGGCAAATGCATGTATATTTAGCATGCTAGAATAAGTCGGATAAACAACCTACGTACACGATTATTCATTGTTTACATTAATTACAAAGTATACAATGTAAATACATATATTTAGTATACGAGTACAGGGTAGATTTTACAATTTCTTTCAGAATCTGGTAATACATTTTTCAGCTCAGCAGCTCGAACAAGCATATTTTGCTGCGTGAAAACAGTGTGCAAAATGCGATTTTGCTCACTCCGTGAGACAAAGTAGCTTTTTAATTTTGATGCGAAGCACTGACATTTCGTTGTATTGGGTCTATTACAAGTTCAGAATATTTGAACATTATTAGTGCTGTCTCTATCATTCCATTACGAAAAAAGAAAATGGCAGACGTAGGTCGATCCATAGTTCGACCATCAAATTTCAAAGTAGACCCCCAAAAGAGTACAAGTTCGAAAACTATCAAATTAAGAAGTTTAAATTACCAAAATAATTATACAAAAGGAATTTTCAATTGAAGAATATTTAAATAAAAGATCTCAGAATAAACTCCGTTTTTCATAATAAATAGGTAAACATGTTTTTTACGCTAGCTAATTAATAATTCTAGTTCAAACAATCTTCAAATTTTATGAACGTATACCCCAGATGCAGTTTCCGAACGCAAGCGCGGCGCCCCGCCCCTTTAAAAAAATTGCGCGCTGTTAATTTTTTACAGATTTTATTAGGTATAAGTATATTATTCTTCATTCTTGCGTTATTGATATTGGTTTTAAATAAAAAAACTACTAGGATAAATCAATTCTCTATCTAACTAGGAAATATAGTGAAGTCAATGACGTGACGAAGGCAGTATTTTAACAACAGTACCCACGGCTAGTTTTTGGTGTGCACGCGAGATACACGTAATATGCTAACGTGTGCCATTGTGATAATGATAATATATTTCAAAAATATCTTGAAGATATTAGTAAAATCAGTGAATTTTAACAATAATACGATTCGTTTTTAGTGATGTGTTAGTGTAACGCGACACGCGTATACGTACGCGTATAAGTACTGAAATATCCTTTGATGTCTCGTGCCTTGTCTCGCCTTTCTAGTATTGACTAACGGAGCGGCCGGCGCTGAGGAGTTAAAAGCTAGCAGTAACGAACGTCTAATTAAGTTTTCTTCCTGAATAATCTTGCGAAGAATAGGTAGGTACGTGATACTATGATATATTTTTGATGTGAATATGTTCTCACTGCTGAGGTGAAAAGTTGTATGTGTTACTCGAGAGCAAAGTATTTGCATCTCATGCTTTTGAGTCCTTCGCTGCGCTCAAGATTCAAACTTTGATTGAATTTTAGAATCTTTCGCTTCCTCAGGACTCAAAATCAGCACTCGCAGCAAAAACAAAATTTGCTCCCTTGTTGCACAAATAACTATTTTGTTTCGTCGCTTAGCATGTTGGCATGTTATTAAAACATATCAAAAATGGATATTAAACGTTTGTCATGAGCCAACACAACAACAACGAGAGCTTTTGACGTTTGTACAAATAATTGAAGTATATAAAAAAATACAATATAAAAATTATACACTGGATTTTCTATTCACATTTTTTCATTGTTGAAAAGGCAACAGAGACCCGAATCCAGTTTTTGAGATATACGATTAAATCATCAAAATGTGTCTGTTACGAGTGTCAAAAATTGGGAATGATCTTGAAAAATGAATTGTAAAATCGCCCCATAATAAATCGATAGGACAGGCACAATTCTTCCAGTCTAATATTGTCGATTTCATAAAGCATAAGATATACGTACTAGAATCCATCAAATTTTTCCTGTTAGCTGTTGCCAGAGTGGTGTCTCTTGAGTGACGCTTTTAATCGATCACACGTGTATGAGAAAGCACGTTTTCATGATCTCTATAAAGATGTATTTTTTAAGAAACTGTATGATTGTGTCTCCTAGGTCACCGGACGGAATAACAACAGCAAAAAGTTGATAGATCTATAAACACTATTAAATACCAACACGACTAGGAAAAACGTGTCATACGTCAAGATTTTCTTACTCACAGATTTACATAGATATTATTGAATGTTGTCACATGAAATAAATTTTAATTCAATAACAACAAATGGAATATTTATTATACAGGATGTCTCAAAAATTTAAGCCATTTCAGAATCAATAACTGTTTGGTGTATGCAGTAAATATAATATGTGAATACACAATTACCTAATTTAATTCACTTGGCTCAATTTACAATACAAAATTTAGACAACACATTTCTTAGTAACATATTTATACAATCCTGTTAATAACAGCTAAGCAACATACATACCTTTTTATTTACATTTTATAATACAAACACATAGGCGGCAAATTATCGCGCATCAATTTCAAGGATCAACCAACTTTTGTCTCCTGAGTCACTATTCACTACTGGAAAGTACAATTTTCATTCTATCCACATAAAAATATGCGACCTGGGCCCTATTTCACCACCTTGACAATTGTCACCTGAATGACAATTCCACGTACATTGCTGGGTCAAAAAGCTGTCTAGCAACCAACTTAAACTGTCGACGCAGCCTTGTAAAGCGAATTGTCATTGTCAGGCGAAAACTGTCGATTTGGTGAAATAGGGGGGCCTGGAAAGGTTACCTGCAGGTGCACGGCATAGAAACATTCTTCTAGCAAACTGACTCACAATTGTCTACTGGGTCACGGTACATAATAGCAACAGAAAGTTGATTGATCCACACGCCCACATCAAGACCAATCGTCTCTTTGAAATGGAGAAGTCATATAACTGCGTTAGGAATATATCGTAGAAGGTACATGTCGAGAAAATGTGGAGCAAACTTAGAGAACTATTTTTAAATCATATATTTCGGTTACATATCATTAGTGATTTTATGTTTAAAGCCCACGGAGTATTCTCCAGATTTATTATAAGATCTTAAAAAAAAATGATCTACCTGGGCTTACTTTTTTTGGGACAAATGTTCAGAAAGATTGAGTTTGTCAGCATAGCGAATTATCACAGCCATAATACAGATTTAAAAAAGGACATTATGGCTAAGTTTTATAAGTACAAATATCGACGTATCAACTAAAAAAGAAGTATTGAAGAATAATAAATTTGTTTAGGTGGTAAGATTTCATTCAATTTTGACATAAAAAAATTTGATACGTAAAATAAATAAATTGTAATATACGTATATATATTTTTTTAGTGTAGTAAATTACTATTTATATGATTGTGACATTCTAATGTTAATTTCAAATGCAATGTGTGAAATTCGTTTAGTTAGACCGAAAGCATTTCTTGCAGCAGTGGCAATATTTAATGTGTATGTTTAGTGCATATCGAATTCATATCACATTTAAGGGTGCTACTCCACCTTGTCCAAGAGCTATGTCCAATGTGTATCTAATTACCCTCTTGTCATTGTCGTATATTTTGTAACCATATTATAGTATACGAAGGTAGTAATTATTCTTAAATGCATTACAGTACAGTTAGCATGTTTATATTTTTAGTGCACGGTTAATAAAATTAAAACAAATGATTCTAAACAAATATGATAGCATTATAATTTATAAATCTTATTTTCAGAACACGAACTTGTATAAATTGCGACATCACCGATTTCAAATTTAAATATTTAATTCACGACGTCGAATGGATTTGACGAAATTCGACTTTAACATCATAATAATAGGAGCGCGCACTCACCTTCGTGAAATGCAACAACTGTACCAATTAAACGAATGCTTGAAAACTCTCGACGTTGTCGCGTATTTGTGGCAGCGTACAGGTTAACGTGAAAGTACCTCGCAGTAGTCGGCCAGGGGTTTAACACCCCCTTGGCCCGCGACGCGCGCGGCGTGCCCGGCGACGCGCGGGTTGACGCGCGCGTTGTGCAGCTCCGACACCTGCGAGGAGCACGCGGCCGCCGGGTCGCCTGACGTCGACAGGCTACCCATCCTGGAGGTGGAGAGTACTATAGTTGTTAATCGACAATGATCAGATGACATTACATAAATTAAATAATAAATAAATTAACTTTATTCTGCCGCAATGGCCCTTTTACAAGTCAACATTCTACCAGCGTTTCTGAAAAAGAACCAAAGTAGACAAGTCTTTTTGGGTCAATGTATCCATTTTTATAATAAATTACCTAATGAAATTTTGTCTCTCCCGTTCCAGCTCCTAACAAACTTGAAAAAAAAAACATTGATGGCAGCATAAATGTGGGTATAAAAGATCGATAAAATATAATATCGCAGGCTAGCCCATCGCCCACAACACACTTCAACCCTTTTCTCTTAGTCGACTCTTACGACACCCACAGTAAGAAAGGCGGTGGTGCTATTTTCCAACCCGACACCACACGGGGACGACCATGATGTGTGGAATGGAATAGCTGTTAGTTCAGATAAACTTTGACGTATTTCAAATTTATAGTGCATAGAGGTGACAGTCTAATCTCATTCTACCGCGGTCAGATAATACTTCTCGAGGCATATTAACTAATAATCGGTAACAAACATTAACCGACCAGTTACTTTCTAAGCATCTTAACCTGAGAAAAAAACTGACGAATACGCGCGAATAAATCATACTCAGTAGTAATAAAGAAAACAACATTACAAAAATTATTAGTAACGAGACCTCGCTTCAAAACTGGGAGTACTGTCATTACATTACACCAGGAGGAGAAATAAGAAATTTACTAGAAAACATTAAAAATAAACTATCCAATCTAACAAGTAGTGACTACTGTGTGATTATAATTGGAGAAGAAGATTTTGAACGAAACACAAATAATCAAGGAATAATTCACCTCATAAATGAGACGCAAAATCCTATAACACACAAATATAATTATAGCCTGCCCAACCTACGTTTGTGGAAAACCAATATACAATTCAAAGGAGGAGGATTTCAACTCGTTACTGCTTAACAATATACCTTTTCACAAACGGCACTACTCTTTCGACTCAAACCTAGACTTATCTGTAGAAATGTTTTCTACAAAAACCGGAAAAATTAAAGACAGCGGTATAGGAAATATCATACGCCGTATTGGAAATTTCATAGCTTGGAATATAATATCTGATATACAAATCAATAGCGGACACAAAGTAAGTAGAATTACACAGAGAAAAATATCAGACTACTATAAAACAAAAACACAGTATATAAAACCTAAACAAGCTAAACAAAGCAACATTCTGGACTACTTCAAACCAAAGGCACTGCAACAAATCCCAGAAACAGTAACAGATCTTCAAAGTGAAGCAGAAAAAGAGATTAACAATACAATTTCTTTTTTCGAGAGCCAGAAAACAATGAAATTGAGTAACATGGTAATTCTACATCAAAACATTGCTGGGATTCTAAATAAGAAAGAAAATCTAGAGGCAGCGTTAGATGAAATGCTGATTACGGGAAATGAAGTGGATGTCATATGCTTAACGGAGCACTTTATAAAAAAGGGTGAACATACAAATTTAAACATTATAAACTTTAATGTATCAGCCATTCACTGTCGGAATACAAGAAGAGGTGGCACGTGTATTCTAGTAAGAAAAGGTTTAGACTAAGGAACAAATAGATTTTAAGGAACTATCTGTTAATCTTGTATTTGAATGTTGTGCCGTACATCTACTAAAGGATAACATAGTAGTTGTTTGTATATATAGAGTGCCAACAGTGCTAATTTAATTGAATTTATGCATATTATGGAATCAATGTGAAAATTATGCAAATCGTTTAAGAAAAGGTTCGTAATGTGCGGTGACAAGACACTAAAATATCCCGAGAATTTGAAAACCTACTACTTAGTTACAATCTAAAAGTGGAATTTAAACAAACCACAAGACTAGCAAGTGGGACTTGTGTAGATAATATAATCCACAATATTCGAGGGTGCCAAAGTAAAGTTCTACATCTGAACCTATCAGATCATTCGGCGCAAATTCTAAAAGTCCCCGTTAAAAATAAAGATACTCTCGACACATGGTTTATTACAAGACGAGATTATTGTAAAGAAAACTTATTTAAATTGCAGAATTGTTTAGAAACTCTCACGTTTTCTGATGTTTACGAGAATAATTTTTATGATACTTTTAAATTGTTCTATGACTTATGCTTCCCATTTAAACTAGTAAAATGTAACACAAAATAAAAACCAGTGTGGTTAACAAATGGCATTAGGGAATCTTGTAGACAAAAAAGAATAATATACTTGCAATTCCTGAAAAATAGAAACCTGTACAGAAATCACTACTATAATTATAATAAATTGCTGAAAAAAGAAGTTACGTACTCTCAGAGACTTGAAAATTTTAACCTTATCAATAAGTCTAATAACAAAAGTAAAGCAATATGGCGTATTATTAACCAGAGTACATACAAAAACACTAGATCAGAGATAAAACAGATAAGTTACAAAGGTAAAATATTACACAGCCCAGTGCATATCGCGAATGCTTTTAATAACACTTTTGTTGAACTAGCAAACACGTATTTTGAACAGGATACAGGGATCATACCTGAAAACAATATAGACACTGTTGAAAATTCAATTTTTATGCAGCCAACTTCCCCAAAAGAAATATCAATTATTATAAAGGACCTGAAAAACACACTGAGCGTCGGACACGATGAGATATGTACGAAAGTGATAAAAACGTGTTCAAATACGATAGCACAACCACTCTCGTACCTAGTTAATTTAAGTATACTTACTGGCATGTATCCAGAAAACTCAAAGGTAACAGTTGTTAAACCAGTATACAAAAAAGGCGACACAGAACGGTGTGAAAATTATCGTCCTATAGCTTTAACTTCAATCTTTTCTAAAATATTCGAAAGATCTATTTACAACAGATTAAGTAAATTCTTCGAGAAATATAACATATTAGCTAAAGAACAGTTCGGCTTTAGGAAAAATAGATCCACTACTTTAGCTATCGTCGAATTAATGAACACGGTATCAGAATGCTTAAATAATCGTCAACCGGTCACAGCTATTTTCATGGACATGACGAAAGCATTTGATTTTGTCTGCCATAAGTTGTTACTAAAAAAAATATATAAATATGGAGTACGAGGGACCGCTTTCGACCTCATAAAATCTTATTTAGAAAATAGCAGTACACAGTTATAACTCGCATTGATAAAAAAAGCAAAACAGAACTTGTCTAGAACTCGATAAATAAAACAGTAGAACGAGGAGTACCGCAGGGAAGTATATTGGGACCTTTGTTGTTCTTACTATTTATCAACGACTTGCCCAACATAACTAACAATCGTACTGTTTTATTTGCTGATGATACAACTATCTTAGTTACAGGAAATGACAGCGGTACCTATCAGGACAGACTAAACATGGCACTAAACAATGTTATGAAATGGTTCACTACGAATCAACTCATTGTTAACTTAAGTAAAAAAAAAAATTATGCAGTTCTACCTGCCACAGTCAAAACCAAAAGAGATTGTACCAAAATATGAGGATGTTCCATTACAAGAAGTAACAGAAATTAAATTTCTTGGGCTGACGTTAGACTGTCATGGAAGCTGGAAAATACATACAAATAATCTTTGTAAAAACCTTAGTAAATATGTTTATGCTCTTAGGAAAATCTCAATTATGTCTTCCCAAAATACTGCGCTCTGTGCGTATCACGGCCAAGTATCCTATATCCTGAGATATGGTTTACTGCACTGGGGTAATTCTTGTAATGAAAAAGATGTATTTATTCTACAAAAGAAATGTGTTCGATCTATTGCAAGAGCAAAACATACAGATAGTTGCAAGCCTTTATTCAATAAACTTGGTATCTTAACTCTCCCCTCTATGTTTATATTGGAAGCTTGCCTATTTGTTAAAGAAAATTTAATCTCTAGGAAAATAGAAAAAAACCTGCCCCGAAACCATCTAAATAAATATGAGATACTCCCAAAAATCGCTGTAAAAACTGCCTATTATAATAAAAGCTTATATGTAATGGCTGCTAAGTTATTTAATAAATTACCTGACTCAATTACAAATCAGGGTGTAAAGGAGTTTAAAAAATCTTTGATTCAAATATTGAAAAAGAGGATGCCTTACAATATAAACGATTTTTCGATATAGATTTGTATACAACTTAGCAATATGCCTTATTGCCTTATTTTTTCTTCTTAGGTAAAGCTAGGCTAAAAATTAAAAATGTGTTAATTAAGATTTAGACTTAAGTAGACTAATATTGTACGCCTGACAGGCAAATTATAGTGATTCTTCTAAAATACATACTGTAACCTATACTATAACACCTATAATTATGCAATAAATGAATTCTATTCTATTCTATTCTAAAAATTGAATTAAACACGCAAATTACTTCAAACTATCCCAGAAAAATGTACGGTTACTATAAAAACTGTTGTTTCTGTCATTTAGAACGTGAGCAAGGAGACAATAATGAAGGTAGACTTTGAGCAACGAAAATATGACAGTGACGAATACAGCTCAATCAATATTGAAATGCCAGGCTAGATACAAAAGAATATAAGTGATGAATCATTTAAACACTCCTAAATACCATTAGCTCAGCACCGAAACGGGTCGGCGCACACAAAGAGAAACCTATGCCATGGAATAGCGATAACTGATCAAAAATTGAATGACGAAAGAAACAACCGCACAAAAATCTGAGAAGTAGCGTAAGCGCGGGTTGCACCTTACGATTACAGATCGATCAACGTTAAATATGGCGCCGGCAGCTGTCATTCCATAAAGAACCGGCCAAGTGCGAGTCGGACTCACACACGAAGGGTTCCGTACCATCCTACTAATATTATAAATGCGAAGGTTTAGATGTTTGGATGTTTGTTACTCAATCACGCTTAAACGGCTGAACCGATTTGAATGAAATTTTGCACGAAGATAGTTTATAGCTTGGATTAAAATATAGGATAGTTTTTATCCCGAGTCCACGCAGACGAAGTCGCGGGCGGAAGCTAGTTATCTATAAAAACGGCAAAAAAAACACGTTTGTTGTATGGGAGCCCCCTTAAATATTCATTTTATTCTGTTGTTATAGCGGCAACAGAACCAAATCATCTGTGATAATTTCAACTGTCTAACTATCACGGTTCATGAGATACAGCCTGGTGACAGACGTACAGCGGAGTCTTAGTAATAGGGTCCCGTTTTACCCTTTGGGTACGGAACCCTAAAAACCTGTCAAACTCTCCATACATTCAGATTTCAAGGAACACCTAACGATTGCCGCCTGTTTGGTGCAACCCACCCTTAGACGTTGTCTCTCTGTGCCGGTAGCCGGCCGGGGGAGTGACACCCCCTCGGCCCGCGACACCTGCGTGGAGCACGCGGCCGCCGGGTCGCCTGACGACCTCAGTTTCCCGAGCCTAGTTACGTTACAATAACTTAGGTTAGGACAGACGTTAGTCTTGGTATTATCCATACTTCCATACTAATCTTGCAAATGCGAAAGTAACTCTGTCTGTCTTAAACCGCCTGAGCGGAATAAGATGAAATTTGGGATGGAGATAGTTTGAATCTCGGGGAAGGACATATATTATGATAGTTTCTATGCCGGAAATCACCCCCTAATAAGGGGGAGTATAATATAAAAAAGTTCCAGACAAAAGGTAGTTAAAAAATAGATGCAAGTATAACGTCAGCCGATGTCACTTTTGTATATAATTGGTATATAATTAAATTTAAAAGAGATAAGAAAAATAATATTTTTAAAGATAAATATTTTTTGACAATAAAAAAAACATTATTTTCTGAAGTTACATGAAAAACTATTCTTATTTAAGAAACTTTAGTCTCCTGGGTCTCGGGCCGTTTTAACATTGTCAAAAAGTTGAATACCTAACACAAACAATATTCAACTTGCCTAGGAGTAACTTACACAAAAATGAATACCCTTGTGCGACCAATGTGTAACAGAACCCTAAGACAATAGGCTATTTTCGTCTATCACAATTCAATTATGAAAGTATGTTATTTATATAGTTTTGACTTTAGGAAATACGAATATAATACTAATTTGTTATAAAACCATAAGAAATATTTTTAATTTCAAAATGAAAATCGTAGTTTTATTATCTGTATGTCCCGTGAGCGAAAACGCTGACCGCCATTATGTCTTCTGTGAGTGACGTCAGAACAGCAAATACAATTTTTCGGTGTAAACAACAACAAAAAGTTAAAAAATATTTATATTGTGTATTCAAATTGTATTTATTTGGACTTAGGTACGCTATTTTAGTGGAGGTTGGATTTGTAAAAGCTGACAATACAAATCTACCGAAAATAGACGCAGTACCTGATTGCAAAGTTCTTTTCAGATTTATTTTCTGCTGAATGCAGAAAAATCAAAACAGCTTTGTAAGTATATTCTGTTTCATTTTCTGATACTATATTAGAACAATATGGGTAATATTGTATATTCCCGATAACGAGTATGAAAGCTCATTTTTAGTTAGAAAATCCATGAAAATTCAGAACTATCAGAAGGCATAGATTAGAAGTACATACACATTTGACGTTTCTATGTTTCTGCAAATAGTATCTTCTTAGTAGTCTGTGGTTTGTTATTGCAGTTATGACGTCACGATAATGGCGGCTGCCTTTTTGGCCCGAATACATAATGTTCAAATTTCAACCATTATTTATTTGCTTAAAGCGATATTATTTTGAGGAAACAAAAATACCAGTTGACTATCGAATCTATACGAACATTTTAAATATATTTAAAAAAACCGTAGAATAGCCTATTCAAGGCAAGGCTGAGGCTAAATTTAGTGGCTTGGCTGACACCTGACCTTTTTTCTGTATATAATTTAATTTTATAACAAGCGAGATTCTATTATCTAAATAAGAGGTCGGCTGTTTTAATTTAAACAGAGTCTTACCAAAATTCGTTGCCAGGGTGTGCGTTCCCATCCCAGGGGTACGTCATGACTAGTAATTTGCCCGCGTGCTCGCCTGTTAGTCTTGCTGACGGCTCCCGGTTTTCTAGTTGTACATTGATACCTCCTGTATAAAAATAAATAAAAAGGCCTTTTTATTTCATGCCAATTAATAAAGTATTAACATAACAATAACTTTTAGATATTAAGAGTCCCCAGTAAGCCCGGCCGAATTTCACCTTCCCATACAAACGTAGTTACGCTCTCATTTTAAAAGTACGTGTTGGATTGTGGCAAAACTTTGCATATACATTGACATGACAAACTGTAATTAGTTTATGTAATTGTATGGTTCCAGTGTATAAAACAAATGAAATAAAGCAAAAACAAGTTTTGTATGAAAAACTTAAATTCGCTGTATTTTTTTACTATGTTATCTGAAGCTACATAAACTAATTACAGACATAGATGTACCTCATGACATGGTATATGCAAAGTTTCGTTACAATCCAACACGTAGTTTTAAAATGAGAGCGTAACTACGTTTGTATGGAGAATCGAGCTTACTGCGGACTCTTAATATAAATGCAATAGTATCAAATGTCAAGTTAATTATTTATGAATTATAGTTTAATGTATAATATTGAAAATTGACGTATCATAATCTAAGTTATTAATTTCTAGCAAGAACCCCTCCTGCGAAGGTAAAGGCCTCAATAAAATAACAACTGTCTCTGTTGGCAAATAATGGAATTTGCGAACTAATAACCAGGATTTGCAAGTGGAAAATGTACGACTGACCTTTTGGATGCCTTTTGCTTTCGAAGAATATTCTTTTTTCTAAACATCCCTCTTCTGTTCCATTTGTGAATAACGCTGAAAAGAAAAGATTTTTATCTTCTAACAGTTATCAACAGGGCTCGGACAAGTCATCGCAGAAACTGATATGGACATGGTACAAGACTATTATAGAGTCGCGACTTAAGATTATTATTATCTAAAGCTGATATATTATTATCGTAATTTATAATTTAACATTTGACCTTTTTAGTCGCATATCTGTCATGGATTTGTAAAAGTGGCATGCTTGTGAAATAAACCCTCCCACCCTTCTTACTCACTTCTCGCTTTTGCGGGGGAATGTTGTCATACACAAGTAATGTCAACAAAAACAAAGACTGTAATGTAAACAAAAAATAAATACCATAAACAAATGCACATTGTCATTTGGAATAGCAATGCGCTACCGAATATGCCCTTGATCGGTTCACACGTCATTTTTGGTACAACCTGTATATCATAAGCATAACTGTAGGTTCATGTAAGCATTACAGTACGCCGAAAAAGGGTATTTTACAAGCATTTATACATTGCATAACTTGCAATGTATGTAGGTATGTGCCTATGTTTGTTCGGGTGGAATCTTGCAACTCAATTTTGAAGCAGATATCATCAACCGATTGAGCTGAAATTTAGGGTATAAATATAGTTTGGATGACAATTCAATATTATGGTACCATCGAGCTGAACTGATGATGGAGTCTGAAGGTGGCCACGGGAATTCAGTAATTAACCGACGTAACCCCGTTGAGTTTGGGCTCGTTAGAATCTTCTCAACGAGTAGTTGATGACGGTACACCGAAAAATACAGTTGGCAATGAAAGCTTGTACCAAAAACTTAATTTTTGTCAGAATTTTGTGTGAACATGAATGTTAGAACTCCTCCATTTTTCAATTTAAGGATAGCATATGTATGCTTTGTCAACTCTTAGGAATACTATATTCTGATTGTGTTATGTATTAATATAACAATTTCAGTGCCAGGAACCCGCTAGGCTCTGCTTGATGGTTGGCTACCGTTTATGGAGTAAGGCAGTTTTTCGCATGTTATCGGCTATGAATTCTTGGCACTGAATGAGTTAACCTGTGTTTGAATTAAGCAAAAAGAGCGGTAGTTGAGGGGCTCGTGATAATTTACCTAAAATACTGGGGCTCGGTTGGATGTAGGCAAAGTTGACGTCAGTGACATGGTTCAACAGGTCCTTCTTCAAGAATGAGCGTATCCTCTCAAGGAACGTGAGTATGTACACGTCGGGTTGGTGAGCTGACACTTTCCAAACACCAAGACCTGAAAAAAAAAAGAATTTGGGTTTTTTAAATTTTCTTAAACGGAAGTATTGGCTTATTCTGCACCCAAGAAAACAACAATTACACTGTTTTATAAATATTCTTTGTAATATATGCTACTATTTTTAGGTAATCTTGAAGTATCATCCTAAGAGTGACTGAGGAGACACATTGCAAACGAAACATAGTAAGACGCTGCCTGACCCAATTACATAATAAAGGAACAAACAAACACTTCAAATCTAACTCGGAGAAAAGTCTGTACGATCTGACACAACATGTATGAATATGTTTCGAGCTGCAACTTAAGTGTTAAAACAAGGTCCACGTACCGGATTTCCTTTCATATGAAAATACCGGTATCTCGCTTATTATTTTATATTTTTGTGTTCCAAGTGATTCTTCTAATTTTTCAACATTACATTACATAAAACACAATTCTGGAACACAAAAATATCGCTTATTGAGGAGGACATTTGATTTTGGATGGAGTATTAACCATCACAAAACTCACAAATATGAGACAACTGAACTCACCAGCCCCAATAACATTGATGAAAGCCTCCCTCCCCGCTGCCCTGCTTCGTTCCTCTGCCTCCAGCAACACACACTCCGCAGTGATGCTGAGCCTCTTATAGTACACTTCGTTGTCGAATATGGCGTCGCGGACTTTGACGTAGCGGTCGACGTACCGTCTGTCCTCGGGCTTGTCTTCGATGTTGACGTAAGACGTCAGCTCTTCGTATGTGTAACTGTGTACCTGGTATATAAAAGATAGTCCAGTCAATTAACTGACCACTCGTATGAAAAAAATGTAAATTTAGTTAATAATTTATAATAGCTTATTTTTCTGTATAACGGATGTATTATCGATAAAATAGTTACCCAGCGACGGAATCCGACAAAATTTCAGACATCAATTTATTTATTTTATTAACTAAAATATTTTTGTCTTTATTTTGGTTTATTTACAATATTCAAGATAAATGATACAAAAAAGATAATGCATGCTTCATTTAAATCGTGGGCGTCACCTCCTCCCCGTAGCTAAGTTACCAACATAATGATATGGGGTCGTTACCTGGTAGAACTCTGAGAACATCTGCCGCCACATGTGCCGCGCGGACTGGTTGTTGCGCACGTAATGGTCTTGAGCACGTTGAGACACGTCGTGGGCGTCACCTCCTCCCCATAGCTGAGTTACCAACATAATGATATGGGGTCGTTACCTGGTAGAACTCTGAGAACATCTGCCGCCACATGTGCCACGCGGACTGGTTGTTGCGCACGTAATGGTCTTGAGCACGTTGAGACACGTCGTGGGCGTCACCTCCTCCCCATAGCTGAGTTACCAATATAATGATATGGGGTCGCTACCTGGTAAAACTCTGAGAACATCTGCCGCCACATGTGTCGCGCGGACTGGTTGTTGCGCACGTAAGTAGTCTTGAGCACGTTGAGACACGTCGTGGGCGTCACCTCCTCCCCGTAGCTGAGTTACCAACATAATGATATGGGGTCGTTACCTGGTAGAACTCTGAGAACATCTGCCGCCACATGTGTCGCGCGGACTGGTTGTTGCGCACGTAAGTAGTCTTGAGCACGTTGAGACACGTCGTGGGTGTCACCTCCTCCCCGTAGCTGAGTTACCAACATAATGATATGGGGTCATTACCTGGTAGAACTCTGAGAACATCTGCCGCCACATGTGTCGCGCGGACTGGTTGTTGCGCACGTAAGTAGTCTTGAGCACGTTGAGACACGTCGTGGGTGTCACCTCCTCCCCGTAGCTGAGTTACCAACATAATGATATGGGGTCATTACCTGGTAGAACTCTGAGAACATCTGCCGCCACATGTGTCGCGCGGACTGGTTGTTGCGCACGTAAGTAGTCTTGAGCACGTTGAGACACGTCGTGGGCGTCACCTCCTCCCCGTAGCTGAGTTACCAACATAATGATATGGGGTCGTTACCTGGTAAAACTCTGAGAACATCTGCCGTCACATGTGTCGCGCGGACTGGTTGTTGCGCACGTAAGTAGTCTTGAGCACGTTGAGACACGTCGTGGGTGTCACCTCCTCCCCGTAGCTGAGTTACCAACATAATGATATGGGGTCATTACCTGGTAGAACTCTGAGAACATCTGCCGCCACATGTGTCGCGCGGACTGGTTGTTGCGCACGTAAGTAGTCTTGAGCACGTTGAGACACGTCGTGGGCGTCACCTCCTCCCCGTAGCTGAGTTACCAACATAATGATATGGGGTCGTTACCTGGTAAAACTCTGAGAACATCTGCCGTCACATGTGTCGCGCGGACTGGTTGTTGCGCACGTAAGTAGTCTTGAGCACGTTGAGACACGTCGTGGGTGTCACCTCCTCCCCGTAGCTGAGTTACCAACATAATGATATGGGGTCATTACCTGGTAGAACTCTGAGAACATCTGCCGCCACATGTGTCGCGCGGACTGGTTGTTGCGCACGTAAGTAGTCTTGAGCACGTTGAGACACGTCGTGGGCGTCACCTCCTCCCCGTAGCTGAGTTACCAACATAATGATATGGGGTCGTTACCTGGTAAAACTCTGAGAACATCTGCCGTCACATGTGTCGCGCGGACTGGTTGTTGCGCACGTAAGTAGTCTTGAGCACGTTGAGACACGTCGTGGGCGTCACCTCCTCCCCGTAGCTGAGTTACCAACATAATGATATGGGGTCATTACCTGGTAGAACTCTGAGAACATCTGCCGCCACATGTGTCGCGCGGACTGGTTGTTGCGCACGTAAGTAGTCTTGAGCACGTTGAGACACGTCGTGGGCGTCACCTCCTCCCCGTACCTGAGTTACCAACATATTAATATTACAGAACCACATAATTAATAATACTACGACAGGTCCTGTCTCACGTAAGCTATTTTTGGCAGCTAGAAAATAGGAATCATGGCTTTTTAAATGCTGAATAGCACGTGCTTTTGCGCTCCTGGCGCGAAAGGGTGTGTCAACACCTCGGAGTTGTACGAAAGCAAAAGGAACAGGCCTCACCGAACTGAGAATGTGTGGGAACCGACTTAGACAAATTTTATTGGTATCATGGTGGTTTTATTGATTGGTGGTTGGTATTGGGTTTGTATGTAATGAAATGCGATGTGATTAACATAAAAACGAATAATAATAGACGATATACGTAGGACATACAGGTATATGAGGACGACTAAATTTATTTTGCTTGTTACCAAGGTGTCTCCTGTGTCACACTGGTACCTATCGGGTAACAAACCTACACACCACATTTAGCAACAAAAAAAACTTGAAAAATCATACCCATTCTCTAAGCAGTTCTGCTGTTCAGTAATGAGAATATCTTCATAGTCCATGCGGCCCCGGCGTTGAAACCTAGGACCGACGATTCCTGTTACAAGTAAAAAAAAAAGTTAAGTAAACTAAGACTTTTTCTATTGCTTGTTAACATGACAATAAGCCCTCAAGAATTGCAATGCAATAATTAACTAAAGGTATTTTTTTTTACTACTATGTATGCATATTAGTGTAGGTTTATTATTTTATTATGCGCTAAGGTAAAAGTCCACTAAAAAATTTAATAAAGTCGATGACCTAGTTTGCAGTTATTGTCGACGCTGACACTGCAATACCGTACGTAAATGAAATATATATTCTTAGATTAATATGCACATATTTATGTTGCAAGTTAATTCGTTATTTATGTCTTTGATGTGTATGATTTTAGTTTGTAAAATTGTTTTCCAAATTAGTATAATATCTCTTTGCCTGAGATACAGGATAATCCTAGTCCAGGGGCAAATCCCCTAACATGTAACAGTGCCAGCACAATGTAACGATAGCAACAAAACAACTGCACGGCTAGCACGCGACGGCGCGCGAGCTCTCTCGATTTTTCTCGCACTATCCGTCTCTCTCTTATTAGAACACTTAGAAGAAGAGGTATAGTGCGATAAAAATCGAGAGTATGTCGCGGCCGTCGTGTGCTAGACGTGCTGGAACTCTACTGTCTCCTGCGTGACGGGTCAGATTAAAAAAAGGCCAGTAACACATGATTTACTAGCTTCTGCCCGCGTGGAACTCGTTTGTAGCGTAGCTCCATACAAACTTTCACCCTTCCATTACACCCCCTTAAGTTTATGATTTCCGGGATGAAAACCATCCTGTCCTTCCTCGGGACTCCTATCTCTATACCAACCTTCATCTAAATCGGTTTAGCGGTTTAAGCGTGAAGAGGTAACAGACAGACAGATACACTTTCGCATTTATAATATTAAGGGTGCATTGGAAATTATCGCGAGCTTTGAAACGCCGTTCTGACTAGATTAAAAAACAATAAGGTCTGACTTTCAGATATATGATTTTTGACTATATGTATGTTTATCTAATTTAATCGATACATGAGTGCCTAAGATTTTCTCGATAGAAAAAAAAACCAAAGTTGGGTCTTTATTTTCCTTTTTTTACTCAGCCTACTCAAACAATACATTATTTTACGACACAATCAAATTATTACTACAGTATTTTATCTCACTAAACGAAATATAAATAAAACTTCAGTAACTTAACGATTTATCGAAATTTGTCCAAAAAACCCATTCCCGAAGAGTGTTGCATCCCTTTTTCTCGTGCGCGGAAGGCATAAGCGTGTCTCTGTCAAGGGGGCGTGGTCGACTCGAATCAAGGCATCCCCTTAATATGGATTACTCACCAATAATGACCGCGTCACTCTCCGCGTTCTCCTCGCTGACGACGCCGCCGTTCTTCCGACTGCCGTCGTTGACGCACTCAGTGTGACCGCTCACGTACACTAGGGCGGCTATCTTCATCTCGTCGTAGCTCAAGCAGTTCTCGAGTACGAGTGGCGGTTTTTGTTGGAGCGTGCCCACTGTTTCCCAGCCCTCGTGACTGTAGTGTAGTTTTATTTATCAAGGGGTCATGTTAACACAAATCAAATTAACGTCCAAAAAAACCTATTTTAGTTAAAACTCAGTTTTAACTCGTACGTGCGTCCAAAAACGTATTTGTCGTTTTGTTTTTGTTAAAATTGAATTTATTGTTTATGTTTTCTTTATTTCTTTGTTTTAGTTTACATTGCATGTGTATGACAACAAAAACTGCGCATCAAAAATACATACACAAAAAAAATGTTTTCATAACACAGCTGTGCGCGCGGCAGGTGAAAATGAAATAAAACCTATCACCCTTCACCATCGCGGGGGAATGTTGTAATACACAGGCAATGTCATCAAAAACAAAGACTGTAATATAAAAAAAAGTAAACAATTACATACATTATATGGAATCGCAATGCGCTACCGAATGTGCCCTTGATCGGTTCACGCCTCATTTTTGATACACTCTGATGTAATCAGAAATTAATAAATATCAAATATCTAAGATTTTCCGGAAAAATACAACATACTTTTAACGAAAGGACACATTTCTGGTGGTGGTTGATGATGTCAATCCACATTCTTAATTTAATATAGTTTTAAAATTATCCTTTATCATAACGACCTTGTGTTTTACTGATATCAGCATAATACGACGGAGAGTCTGAAAAGGTAATACTTAGTGCGGTCGAGTTCAAAATTATGTGTTGCTCAGATATAGTCGAAACTTTGAGAATGTAGGTACATTTATGAACTCGACTGTACCTACGTTTATTTTGCAGGTGTGCGTCTACGTGTGTGATAGCTGTTAAGTGTCAAGATCAAGATTACGAGATTTAGTGTGAAGAAATGACGTAATTAAAACGTTACTTACTCTTCTTCGCCAGAAAGCAGTTTGTATGTATCATGGGGCCCCATGAACGTGACCGCCCGTTTCTTCAGTATCCTGTTGATCAGCTCCGGCACGGTCATGTCTTTGTACAGCGCCTTCTCAATGCTGGACCCAAACTCTCTGCAACAAGAGTGTATTCTAAAACAGATGGCCGTTGATTGGACAGTTTTGTTGTTGTTCTGCCAAAGCGGAGCTGGTGATGATGATGTTCCGCCCCGTTACCCAGGAGACTAATATCTACCCAGTTTTCTAAAAAAAAAATGAAAATGTAAAAAAAAAATACATTTTTTTTCTGTTTTTTCTTATCAGAACACGATACCTGTTAGGCTCTGGATCGGTTCATACCCCATTTTTGTTACACTTTGTATATCACCCTCCTAGCGTGTTTCCCAATTGTGTCCGGTGTCTGCTTTGGCGCCTAATCCCAGACACTGCCATCTGACCTTCCAAAGCGGGAGGAAGCTAGACCTTACTGGGATTAGACCGTTTCCTCACAGGTCACTGTCACTAGGTTTCACAATATTAGGGTAAGGCCGCGGAGCGCATAAAAGTGCGGCGGTTGAAACGCTCCGCGGCCTTACAATAATTACACATCATATGCAAGTATCCTCACCGTTTGTAGATGAGGAAGTGAGTCATTAACAGCAGCACTCGCTCATGTATGAGGGGGTATGTGGACGCTATGTTGCTCTTCAACTTTTCCACTGGACGGCGCACTTTTAACTTTTCTAGTCTGTAATGAATACATACATTCACGCCTTTATTCCCAAAAGGGGTAGCCAGAGCACATGAAACTTATGTTGCAGCACCACTTTTAGCATAAATGTGGGTATAAAAAAGATCGACAAAATGTGATATTACAGTGATAGGTTGCTAGCCCATCGCCCACAACCGCTCGTTGCTAATATACCGCATTCCCGAAATTCCAGATTTTGCTAAATATCGGATTATCAATATATCACACTTTGGGCTTACCATATTCCCGTTACACCAGGTTATAAAGTTGAAAAGTACTCATGGAACTATGTACTTATATCGAATGTCCTATACTGCAAATTTGGTATATTGGTAATGTGATAAATCAAGAATGTGGTATTTTGCAAAATCTGGTATTTCGGGAATGTGGTATATTAGCAATGAGCGCCCACAACACACTTCAACCCTGCTCCCTAGTCTGCTGCAAGTGCTGCTCTGCTAGTGTAATGAATAATATAATTAAAACATGGATGAATAAAATATGGTTGTCAAATATTATGTTTATGTTTGCAATTTATTCCTTTCTAATGAGTCAAAAAATGTATACATCTTAGATACCTTTGAAATGAATCGCTCCACAATATTGACGTAAATTATTTCAGGTCATTTACCTGCCTATTTTTCAATGCGGATTACCGATAATGGAGTTGAAACGAGCATTTTTTTAAATCAACATTTACAATTATCCTATTTCATTTCATATTTGAATATGATGATGAATATAGGAAATGCCTTCATTTGTGGTTATTTACTTATTTATAATAATCCATATGATTATCTCAGTAGTCCAAGCCAACCTTAACCTATCACAAAATTGGACATAAGTACAAATAATAATAGTTAATTAGGAAATATAGCCCTCAGAATCCCTAAACTTAAGTGGCAGTGGGCGGGGCACATAGCGCGTAGAACCGATGGCCGTAGGGGCGGAAAGGTTCTCGAGTGGCGACCACGAACCGGAAGGCGCGGTGTGGGTAGGCCCCCCGCAAGGTGGACTGATGACCTGGTAAAGGTTGCTGGAGTCCGCTGGATGCGGGTGGCGCAGGACCGGTCATTTTGGCACTCTTTGGGGGAGGCCTATGTCCAGCAGTGGACGTCTTTCCGCTGATATGATGATGATGATGATGATGAATTAGGAAATAAGTGCATGCTTAGTGTCCATGTGTTCTTTATTTATAAGTCTTCTTGTAAACTTGTTTCTGTTTGTTCTCCAATAAATAAAATAATGATTAACAAAATTTTAAAACCGTGTGAATTCATAAATTGCTCGTGAATATTACAGCTATATTAGTTTTATTTGCATTCCATGTCGTACCTGACGGTTTCAATAGGAAAGGGCACAGGGAAAGCCTTGCTCCTCTTGATAGTTTCATCCACATCATCGGAGAACTCAAGTATGGGCAGATCAATGCATTGTCGGAGCAGCTCATTAGTCTCCTTGCTCATGCTTGGGAAACACCAGTCTGGCTTGCACCTGGAATATGGATAAGAGAAATATGAAAAATAAAACTAATAATATAAAAATAAAATATATTTATAAGGTAAATCGTCAATAACTATGTAACTAAACAGGATATACCTTTTTTTCGGAAAAGTACCTTTGGTACCTAACAGGTTAAAGCAAATTTAATGATTTTGGCCAGATTAACAAAATCTCCCATTTGAGCTATACCTAGCAGCAAACTCAAACTGAATAATCTTTATTCAAGTAGTTACTTGGCCTAGTAACAAGCACTTTCAAATTGTCAGTTACAAACAGCTTTAGGTATATGTGGCTTATTAGAGATGCACCGAATATTCAACATTTTCGACATATTTTTGAACAGTTCAACTGCCGAATACTTACCCAATAATTATAGAGGTGATTCTCTTTCTAACCAGAATGTAATAAAAACCTCCTTTATTGTTGTTAAACTTTACTACTGACCATGTTTGAGTTTTCAAACATTTTTCCATTGAATCTGTCAGTTTTAGAGCAGTGCATCACCTGGTGCATTACATTGATCCCAATAATACGGCCGAACATTCAGTTCAGCAAAAGCTGGACCGAATATTTGGCTGAATGTTTGTATTAGGTGAAACCCATATTCGGAGTGTCTCAAATGCTTATTCCGGATCAAATAAAAGTTAAAATAAGTGTAATTTAACAAAAATTAGTATAAGCACACAGACAAGAAGCTATAGGGGTGTAACGGGGTGAAAAAATTAATCTCACAAGTTTCATTCTGGGTTTACAGCAAAGCTTGGTCTCCTACATAGTCTCCCATTCATTTTAGGAATCGTTGAATAGATACATAATTTTTATTTAAATTTATAAAAAAATACCGAATATTTTCTTGTATATTCTAACTATTAAACTAAGTGCACATTAATATCAAGTGCCAATTATATTTCGTTTAGAATTGTTTCTTGAAACTTATCAGGAAAAAGCGCTTCTTATCATTAGTATAGACTCTATATCTACACTATAGAGTATAATGTCGCATTATGCTGCACAATCTCTTTGGACTAGTTATTTACGTATAATATAAGAACTACGTACCAAGCAAGGTTCTGGAACTGTCTTAGAATATCCATATTTGGCGGCTTTCCCTGAAACATTTACCGTAATAGCTGAATCGCCATAAAAAGTACAGTAATAACGGAATAAATCAAAATTATGTAAATTATCAAATAACTGTATGTACACTTGACTTACCGACACTTGTCGTGTAAAAAACACAGTTATAGGAATAAGCTTTAACCAAAACAAACACATTCAACACAAACTTCCCTAACTAGCATTTACCATATTGTGACTAATAATATTTTGCGTTTTGCGGAAAATTCTCCGAAGAACAATAAGAATGAAACGAAACGAATGGATTCATTACTTTGACATTGACAGTTGATAGATTTTTTTGTAACAGGTTTCATCTAAGGGTTTTACAGCTCTATGCAAATGTTTATAGTTTGCCGTATTAAACTAAAACTCAAACAAACAGTAATGTAGTATTGCCAGTATAATTACATTACCCGAATGTACGGGTAAAATATATCATGGCCGAAAAGGATTAATTTGAGAGATTTTTGAATGCTTCTAATTTTGTTCGTATTTATTTATTTATATATATCTGTATATATATATACAGATATATATATAGATATGGAGAACCAACAGCTATAAATACACAGATATATTGTTGCTCCCTTAATGTTGCTCACTGTAATTAAGTATCGACTAACTTGTCTGTGAGCTTGTTAAACTAGTGTTTTTTTTTTAGAAAGATGTTTATAAACTGTTAAACTATATAATATATTAAAAATATGTCTATAAAACTATTAAAATGACTAAAACTAATTTAACCCATGGGATATTTACACTATATTTACATATATCCCCTAGATACCTCGCTGAATGGCAATGCCAATGCGTTGAGCGAGGAAGGAGTCAGCCCTATGGTCACCAGTGGAGCGGATGAGCATTTTAGAAATTTGATTTAACAATTTTAACGTCTCCGGTCCCCATGGACCCAAGGTCTCCACAGCAAACGCTGCAAATACGTAATTGTCACCTAAAGATGCGTATTTGTGCGCTTTGCAGCTTCAGCAGCAGCGACCGCACTGCCCGCCTTCAACGACGTTGTGCCGTGGTGGGACGGCGCTAAGGTGTCAACGCATGTAGCGTCCCAGATTAATGGCCGTCCCCGTTGCCACGGCACGAGGGTGAGTCCGTCGGGCCTCTTTTCGTCGTCGCGCACCACACCAGGCCACTAGGTTCCAGTGTGGCTGGCACACTGACGCTGGCCAGAGCTCGTCAGATGATGTTGAGGCAGGCGACCGGCGCTTCTGGAGCAGACCTAGGCGGTCTATGGTTGCACCACAGAGGCAAAGGTCGAAGAGATTGGCTCTGAGTCGCAGACCTACTGAAAGTCGGAAACTATGTGGGTCAAGGAGGTTCCCGAAATTGGCTGAGGGGTAGGTATGTAGCCATTGGCCACACTGCCTCTGCCCAGTGTGGATGTAATATAGAACAAAGCCACATATAGTCGAGCGGCAAATTCAAAAATGCGGTATTTGACAGGCTAAATACAGGCTAATATAAATCATATGATATGAGCTAAAATATAAAAAAAAAACATATAATATTTTTTTATATGAAAATGAAAATATCTAACACACACATATTTGGCGTATACTCATTGTTGACACCCGTGAGATTTTTGAAATTTTCCAGGGTTACGACTCGCTTGACAATTTATTTGCGGTGCTTTAGATCGGGAAATCATTTTCATGATTATGGCTACATTAAACATGGTGGATTGTCAATGTCAGTTTAATGTCAAGTTAGCTTAGTGTCAGTAGGCAGTATGGCCCATGGTCTTAGCCTGTCCGAATGGACGAATTATAAAAAAAAAATAGTCAGTGTCAGCTGTCAGTCTGTTAGTGTTTTGGCGCGTATGTTTTTTGAACCGTACAGCAGACAGAAAATGTTACTTTCATAATTAAACGCTGGTTAAATAGTAAACATAAAACCATGGGTGATCTCCAAAAAATACGTTCTGAGGTCAACAATGCGTTCAAGCTCAGCGGCTTCACTGTTCGCCGCGAGGCCACCACGTTTGTAGCTGAACAGGTTGCCTCTTTAACACCGCGCGAAAGAACGAAAGTGATCGACAAACTAACAGCCCATTTACTTCACCAGTGCATATCGCAGCCTATTTTAGAAAAGGAACACTTAGAAACAGCCTACAGAGAGTGCTCAACGGCAGGACTCGAAGAAACTGAATCTGTGCTGAGTGTAATTGATGCCTTTAGTATACCGAAGCTAGTTTATGATAATGAGAGAAAGAAGTTCAGCAAAAGCGTGAGTAGCGACTCCCATTTGTATCCAGAGCCGAAATGGAAGGCCCAGTATTTGATAGATAGGTATACAGTAATTTGGCAAAGAACAGTCAGGAATAAGTTATTTGCTCAAGAAGTAGTGCCATCTATGGAGAGTGAGAAGCGATTCCAGTTGCGCACAATCGAGGTTTTACTCAGTTCTTCTAGCAGAGTAGATGAAGTTATAGTGCTAGGGCTATTAACACAGTTAACTGAAGGAAAGTTCTACTTAGAAGACCCAACTGGAAGTGTAGAATTGGATATGAAAGAAACTAGGTACCATTCTGGATTGTTCACTGAAAGCAGCTTTGTTTTAGCTGAAGGCTACTTTGAAGACAAGGTCTTTCATGTCATGGGTCTAGTTTTACCACCGTCGGAGAGTAGAGTGACATCTTTGAAGTTTTTCGGTAACCTGAACACTTTCGGAGGAAAGTCGAAGAATTTGCTGAAAAATTCACAGAATTTACTGAAAATTGAGCAAGAGAATGAGGATGGAATGATCATTTTCTTGTCTGATGTTTGGTTTGATAACCTCAAAGTTATGGCAAAGTTGAAAACTCTGTTTTCTGGTTATAATGAATTCCCGCCGATAGCTATTGTGTTTATGGGAGAGTTCTTATCATGTCCTTATGGGTACGAACACAGTACACAGTTACGAGCAGCACTAATCAATTTAGCAGACATGATATTCCCATTTACGAAATTACGAGAAACCTGCAAGTTCATCTTCATCCCGGGCAGAGGAGACCCAGGTGCCCCAAACATCCTGCCTAGACCACCAGTTCCAAACTCTTTAACTAAAGAAATAAGGGACAAATTGGGTGATTCAGAAGACAGTGATTTAGAAGAATAAATTAAAAATAAAGACATATTGTAAGGTTATGGTGTTCTTTTTATACTTTACTTGTTTATTATTTGTTTTTCTTTAAAGTTGTTATGGTTCTGTCAATATTTGTTTTTTTTTTATGTAAATAATACTAACCTATATAAAAAAAATACTAGCAATTTGATTAAATATGACTCACCCTTTATTGAAAATGCGAAACATACATATTTAAACATCCGGAACGAACAAAAAGAATTTAAAATTTCGCCGATTAAAAAAAAAAAACCGCACTTTAGACTGAAATATGTAGTATGTCAAAAAATCAGGAATAATTAGTAATATAACCAGCTGTAAGGATATTTGTGTTTTTTTGCGGTTCCCGAGATATCCAGTTTTTTCGTTATAGCTCCATACATTTTTTTCGAAAAAAATTATAACTCATACGTTTTAGTGCTAAATCACGCCAGGATCATAATTTAGCATAATAATGGCAAGCATAAGCCATTTCAAGCACAAAAACTTTAAAATGTTAACTTCGATTCCTATGTCTATGAAAGCCGATTTTCAGCCCAGTGTGCGGCACGAGGGTGAGTCCGTCGGGCCTCTTTTCGTCGTCGCGCACCACACCAGGCCACTAGGTTCCAGTGTGGCTGGCACACTGACGCTGGCCAGAGCTCGTCAGATGATGTTGAGGCAGGCGACCGGCGCTTCTGGAGCAGACCTAGGCGGTCTATGGTTGCACCACAGAGGCAAAGGTCGAAGAGATTGGCTCTGAGTCGCAGACCTACTGAAAGTCGGAAACTATGTGGGTCAAGGAGGTTCCCGAAATTGGCTGAGGGGTAGGTATGTAGCCATTGGCCAGACTGCCTCTGCCCAGTGTGGATGTAATATAGAACAAAGCCACATATAGTCGAGCGGCAAATTCAAAAATGCGGTATTTGACAGGCTAAATACAGGCTAATATAAATCATATGATATGAGCTAAAATATAAAAAAAAACATATAATATTTTTTTATATGAAAATGAAAATATCTAACACACATATTTGGCGTATACTCATTGTTGACACCCGTGAGATTTTTAAAATTTTCCAGGGTTACGACTCGCTTGACAATTTATTTGCGGTGCTTTAGATCGGGAAATCATTTTCATGATTATGGCTACATTAAACATGGTGGATTGTCAATGTCAGTTTAATGTCAAGTTAGCTTAGTCAGTGTCAGTAGGCAGTATGGCCCATGGTCTTAGCCTGTCCGAATGGACGAATTATAAAAAAAAAATAGTCAGTGTCAGCTGTCAGTCTGTTAGTATTTTGGCGCGTATGTTTTTTGAACCGTACAGCAGACAGAAAATGTTACTTTCATAATTAAACGCTGGTTAAATAGTAAACATAAAACCATGGGTGATCTCCAAAAAATACGTTCTGAGGTCAACAATGCGTTCAAGCTCAGCGGCTTCACTGTTCGCCGCGAGGCCACCACGTTTGTAGCTGAACAGGTTGCCTCTTTAACACCGCGCGAAAGAACGAAAGTGATCGACAAACTAACAGCCCATTTACTTCACCAGTGCATATCGCAGCCTATTTTAGAAAAGGAACACTTAGAAACAGCCTACAGAGAGTGCTCAACGGCAGGACTCGAAGAAACTGAATCTGTGCTGAGTGTAATTGATGCCTTTAGTATACCGAAGCTAGTTTATGATAATGAGAGAAAGAAGTTCAGCAAAAGCGTGAGTAGCGACTCCCATTTGTATCCAGAGCCGAAATGGAAGGCCCAGTATTTGATAGATAGGTATACAGTAATTTGGCAAAGAACAGTCAGGAATAAGTTATTTGCTCAAGAAGTAGTGCCATCTATGGAGAGTGAGAAGCGATTCCAGTTGCGCACAATCGAGGTTTTACTCAGTTCTTCTAGCAGAGTAGATGAAGTTATAGTGCTAGGGCTATTAACACAGTTAACTGAAGGAAAGTTCTACTTAGAAGACCCAACTGGAAGTGTAGAATTGGATATGAAAGAAACTAGGTACCATTCTGGATTGTTCACTGAAAGCAGCTTTGTTTTAGCTGAAGGCTACTTTGAAGACAAGGTCTTTCATGTCATGGGTCTAGTTTTACCACCGTCGGAGAGTAGAGTGACATCTTTGAAGTTTTTCGGTAACCTGAACACTTTCGGAGGAAAGTCGAAGAATTTGCTGAAAAATTCACAGAATTTACTGAAAATTGAGCAAGAGAATGAGGATGGAATGATCATTTTCTTGTCTGATGTTTGGTTTGATAACCTCAAAGTTATGGCAAAGTTGAAAACTCTGTTTTCTGGTTATAATGAATTCCCGCCGATAGCTATTGTGTTTATGGGAGAGTTCTTATCATGTCCTTATGGGTACGAACACAGTACACAGTTACGAGCAGCACTAATCAATTTAGCAGACATGATATTCCCATTTACGAAATTACGAGAAACCTGCAAGTTCATCTTCATCCCGGGCAGAGGAGACCCAGGTGCCCCAAACATCCTGCCTAGACCACCAGTTCCAAACTCTTTAACTAAAGAAATAAGGGACAAATTGGGCGATTCAGTAATTTTTACTTCAAACCCTTGCAGAATACAGTACTGCACGCAGGAAATAATCTTAATACGGCTGGATTTAGTCACTAAGATGTGCAGAAACTCCATACATTTCCCAGAGAAAGGTGATATACCGGACCACTTAACAAAAACATTGCTGAGTCAGTGTACACTTACTCCACTGTCCCTCGGAGTACAGCCAGTATATTGGAGACACGCAGATGCCTTAAGCTTGTACCCGATGCCAGACCTAGTTGTGGTGGCCGACCATTTCCAGCCTTACACAAGGGCGTACCAGGACTGCCAGGTGATCAATCCAGGATCATTCCCAAGGACAGAGTTCTCGTTCAAAGTGTATGTGCCAGTTTCAAAGTCTGTTGAAGATTCTCAAATACCTAAAGAAGATACTTGATCATGGTGAAAAGTTATTCCAATCATATTATAATCCTATTCCAGGCTACCAGTTCAAAAAGACTTATTTAATAGCCTGACGCATGCTCAGCTGCACGCCTCGGACGTCTACACTGAGCGCGCACGCTCAGGCGAGGCGTGCTCGGCCGAGGCCTGCGTCCAGTGTAGACATGGCTATTGACATTAAGATACATGGTTGACATGCAGTATGTGGTCAACTAAACGCCTCTACCTGGAAAGTTGTTAATAACTTTGGAAGAGATTACAGAAATGTTTAACAATAAGTAATTACAATCAAATATAAATAATAGCCTTATGTTGCAAGACTAATTTGAGCAAATAATGTCAACAATACATTTTTGTAATCTGTATTTTTATAAAGTTTTAGATAGGAGTCAATTAAATAATACAATGTATGCATAGTCTACCGTTTTTGTTTTATTTCGTGTAAACCAATATTTACAATATATCAATCAAAACCTACAGATTGCAGAATAAATTCACTATGAAAATGATTATTTAAAAATTTGCCACTAACATAAAATGGCAGTGTCATAATGTAAAATTATATTTTAGAAAGCAAGAACAAGAATTTTACGGCAAGGAAAATCACGTTGTTAAATCACCTCAAAGAGTAGAATAAATATAATATAGGTAAGACATTAGTAGGTACAGACAGAAAAAATATTAGTCATTAAAAATACACTGAAAATTCCAATAGTAATTAAACAAACAAAATAATTAAACAAATAGTTAAGGAGTGTAGATGGATCAAAAGTTTTGATATCATACCAATTGATTATGGCAGTTTTATTTATTTATTAAGAAAGTATTTTTTATTCTTATAATTACTTAAATCATATTCATTACTTATTTACTAAAAGAGATTCAAAATATTCACATTGCACCATTCAAATATAAATAATATACAACATTTAAATCTGTTCTAAAATACAACAAAACTAGTGTTGAACACTGATTCTAGTTGCGGATTTTAAGAAATAGAATAAAAAACCCACTTAAGTACATACTTTAATACTTTAAGTCTTGCATACAATTGTGCTTAAGTGAATTTAAGTAACTGACTTTAATTACTAATAATCTGTAATACACATACACACTTTTAATTGTATTAATACCTTATAATATATATATTATAATATGTATGTTATAATCAGCTTCATTAAAAATTCAAGGTTGGGTATATAAATGCTTACAGATTGCAATTGAATCAGTTTTGTGTGTCAATATGTATGTGTTTGTGGGTTTAAATATTTTACCCAAAATTTTTATAAACATAAAATTTAAATTAATTTCAGGACGGAATCACAACTGAGCAAAAATCTCTTATAGGTATACATTTTGTTCACAAGCATTTAACTTTGTCACAAATGACGCGTACCTACGCGTTGTGAACAATAAGTTCCAAGCGTGCTCATTTTCAACCTAATTTATATCTTAAGCTACGGCGATAAGGTTCAAGCTCCCATGATGGTACTGTAGGTCTCTCCGATGGGCGCGAGGGCGACTAGGCAGATCATGGCCACGACGAATATGAGGATTATAGGCGCGTATATGCCGAGCAACAGCCTTCTGAAGCTCGAGAACTGAAATTTATAAAAGTCATTAGTTCCTAGTCTAGTTGTAAGTTTCGCGTCAGGACTGAGGAAAAGGGCTAACTGAAGCAGAGACAATGTATAACAACTGTATTGTAGCTTGAGGACCTACCGCGAAAGGCATTCGAAGTTTTCCGTCTCTGTCAGACTTGCGAGTTCGTACGTAAGTGTGACAGAGAGGGAAAACTTCGAATGCAACATCAACTCACGCATAGGCCCTCTGGGGCGATACCAAGAAGTCCCGAATATCGAAGTTTAAGTACGAGAGCGACACAATGTTGGCCGCTGCTGCATTAACGAGAAAGTGACGCCACACAGACATTGTGTGTGATGAGACGCGTGCTAACGTTCGACCCCGGCGGTCTGCATAGGCATAAGCTATAAGATAGAGCGGGGCAGTCCAGCCGTATGCAGTCCCAGGCGTCTGGACGCACCTTGTCGCCTAATGCGACCTTCGGTACTCTTTATACCACCAAATCAGGGGCGCACAACCTTACGGTTAATGGTATATTTAATGGCCGCCACATTTCCAACTACTATTGTTAATTATAGCCCTAAACTGGTGCTCACCGGCGCGTCGATGCTGCGGTCGACCTGCGAGGTTTGCCGCGGCTGCCCCATCATGTCCTTCAGCGGGAACACGTTCACGGGGCTGCGGCTGATCTTGCCTTCCGACACGCACACCGTTAGCTGAAATAAATTCATACATTGAAGGTCTGCATTACGTCCTAGGGTCGGTCGTTTCAATCCGTTGGTAAGCGTAAGTGTAAGGCCTGAGTGCACGCCCCGTAGTGGGGCGTGGAGCATCCATGTAAATTGCATTTGTTTTATATGCACTCAGGCTTTACCTACACTAAGTTACGTCCGTTAAAATCTGATTGTATCGCAAATTTGTCAGTTTTCTATGGGATGACAGCTGCCGGCGCCGTATTAACGTTTACTAGCATGTAAAGTGTGGGCGATGCAACCCGTCCTTAGGGACTCGTAAGAATAATAAGTATCCTCATTCTAATTAATATGCAGTATAGCTATTGATGGCCTGCAACGCTACTTGCAACATGGTTGCCAGTCACTGAGCTCACAGTTACGTAATCGGCACAATAGAAAGTAGCTCGGGATACTCGAGCCTTATTGAGATTATTATGATGGAGCTAGTTTGATTTGTTTATTTCACTTAAGTATTTGTTTGGCGTGAACAGAGATGAAGTAACTCTTTGAGGGGTTGTGGGTATAGGATACTTTGCGTTCATGAGAGATCGAGATTGCCTCCCGCATGATGCCAGAGCGTTTAATAGAATATGGAAACAAAATACGAGTGCACCTAGCCATTTCAGAGCACTGATAGACACTCGCGTGGGCTCATTGCAGATGCTACAAGGCGCTTCGAAAAGTCGAAAGGGTAATATATCGTAACTGAGAATGACTTACGGAGAGCACAATGTGCATGATGACGTGGAAGGCGACGAAGGCGGCCAACACGAACACGCTCCAGGCGGGCAGCTCCGCTTTCTGCAGGTAGACGGCTAGGAAGATCGTCGCGACTGTAACAGAAGGAAATACGTCAGCTCCGGTCGGAATAGCGTCGACGACATAGCACTACCAGCTTTCTATCGCCATCACACTTGCCCTTGCATGGGACAGTATGCTTGTCATCAAAACCGAAAAAGGGGAACCGGGAACGGGAGACATTAAGGAAATGTATGCCACATGATCAATCGTACTCGTGTAGCTACACACACACACTGGTCGAAGACTAGTCAGCAATGTCAGCATCTGTCAGTGTGCATATATTGGCGTTCTACACACATCCGACCTTAATACTATGGTAGCTAAAAATTATTCCCCAATGATTTTTTTCGCGGAGAAAACCGACAAACCATCTATAGATACCTACCGCGTGTCACAGTCATCCCCCGAAGACTGCCATCTGGGCTTCCATGCGGAGGACTCCAGGATCTAAACGGAACGCATTGGAGTCCTCCTCTTACTTCGCTATTCTTAGCTCATCCTGGTTGACCGTCTTGCTTACGGTAGGTACCTACTGTGGCCCTAAAACACGCGCGACCCCGATAACTTATACGACAAGCGGGGGAGACCGCTGCCTTATTCTTGACCGCTACCGCTACTACACAGATCTTGTTAGTCCCAGACCACAAACATTAATTAAATATAATTTACTTTAAAAACAAAGTTTTAACCGACTTCAATTTAGTACTGCGCCAAGCCACGAGAACATTTCTTTTCCAATTTACCTCATGAACTGATTTCCGAGAGCAAATGCGTTGATTATTATAGAAAAAAACCCAATCGCTGTATGTGACCCGATAATATTTGAGGACTTCCGTCAATTCCACAAGGATCACCCTTGGCACTTCATTAGTTGCTATTTCAACGGAATCTTATCAGAATCTGTGATATACTTTTGTACTTTTAAGTACATAATTGAGGAATTCAATAAGTCATCTGTGGTCTTCATCATCAATTCCACTCCACCAATTTATGATTTCCGGATGTAAATACACGAGTTATAATAGAAAATACCAAAATCACTACACGCGTGCCTAATATATATATATTTTATTTTTATGATATAGGAGGCAAACGAGCAGTCGAATCACCTGATGGTAAGCGATAATCGACGCCCATGGACACTTACAACACCAGAAGAGTTGTAGGTGCGTTGCCGGCCTTTAAGATGGGAGTACGCTCTTTTCTTGAAGGCTTGAAGGAGTTCCCTCAATTCCTCATGGATCCCATCATACAATTGAATTTTCAAAAAAATGGGACCCACCTGGAAGTATATATTTACCAACAAAAAAAAAAAATTATGAATCGGTTCATCAATAACGGAGTTCTGAGGTAACAAAAATTGAAAAAAAAAATACAACCGAATTGAGAACCTCCTCCTTTTTTTGAAGTCGGTTAAAAATAGGAGTAGCTATGTGAACTCACTGCCTAGAATGTGCGCGGCGTTCCCGAGCAGCCAGTGCACCCAGTTGAAGATGGGCCTCTTCTTAGTGCCGGGGTGTGGCCTGAAGTAGGCTCCTGCAAAAAAACAGAAGAATTCATTAATGAATTACAATGCAAAAAAACATAGAATGCATACGTTATGATGTTAAATTGAGCAACGCACTTAATCTGACACATGCCATAAAGAACTTCATATCAGACAAAATAAGTACTACTGCTGTTCATAAACCTCCCCTATAGAGTGCCACAATTACCGGTTCTGCGCCACCCGCACTTTGTCAGGGCAACAGTTCTCCTTGTGCTCCCACAAGAAGAACTGCCCACGCTGCGCCTCCCGGTACGTGGTCGCCACTCGAGAACCTTTCCGCCCCAACGGTCATCGGCTCTACGTGCAATGTACCGCACCCACTTCCACTTCAAATTAGCGAGCGGAGGGCTATATCGGTTACGGTTACCGGCGATCACCCAGAAAAACTCCCAGCATACCCCAATCCATTGCTCTTTGGTGGTTGCGCCTTCTTATAAAGGACATGATGAGAGTAAAAAACCTTCATTACACCATCTCCAACAACCCATTGCCATAGAGATCTCTATGCGCAAATGGGGATGGATAGGCCATACGATTCGAACAGGGGAAAATTTAATAATGCAAACATCGCCTTTGAGTGGAAGCCGCCGGACGGAAGGTGAATTCGTGGAAGTCCTGTACACTCATGGCGGCGAACAGTCGAGAGTGAGCTGCGAGCAGTTGGACTGAGCTGGAGCGAGGCCAGGGACGTCGCTCGGGACAGGAAGGCGTGGAGCGAGCTTATGAAGGCCCTAATGCACCTCTGGGGTGCCCTAGCACAACAACAACAACACCATCATCAACTACCGAGTCAGTAGACTATTGACTAGGTGAGGTGAACAATTAGGACCAAGATTCTCTAGCCCCTGCAGCCTAACTCATAGTCACTTTGCTGTCGACGTAGACCGATCACTACCACCAGCAGCCAAGGAACTGGTTGATTGACGGTGATGATGGTTAAGCCAACAATGCTGTTCGTAAATGTTACAAATTATGATGTAAATGATAATAATGGTGTTGCCGAGAATGATACTAACTTTTTTTTTTTTTTTTAATTTATTTCACAAGAGCCATTGTTACAAATACATGAATTAATTTCGCCAAACTGCAAAGCAGTTTGTTGGCGAAGACAGCACTCTTTTTATATTTTTTATACTAACTATGCTATTACTAAGAACTAAATTTGTACATCTATACTTACGTTAAACGTCCCCGTGCCTTTCACCGCACCTACAGATTGCACTACAATCTTAACTCCCAATCCTACTAATATTATAAATGCGATAGTGTAGATGTTCGGATGTTTGTTCCTCAATCACGCTTAAACGGCTGAACCGATTTGAATGAAACTTTGCACGAAGACAGTCTATAGCCTGGATTAAAATATAGGATAGTTTTTATCCCGAGCCCATGCAGACGAAGTCGCGGGCGGAAGCTAGTAACAACATAAATGACAGACCCTTTAGCCTCCACTATAGGGCAACGCCAGGCATTGGGACATTTACCTTAATTACATGAAGCAAAGATAAACATTATAGGTATTTTTGCGACTTAACTACTTTCATTTTCTTTAATGAAGGTATCCATCAAACACGCCTTTACTTTAGATTTAAATATATTTTTCGTTTCACTCTCGTTCTCTGATATGATTCTATTATAAATGCGCGGTATCAGGTACCCTCTTGTTCTTTGTCCGTAATAATTATTAAGTGATCTCGGTTCAACATACATTTGACGTGACGTTGTTTTTCTAAAATTACGATTATAGGTTTTACCTATCTTGTATGTTGGGCATTTATACTGGTCTATAGCTAATAAATATTTAAGTTTAACATGTACAGGTAGTACATTACATTTTTTAAACAAGACGTGGTACTTTCCTTTGTAATTTTGCCTTGTTTTTTTATCAACAATATTTTTAATTAATCTAAGTTGTAGGTTATATATTCTGTTTAAATATGTTTGGAAAGTGCGCCCGTATGCAACAAGTCCGTAACTTATGACTGAATCTGCCAAAGCATGATACAAAGTATGTAATGTCGCCTTATTAATTATATGTTTTAAATTATTAAATTTACAAAGTATGGCTCTGAGTTTACCACACAAAACATCGACATGAAGTTTCCAGTTAAAGTTACGGTCCACAGTAAGTCCCAGGTACCTATAGCTATTTACGAATTCTAGCGGATTACATTGACATAATACTAAATCGTTATGCAGGCATTCATATGTATGTCCAATTATTGTAACACTTTCTCTTGGTGTTGTCATATGTGGAGAGTTTATAAGCATACATTTTGTCTTTGTAACATTGAGAAGAATGCCATTATCGTGAGCCCATTTTAGTAAAATATTAAAATCTGTCTGTAGTTTGTGCTGTATAACGGTGAGGTCCCTGTCGGCGCACACCAGGCACGTGTCGTCTGCGTACATGTACGTGGAGCTGTGCTCCACCACGTTACTGATGCTGTTCACGTGCATGATGTACCCGACAGGTCCATGCACCGACCCGGTCGGCACTCCATACACCACATCCGCTTCCTCTCCCGTCTCCCCATTTACTAAAGTATACAACGTTCTATTTTGTAAGTAGCTCCGAAACCATTGATCCAGTGGACCACGGATCCCGTACTCTTGCATAGCAACAAGTAGCACTTCGTGGTCCAGTGTATCGAATGCCTTTTTGAAGTCTAGAAATAAAACTACTATATGCATTCGGTTATCTAGCTTATCGTTTATATCGTCAGCGAACTCCACTAGTGCAGTCGAAGTCGCATTTTCTTAAAGCCATGCTGGGATTGAGATATAATGTCGTGCTTCTCCAAGAATGCATGGATTCTTTTAGTTATTACTTTTTCCGTTATTTTATTTACTACAGACAAAATAGCTATAGGCCTATAGTTGGAATAACTCATGTGGCTGCCTTGCTTATATATAGGACGAATAATAGCTTTATTTAGTTTATCCGGGTAAACCCCATTTTCGGCGCACATATTCACAAACTTCGCCAGAACCGGACTAATTTCTTTTTTTATATATTTAAGATCTTGTACCCTTATTCCATCACATCCCGGCGATTTACGACAACTTAATGCATCTATAGTTTTTTCAATTTCCGAACTGATACCTACTGACCATTACAATTATTATAATAATGAACCGACTGACGAAAACACCGATGATGAAAAGGCTGATGGTGATATGGACGACCATGATGGCAATTATGACGATTGCAGTGGGTACTAACCGAAGGGCTGTATGAAGCACAGTATAACAGTGACGAGGCCGGTGATGGCGTGCGGGTTGTCGCCGGTGGTGGCCCAGCCGCCGACCTCCACGACGATCAGTATGAAGCCGGCGACCGTCAGCGCCCAGGTGAGCACCATCAGCATACGATGCCACTACGCAAAATAAGACGTTCAATGTCGAGCAGAACATTAAAGACAACAAGCTCGATTCTCCTTGAAGTAAAAACGGGCTTTGCATGAGAAGTCAACTAGCTTATTTCTGTCCCTGGTTGCCGTGGTTACATCTTTTGGTTCACTTAATAAAACTGCTATTTTATGGGTCCATCCATCAAATCTGGGGCATATCCATCAAATGTGGAGTGGGGTTTTCGTGCCGTGTTCAATTCCTTTTTGGACTATCTTCTAAGCATGTTTAAAGTCTATGTAAGTATCATTTTTTGTAAGAAACTATAATATTGTCTGCTGGCTAACAGGACAGAATAATAACCAGAAATATAGTTGATTTACTCAAATATTTTTACAAATTAATCAAGACATTTGCTTGCCTCCGTTGAGATTGAATTAGCAACAAGCTCATTCGCTATTAAAAATTTACTTACAAACAAAGAACAAGGATCAACCTCTAACTACTTACAGCAAACCAGATGTCCTTTCCTCCCAATTGTTTGCCGACCCACGTCTGTCTGAAATATCTGCAACAAAAAAGAAACAAATGTAGATTACCTACTCGTAATCTAAACATTGGAGCGTAGTTTCTCGATTCGGTTTCGATTTTGGTTGCTAAAAGACTATGGTATTTATACTTTAGTCATGTGTTCTGTCTATTAACATCTAGAGCTCATTTCACGTTACAATTGTACGAGTGTAAATTGGCAACACTGAGGCGCTAGATCTATTTTTCCCTGCAGTGTTGCCGTTTTAGAATACGCTATTTGACAAAAGTCAAGTCAAAGTTCTTTTTATGAAACGTCAAAAACGCTCGGTTAGTATGGAATTTGTAGGCATTACTTGCTTGTGACGTCACAATCAAACAACGTCCTTATTGTTAGTTTTTATGAATTAAAAATCTTAAAATTGTCAACTTACATGAAAGATTGATCGTTTCCCAGTATTTTCGTCATTTTTATCTGTTGCTAATGAAAATACAAATTATTTTCACTATTCTCAAAT
Source organism: Epinotia bilunana (assembly GCA_947049275.1). Taxonomy (NCBI): domain Eukaryota; kingdom Metazoa; phylum Arthropoda; class Insecta; order Lepidoptera; family Tortricidae; genus Epinotia; species Epinotia bilunana. Next base: position 3,315,144 of record OX346254.1, read on the forward strand.
ACCCTATTGTAAAACTGAAACCTGTAGCTTCATGAAACGAGCCCCAAGACGGAGCAAGTACTCTCCCTTATACCCAAGGAAATAAAACCTATCGAGTCAATAGACACATTTAAAATGCCTTACCGAGCCAGCAGAATGCCCAGCGAAGCGCTACCCAGCCATGCGGCGATCATGAAGCTCCCATGCAGTTTCAGCAGCAGCTTGGAGGAGCCCGCGGCTTCGCCCACACTTGACAGGGCGAGCGGCTCGCCCGTCGACTCGTACACCAGGCTGTGGAAGCCTACACGCTCAGCGTCTGTGGAATATAATGACTTAAATCGTTTATGTAATTGAAGATCCCAATTTAAAAATAAAACTTTAGTACAGTCCAGAAAACCACAGCCTAAAGGTGCCGGAGCGGTGTGCTAGGAAAATATCCACCAATAGCCTCTGCCTCCTCCTTGATCACGCATATTTTCCTATTGGTGGATTTATTCCTCGTGCACCTCTGTGCTACCTCGCACAACTCTGGTGGATGCGAACCTAAATGAGACACTAAACAGACAAGCGTTGGTGATTGACGGTATTCAAATATGCCATTCTCTCGATTGGTAAATAATGGCTTAGATGTCTAAAAAACATTTCAATCATCATAATCATCATTATTATGTTAAATATTTTGATGATAATGATCATTGCTGTTGTTCATCCGTTTGAAACTATTAGCACAGAACAGCATTTATGTACAGAAGGTCCTCTTTCTAACAAATTCGAATATGGTATCCCCAATCGCGCGCGCTTGCCACTTCTCTTCACTCTTTCGTTCCTAACACGATCGGGTCTATGCAGGACACCCCGGAGGTGTACAGCAGTAAGCATCAAAACTTGACATTGCAGTAAAATTTAAAATTAATATACCTTTCATGCTATCACCGGACACCACCATCAAATTATACTGCTTCGTGGCCAAATTGAACGTCTGCCCCATAACTTTGGATTCCACGTCTCTAGTGAACTTGCAGTACAGCTTTCCATCAATCACAGAAGACTCTAGAAGCTGGACAATGTCCTGGGGAGAGTCAGATCTTCGGACGTACGGTTCCGCTTTAGGATACGTCCAGGAAGTAAATAGATTGATTCTTCCGTTGTCGTTCCTAACGCACTCCATGGCGCTGTCATCTCCCATCTTATTGTCCATGCTTAGGGCAGCAGCCACGTATTTAGGGTTGTCAGTTCCCTGGATCTCGAACGTGTATTTGTCGCCAGCGACGAAGACCGCCACGACGGCTTTGCAGTTGCCAGCTTGAATGCAGTTCTGGGGCGCGCCGAAGCAGAGTTTGGTGTCGGCACAACCCTGGTAGATGGAGTCGAGTTGAGTGGGGACTGGTTTCGGCTGGAAAAGAGGTTAAGTTAGTATTATCTAGAGATAGATCGACAATAATGAATTTAATAAAAAGAAACATTGTCGTAATGAACACACTTTTTAACTTACCATTTAATATAGAAACGGAATTATTTACCAAGTGAAGTTAGAAAATGTAACCTAACTAGATACCTTGACGCGTCTTCAGGCATTTTGAATCTTTCAGTATTACACACGCATTGTATTAGACTGAAAAGGCAATTACGTAGGATATGTAGGTTTAATAATCCTCCACGGTTCTCTATGTATGTACAACAGTCACGGGTATTATTAATATACTTAATAATTGTAATATTTATTGTCCTTATTTATGTACGTATTTTGATACCCCTGACTGTGCCTATTTGAATTAGAATTCTATCGTTATTGGACAAAAATCTATGAAGTATGATAGTTTAGGTACAAAGTTTTTCTAAGAGGCGTACCTAGTGCAGCTTTTCAAATTACCTTAGTCTCCATAACGACAGGGGGCGCCGCCGCGGACCTCTGAGTGGTGGTAGGCGATGCCGTGGTGGTGACTACGGTGTCCGGGGTCACCACTTCCACCACCGCCGATTCGACGTTCTTCCAGAATGTTGCGTAGCTCTGGGCCACCGTAGCTCTGCAATGGTTTGGGTGATGATAATTTTTTGCATAAAATCACATTAAGTACCATCGATAGCCTGTGCATGTATGTTAGTTGAGAAGGAAATTAGTTTCTTCCTATTTTGAAGGTAAAGCGTGATAGAAACGGTCCAAAACCTGATGCCTACTAATGCGGTAAAAGATTGTGCAAATACATATAAATTATATGTGAACTTTTGGTTCCTTTTGTATACAGCTTCTGAAAACAGCGCGCAGAAATACGAATGAGGTTGAATAGCTGCTATAAAATCTGTCAAGAAAAAGTAACAGCCAGGCTACCATCACGCCACGGACCGTCATTCAGTTATTTTTTAATGCTGTCAAATTGACAAAATACAACCACGTCCCTGAAATATTATAATTTTGTTCGTTCGATTTATTTATAATTTAAATATTTAATGTGCTATACCTACGTTGTGAGTAGTGTGTGCGTATAGGTAATGTTAATTTTCACCCTTCGCGAGTGCAAGAACATGTAGCTAACCTACTTACCTACAGATAATGTAACCACCAATTACCAGATAATGCAATTACCAGGGTCACTGCAATGGGTGAGTCATATTCCTGTAGCTTCAATACGGGTGTACTCGAAAATTATTATTACTCCAAAAGAAAGAAGGCAAGAAATATGCCTAGTGACGAAAATCCCATTCAGATAAGTATCTCAAAGAATTACGAAGCGACAACCGTTTTAATACTTATTGTTTGTTAGAGAGAAAACGCAAACAGTGTCGTGACGTCACATTCTTCCAGCGTCATCGTTTCAAATGAAGTTGCGTTTTGCAAAAAAGGGACAGAACATACCCCTTCTTAAAACTTTGAACACTTATAACTTCGTGATTATTTAACCTTTTGCGTTGATTTTTTCTCCATTTGACTACTTTTCCATCTGACTTCGAGAAAATATGACATTATTGATTATTTTATTTAGTGTCTACACCCCTATTATTTCCCGGCATCCTATTATTTCTAGGCATTATTTCCCGGGACCATTGTGTCACAGTTTCGTCCGCATTCCACAGACGAACTCATAAGTAGCTGGACATCTTGATACCTTATCGCTTGCCAACCTGGCAGTTTTAATATGACATTAAAGCGACATACCTAGTTCAAAAATATTCAACCTTTAGTTGTACCGTGCAACCTATAAGCTAAGGAATGTAGAAATAAAACGTCACTTTACTATATAACACTTATAAGTATTATTAGCTTCAATAGTTAGTTTCAATAGTCGGGTAAATATTCCGCACATAAGTTCGAAAAAACTCATTGGTAGCCGGGATCCGAACCCACGACCGCCGCTTCACAGCCGCATGCCTGAACCACTAGGGTATCGTAGCTTCCATTACATTATAAATACCTATTTAATTTAATATGAGTCTAACAGGATAGACGGCATAAAGTCCAAATGAAAGCACCACTCCAATGCCCGATACAAATCTGGTCGAAACACCTCACCCGGCTACTCGATGACTGCTGAGTCATTACAAGTAACCGGCGTAACTTAATTGTATAGTTCACGGTTATATCACCAACTCAAGGCCAGGGCTTAGAACCTTGATTCTTGAGTGGTTTGTGCATTTTTAGCGAAATTTTCCGGTTCCGTGTTTGGGTGAAACAAAGCAGTGGAATTTGCTTTGAAAGTGCGACCTTGTCAATGCTATTTTCACACATTCAACGTTCAATCAAACTATGAAAGTAATAGTACGGTTACTACGTTACGACAAAGACCTATAATAACGCTAACCCCATCAGCTCGCAAGATGCCCGCTTCATGGCACTGCAGTCGTCCGTACGCGCTTGATGCTCGATGCTCGTGAGCGTCATGAGATAGCCTCCTCTTGCACGCACATGATGCACTAGAGCTTCGTGAAGTATATCTTGCACGTGTACGCTTTGCAGCTCGCTAGGCGCGCCCGCGCCGAAAGGGTGAACGGCAAATTGGAAAAATGGCGAAATGCGAGATCTGGACAGGTTTTAGAAAAACCTTTTTGTACATTGTACTATCGCAGCAAACACTCAGAAGTCACATGGCCACATCCTAAGATTGTGTTTGGGCTAATCGTAACTTAGCCTCCGCACTGTCTGATCCGACTGAGTCGAGTCTCGCCGAATTCGCAAAACGGCACAGGCCAGGCTAAAGCTCTTTTTTTTTACCTGAACTCAATCCCTCCCAGGAAGTCAGTGGGCGCTTGCCAGAGGAAGGTCAACGATGGCTTGTCCTTAGGGTTGGAGTGGGTCACGGTGTCATTATCCCCGCGGCAGCTGATGATCTGAGTGTCGTCGGGGTTCGGGACGGTCAGGAACTTCCCCACTATCGTGTCCGAGTTCTGAAAAGAGCAAAAACATACATAAGGTACATACATTCACGCCTGTGTTCGCAAAAGGGGGAGGCGGCGGAGTGCAGTTTCTAGTAGTTGTGGGTTTAAGCAGCGGAATGTCATTTCGCTCATATTTGAAGCAGTACCTCCACGTTATACAGAATACCGTAGCCACAACAATATACCACTACTTACTTGCACTGAATTTACTTATTCCTGGTAGTGAGTAAGATCGCCAGAGCGCTCGAGAACGTGTTGTGTTGAAGAGTGACCTACATTTATCTCTATCTACCAACAACGAATCCTCCATCAAACCAACAAAAGGTTGACAACGTACTTCTGATTTTTGTGGAGTCGCAAGAAAGTAGCAGATACTGAAGTCAAAGACTTCAGTATCTGCTTAGGTACCATCAGGAAGGCAGTGCTAGTGCCACCGTTGTAAAAAAAAGTTACCTGCACGGTTCTGGCCTGCAGTATGAACCCGCCGATAGGCACCGGAGCGCCCGCCTGGCTGCCGATGGTGATGTTCAGCTGGTCGCCCTGTCGGACTTGACTTGATGACGTCACGACGATGTAGGGCGGCACTGACGTCATAGGCTCGATGTCGGGGTGGCGCGGGAGCTGGTCGACGCATGACTGAAAACAAAATTTAGATTAAAAAAATTGAACAAATGCGCTTTCCGTTGAATAAGTTATCGCTTGTTTATTGTCAATAAGGAAGTTTTTAAAAGTGGATACCTAGAACGAACGATCCCATAATTATAATTTTATTCACAACTAGTATGGCGCCGACGAAATTATTTCAACGTTGACATTTTATTAATCATTTCATTTTCATTTTTTTCATATATAACATACATACATTCACGCCTTTATCCCTAAAAGGGGTGATATGTCTGCACAAAAATGCAGGAAACAAAAGAAAATGGTCTCGAGAAACATCGCTAAAGTTAATATCCATCTTCAATGATAAATTTTGCGTGTATGCAAACCCTTACCCCAGGAGGTGCCCCCGAGCCGTGCTGTTCTGAAGACTGCACCAGCAGCATCAGCGCCAGCGCCAGCATACCCCTGTTCCTTTTCCGAGGCAGCATCTTTCACTGTCTGTAAAGAAAAAAATATTTGCTTACGGTACTCAGACAAAGAAAAAAAGATAGACGGAGCGTTACGAACAGTCTAGTGAAGCCAACCGGTTTTCAAGCAAGCCCCATAAGTTTAGCACACGCTAAACAAATTAAATCGCACGAAACTCGAAACAAATGATCTGAAGAGTTTTGTGCAATTTTGTTTGTATATGTGTGCATGCGCGTGTGCTAAACTTGATGTAGCTTGGTTTTGTTTGTATGTGGTTTGGCTTCACTTGACTGTTCGTAACGCTCAGTCTGTATATTTTCTTGGTTCAAACTTTAAATAGCAGTGAATAAGGTTAAAATACTATTACGGTGCTGTTTTCTTGCTTCTTCAGCTACCTTGATTGAATATTGCAAAAAAATTCATCGGACAAATATTGAATACTGGTTTCAATGTAAACTCGTTTACATAAACAACAATAGACAATCGTGAGTGCCGTGACCGAGCTGACGAAGCGTGAAAATTAATGGCTCCCATCAAAAGTGAATGTTTTAAATAGGTACAAACACTACAGTTTTTTTTTTTTTTTCTGCTTATCGGCAATCAGTCCGAAGACTATAAGTCGATGTGTGCATTAGTACGGCCTGGCAATTCGAGTGTGCTCTCCAGCGAGAACATCTCGTCATTTTTTTCAAGTCTGAGGCTACTCTCTATTTTGTAGCTCCAGGATGTTATGTCGTTTCAGTCGCCTTGTGTGGTTATGGACGCTCAGTTGTTGTGCTAATTTATTGGGGTGGTTAATTAGTCGCTGCTTGTATTTCAAGGAAATGTCTCGGAGCTCTTCCTTTACTGTGCCTATTGACAGATGTTCATGCAGTTCACTGTTAGTAATATACCATGGTACGTTTGCTATTGATCTCAGGATCTTATTTTGTAATCGTTGTATGATGTTAATGTTTGAGTCACTAGCGCAGCCCCACAATTGCACGCCATACATCCATATCGGTTTTAGTACAGCCTTATAGATAAGTAGTTTGTTGTCCATTGACAATTTAGCATTTCTTCCCAACATCCAGTATAGGTTTTTGTGTTTGAGTGCGATTTCGTTCCTTTTGTTTTTTATATGATTTTTCCAGGTGATGCGTCGATCGAGGTGCATTCCCAAGTATCTTACGCACAGTTAGCGCTCAAATAATGTCGGACCGTTAAGAAATACTTAAGAATTCGTTATATCTAGCCTTTATTAAAGTTCGAGGAGTAAGAGCTTTATCATTTTTGCATTCAAAATGAAGGCAAAAATGATAAGGTTCTGTTTCTTTTTAAAATCATTCAAATCGTTTCAGCGGTTTAAACGTGTAAAGGTAAGACACACATTCGCATTTATTATATTAGTAGGGTTTTTTTTACACGGAAGGAGTATAAATCAGAGGATGTTGTTCTTTGTTATGTTAAATTTTGTACATAACATCTAACTTCTAACAAAGAAAAATTTTCAAATTTTAAAATTGCTTCAATGCACGTTTTGATTTGCGACCATAATCGAAGTAGATACTTAACTTCGCTCCGACAAAAAACAAACACAAATTAATATAAAATGATGCTTCATTTCTATGTTCAATTTTAAAATTGCTCCAATGAGAACATTGAGAACTGTTTTACTTGCGACCGTAATCGCAGTTAAAATCGCAGTCGTGTTAGCAATGACTAACGCAGAGCTATCGCAATAATCACAATTTAGTCACGAAAGGTCCAAACCTTTGTAGACTAGTTGAAAGCCTTGTTTTGTTACCTTGGAAAAGTTGTATGTCACAGCACAATTACATTACAGTTACGATTAAATACTGGTTTTATAGTGAACTTTGACTTTATACACAATTTTGGAATTGGAATGCTCGTGCACAATGGAACAATAAACCAGTTTGTCTAAGACATTTTTTGTTTATTATTAAGTCTAGACGTAGTTCTAGAATTAGTAGCATAGCCTAAACTAACTACCTATACGTGACTATACACATTGCATTGAAATCAAATTGAAATTTGTTACGCACACAAGTTTTGCAACTTTAAACTATCCACGCGGGAAAATGAGCGCACCCGACAAATACAAAGGGCATGGCAGGATAACCTAAGAACAATTGCCCCCAGCGTTTTTGGGTCGAAACAATAATCAAACGATAGCTTTTGAGAAGGTAAAAAATTTAAAATTCGTAACTTTCATAGTTTAGGAAAAAATAAATAAAACAGTTTTGGGGTTAATCGAGTTTTTTTCACCCTCAGGGGGTAACAGAGGGATGAAACTTTGTGCAGGGTATTACCTTCTCAAAAGCTATCGTTTGATTATTGTTTCGACCCAAAAACGCTGGGGGCAATTTTTCTTAGGTTATCCTGCCATGCCCTTTAATACCTTGAGTCTAATGGACTCGTAGGTCGATTAGGTAGCATATGCAAGTAAAAAACTATGATATCGCCACATAACATTAAAATATATCGCTATAGCTACTATTCGCAATGCCAATCGAACGTATTTTGACATCCGATTATGCATAGTTAGGAATATAGGGGTTAAATTATAAAAGGAATGTACCATCTACAACACAGCTAACTGACCATCATTGCACATTATGTGCATTGTAATAAGGTTCTTTATAAATACAGGACGGTCAGTTAACTGTGTTGGCGTTTGTACTCAGCCAAGTACAGTACAACATGCTTTGATGTCTTATAGTTGAATAGGTATCAGTAAAGGACCTAGCAACGTAGCTCTTAGAATTCGTAATGAAACAGACGGGCAACAACCCTAATAAATGTTTCTTATTCAGTAAGACAGGTGACAGGATATGAGTCATCGGAGTCGTCCATCGAAGAGGGTGTAGCCATGGTTTCAGATAGCACTTTATTATAAGGAGCGTTGTAAATAAAAAGTACACACCAGCTAGACATCATAACACTACTAATAGTAGTAGGTATAATATAGACTATAAGGTCGCAAGAGCTCCTGTTGATGCACCATGTTGAAAGGGACCTGTCTTAGTGAATCCACTGCCTTTTTATTATAGCACGATGGCAAGCAAGTTAATGGCTTCCCTAATAGAAAGTGGTCTGTGAGCGTCCACTACTACACAGGAGACATGCGAGTGGCTGCCCCATTCATGATTTGAGGTTTCGCTGTGTCGAAAGAAAGAGGTAAAGGCAAGCTCCTTCACTCTCAGCACAACGTGTCTTAGGAAGCTCCTTCCTGCTTTTCCTTCTCTTCCTTTACATGTCTATAAAAGGAACTTCCTTTTCTCTTTGAGTTGGTAAAGCATAGAGTGGTCGAGAATAGTCTATTCTCGACGGCTCTTCGTAGTCTTAGCCAAGATGTATGTCTAAAAACACTTGACTAGACGAACCTCGACCGTTATTCACAACTATCAACCTAACGAATATTCCAAATCGACACCATATGAGGTTTTAGATCTCTGCACCACCTACTACATAATCTAGTTTTATCTCTTTCTCAGATACCCAAAGGTTGTCTGGAAGAGATCGCTCTTCAGCGATAGGACCGCCTGTTGCCTACCTCTACCTACATGTTATTGTATTGTTTCTCTTTTTAAGTGCTTTGTTTGTGTGAGGTGTGCAATAAAGAGTATTTGTATTGTATTGTATTGTATTGTATGATCCCTAAAAATGCGAAACCTGTATAGCAGTTTTATAGGGGAGGTATGGCTGACATATGAGTATGCTAATGTATGAGACGGATTTGAAGAGGTCACGGTTGGTGAAGGGCCGCTTCCGCCTCGACCGGATGGCGACATGTAAGGTCGCATGCGTTCCAATGACGGTACGTTTGGCCGTTTTGCAATACACATATACATAGAATCATACCCGTTTCCTGGAACAAGCAAATTCTATGAAGGCGTCAGGCGGGATGGCGCATTATCGTACGATCGGAGAGATATTCCTGCCCCCCTATTCTGTAACTTGTTATTAGCTCACCTCAACGCTCACCCACAAATATATCTTGACACCGCGATGCGTACTAACTGTGCGCAGGTAGAGATCTAGTTTCGTGACAGGTCACCGGCGGGGTGAGCTGTATTAGCGCGTAGCGAATAACAGCCCAGGTACGGTTAAACGAGCAACATTTGTATAGTTGTTTGGGTTCTCAGATGTGTGAATGTCATGCCCTTGTCAGAAATATAATGAATTAGTTCGGTAACGGCTATCCACAACCAAAGGTATACGAGGTGCTCCCACTGAGCTGCAACATCCGTGTTGTGGAAATGATAGAGCGAGCTTGCAAGGGAGGGGCAAATGCACAAAAGATCCCACTGGATCGAAGTGTATCCGAAAGTGTCCTCATCTAGATGAAGATGAATAAGATTGGGTTCTCAAAACGGCTCTAACGATTTTGATGATACCTACAGGTGCTCTTTCTGTGTACAACAATTTTCTCCGGGTTTTCACTCACGACAGCGACTCACTGTTCTTATCAGCGTCAATGCTGTAAGGTCGTCTTGAAATAGTCGAACTGAAACTAGTTTTCCTTCGATTGAACTTAAGCGTCCTAATTTGTATGCAGGAATTGCACCGTAAGCCGAAAGGTATACCTATTTCTTTTGTTTCGTTACTTAAGAGTCCGCAGCTCGATTCTCCATACAAACGTAGTTACGCTCTAATTTTTAAACTTCGTGTTGGATTGTTACGAAACTTTGCATATACAATGACATGAGGTATATCTATGTCTGTAATTAGTTTATGTAGCTTCAGATACCATAGTAAAAAAATACAGCGAATATAAGTTTTTCATACAAAATTTGCTTTTGCTGTATTTCGTTTGTTTTATACACTAGAACCATGTAAACTAATTACAGACATAGATATGCCTCATGTCAATGTATATGCAAAGTTTCGCCACAATCCAACACTTAGTTTTAAAATGAGAGCGTAACTACGTTTGTATGGGTATGTGAAATTCGGCCGAGCTTACTGCGGACTCTTAAGTAGAATGGGAATATAAGAAGGCGAACTAGAAATTGTCCAAAAACCAAATAAGTATGATTTTTCCAGTCATATTGGAATCCTACTTAGGCACTATAGGTATACTCGGACCATCTGGCGCGCAGTAAGCTTATTTGTCACTACGTAGTGTAAAACTAAAAGCAATGTATTCCGTTCTCACGACTTAAAGCGGTTCATTATAACATGTACGCGGCCTTAGTTCGTTTTATGACCTTAAATAAGTTTAACAAAACAGAATGGTCCATTGCGTCGGTGCGTGTTCTGCGCACCGCTGACATTGTGGCAAGGTTGGATCAACCGACATCTCGCTTCAATGGAGGCATTACGGGCATTGCGGCTACTTAGATCGCAGATGATGATTAGGTATGGTTATACTTTGAAGTAAAGACAAACATTGAAATATGATCTAGCTTTGATATTAAAACAGGTATTGGTAGTAGCAAAACTTGGCTAATCGGTGATAGCTACTTATAAATTATAAGCAAAGTTACTATATAATCTACAGTTACACTCTTTATGTCATTATTAACTTTGATAATAGCACTACTTATCGTAAATATTGTACAAATGTAGATTATACAGGGCGTCCCACGGCGATGACACATGGAGGGAAAGTACCTTAAATATCATAGATAGCATATTTTGCTTAAAGAAGACTTCATTTTATTTTTAAAACTTAGTAAAGTTGCATTCATACTTTATTAAATTTTTTTGAAAAAAAAATGTTTGGAAAAAAATTATCGCGTCATTGGAGGAAAAGTACCTTAATTATTGTAAATGAACATCTTACTGAAAGAAGACATTATTTCGATTTAAAAAAACAAGTTGAATTGCATTTTATGGTTAAAGCCTTTCGATCGATATGACAAAACTACAGGGTATTTTTTTTCTCGTGTAGCGGGTTCGATTCCCGGTTTAACCATGAAATTATTTAAAATGCAATTCAACTAGTTTTTTTTAATCGAAATAATGTCTTCCTTCAGTAAGATGTTTATTTACAACAATTAAGGTACTTTTCCTTCAATGACGCGATATTTTTTTCCATACAATTTATAAAAAAAAAAGTTTGAATGTAATTTTACTAAGTTTTAAAAATAAAATGAAGTCTTCTTTCAGCAAAATATGCTATCTATGATATTTAAGGTACTTTCCCTACATGTGGCATCGCCGTGGGACGCCCTGTATAGTAACTTCGCAATAAGGTTATAAATAATCTATCACAGAATTACTGAATATCACCGATTAGCCAAGTTTTGCCCTACCAATTACCTGTTTTAATATCAAAGCTTGATCATATTGATACTAAGTATTAACTTAACCAAATAATAATAAAATTCATTCAAGATTAGTATAGTAGTAGATACAATTATGTTATGACGACAAATTAAGACTGGCTATCTCATTAATATAATTAAGTTAAGATTTAGCTAATTTATGTGCTAGTACAGGTCAAACCAAATATGAACTAAACTTCCAAGTTCCAAGTTTAAATATACTACTCAAAAGAAAATAGGTCACAAGTATGGTGATCGTTACGTGAAAATTATATTAAATAGCATTATTTTTTCCAGCTATTAGACTTAAACACCAGCATGAAAGAGGTTGTATTCTGAAGGATGCTGGAAATCATTAATTAGACTTATCAATTAGTTTATGTCCAACATTTGTCAATAAAATTTGAAAAAGTAAGTGGGCCTTATTTTGTTTTGAGCAGTAAAGATTGGATCTGGAAGATTAAGTATTCATTAATGAAATAACTTGTAATTCATTATGATCTGTCCGGCCGTTTTCGGCCATGGCGACCACTCCGACTCCTATCCTGCATTTTGGCGCTCATGCGCTCGAAGATGGCTTACGTAGCCTATCCTTGCGGCGAAATTATTCCGTGCACATTGCGGGCACGTAAGTACGCCGTTCTGATAGCTGTATACTATGGCAGCAGGTGGGCGGGCCTTCAACTGGTCACGTTTAGTATCAAGGTCAACTTTGCGCTGATCCTCGAACTCGCGAACTTGGATGTTCACCATCCTGCGCCATTCTGACCGCTGTGCTGCCAAACACTCCCATTGAGAGGGCTCGATGTTGCATCTCTTCATGTGTCGCTTTTGGACATCCTTGTACCGGAGGAGTTGTCCGCCTTGCTTGCGCTTGCCCTCCTCCATTTCAGAGAAGAAGATGCGTTTCGCCACTCTCACCTCCGCCATACGAGACACGTGACCGCACCACCGAAGCTGCCGACGCATTAGATAGGCCTCAATGCCACCAACATGGGCTAGTCGCAGGACTTCGGTGTTTCGCACTCTGTCGGACCATCTGATCTTCATGATGGATCGCAGGCATATGAGGTGGAAACGATCCAGTGTAATTCATTATACTCCAAAGAAGGCAAATTAAATACCTAACACTGTAAGTCGGTGGATTCGTTTTCGACAACTCATTTACAAAAGTATAAACGTAATATTTAATTATTCAGTACCGTTTAAATTTTACACTGAGTACTTGGGTGTTTTTCTGCGTACCGCGGTGTCATTGGGTGTTTTTAGTGCAACTTCTGTTTTCCTCAATCGATCACCAGACGGAACCGGAACGAACGCTTTAATTTGTCAAGTCACTGGTCACGCCTTGACGTTGAATGACGTAATAAGGACAACGAGTGTACTTGTCACAACATGACATGACATTTCTGGTGTAATGGGTTGGTTTTCGGAGCTTCATTCAATCGCTTCCATCAACGATCGGTTAGCCAAGCGGGTAGTGACCCTGCGAAGCTGAAGCTCCTGGATTCGAATCCCGGAAAGGACAAATATTTGTGCGATGAGCATGAATATTTGGTTCCGAGTCTTGGATGTTTTCTATGTACTAAGTATTGTATTTATATCTATTTAATATATCGTCGTCTAGTACCCATAACATAAGCATAGCTAAGCTTACTATAGGGCTAGTTCGATTTGTGAGAGATTGTCCTTCTAATATTTATTTATTACAATACTACTTATATATCTACTCATAGTTTTAGGTATGAAAAAATCCATAAATGCAGTAAAGTTGTGTCATTGCCAAGTTGCAGAATTTTATTTAGCTAGCAAATGAAGATTAATAAAAATGCTCGATACTTTTGGTACTACGAAATTGAGATATTATCTCACAACTTTGTACAGTGGCAGAGTTTCGAGACTTGGCCCCTTTTTTACATAGAATGTTTACTATGGGATTATTTATTACTATCACAAAATCATTACTCCCTATTGTTTTATAGAACTATGAAATTCTTAGACAGTAAAGTTCAACTTCGTACAAAAGGCATGAGTTTCTAAAGCACTACTTGGGATGGGCCAAAGTGTAGGTAGGTATACCTCTATTGACATCGGTCAATAATAGAGATTTGAATCGTCAAATACTTAAACTAAAATTAAACCTCTAAGGCTTTTCGTATAATATTTCAGACTCCAGTAAAGTAGCGTAGCCAGTAAAGTAAATGCAATAATATTTATTAGGTACCTCTCTCGGGTTCTGAAAAAGCAGATATTTTTTAAGGCGAAAAACTAAAGCGTCATTAAAAGTAATTCTTTATCCGTCACGCGAAATACCACGTTAATAGATTTTACATATTCGTTATAAAGAATGTGGGTTGCAACGGGTAAATATGGAAGCAGAGATGCCAGATTTATACTTATCTTCTATTTAACGTCAAATGACACATTCATTAGAAATACGTATTAAGTAGGTAGTACTGATGGATACTTAATTGTTAACTTGGACGAGAATCTCATTGTCAGTTTCGTCTGCGAGAATATGTCAGATGGGAATCATATGCAAGTACGTAAAAGGATATTAAGTTACTTGTTCAGTCAGAAATGAGGGTATCGTGATTTGCATTTTTGGACTGGTGCTTAGAATTACACAAAAAGGGTTCAGACGAGACAGAAAATTGGTTCATATATAGTGCAAGTGTTTAAAAATTCAATTTAACTAGAGTTTTATTTAAAGGTTGCAGTAATGTGTTAACTTTCCGTTGGTGTATATTAATACTGTCGTTGATAGTACCTCGACCGAACCCTTTCTCCCAGTCTCAGCCTCTGACCCGCGCGAGCTAAGCTACCCCGCTCTTACTAAGTGTTTTAACTGCCGATGCAAAAAGAGGGGTGTTATAAGTTTGACGTATCTGTGTGTCTGTGGCATCGTAGCTCTTAAACGAATGGAGCGTTTTTTTAAGCTCGAAAGTTCGAGATGCTTCTTGGCTACGTTTCAACCAAATCGGTTCAGCTGGTTTTTAGATTTGAACTTGAACATGTCGGGGTTTTTCAACTTTGCCAAGTTGTTAATTATATAGAAAGAGACTGCTAATACATCCGCACGAAACGGTTCGCGCGCGATCGTGTGCTAGCCGTGTAGCACAGTTGCTCCTCAACATTCTACACTCCATGGCTCATGGCGATTACGATCTAGGACACGAACGCCAAGACGTGGCAAGCGGGTCACGATGCCTCGAGTACCTTAACTGGACCAGGGCATGGTTATTTATTCATAGGACTTCCACTTAAATACGCCTTTTTCCACTTAACTATGCCTTTAAGTTATAAAACGGAGTTTCTTGGATTCCTTATTTCATGTGTGTGCTCGTTTACAATTGCAATTCTTGTACAGTCACAAACTGGATAATGTACCCCTGGACGGGGTTGTAAGCTAGATGGAGTGAGTTTTGTAGTAGGCATAAAGGAGGGGGCAAGTGCACGAAAGATCCCACTGGGTCGAAGTGGATTAGAAAGGGCGCTCACCCAGACAAGATCTAGACACGAGGCAGCGTGTCCAGCCCCCCTATTCTGTAACTTGTTTTTAGCTCACCTCAACCCTCACCCACAAATATATTCTAACACCGCGATGCGTAGTAACCAAGCGTAGGTAGAGGTCTAGTTTCGTGACGGGTGACCGGTGGGGTGAGCCGCTTTAGCGCGTAGCGAATAACAGCCCTGCAACCAAGTTTAAAGCGAAGAGGAACTGGAGACGCAGCAACCATGTGTATATTTATATACACGAACCTTTGGAGCCACTTTTGACCCCCTCATAACTCAAAAACTACAAACATGATGGTATATTTTTAAAACCCCTTACTATAACTAGAATCCGAAATTTCATATATACAGGTAGAATGGTTATTGAGATATTAACGTCTAAAAGTCGGCATTTTTATCACTGACTTAGATAGTTTTATGACTATAACCTAGTTTTTACATACAAGATATCTAATATTTGGCTAATCAACTTATCATCATTATGTTTTACGTAAGTAACTGTTTATATATCGTAAGGTAATATACACCTATATACTCTTCGAAAAAATTGGTTAGCTAGTAAAATCTAGCCAAGTCAAATCCTAAGTTATCTGCTTTGTGTAAATAATTCGACTGTTCAAATTTAAGAAGTTATACTTTTATATAGAAAATATTGTTGTAGAAAAAAAAATGTATGTTCTTGAGAATACATTTTATTTTAGGATTAACTGAACCTGGCACCCATTTAGATCTCAATTCTTTTATCAGCGAAGTTGACAACCACGCATATTCTTATTATTGAACTCGGCTCCCATTTTCAATTTTTGTTTGTTGGGATAAAATAAGACAGCATTACATAAATTTCATGGTTCTAAGGACATGGATAGGAAAATTATGAGATTTTTTACAATCTAAATCGTAATAATATAAGAAAATATCAGTGTGGGTAAATAAGAAAAAAAGGTATCAAACATTGGGACGTTTACGTTTTATTTTAAAACAAATTCGGTTCATCTCATACACATATAAATCGACGAGGGATCAAAGTTGACCTTTTGTTCCCTGATCGTGCTATTCAGACAACAGTCAAATGTGGGATTTAAATTTTACTCGTAGAAGGTTTGTGCCACTCGTTATAGCAAACTTATTTCCGTCTTGGGCGTCAAACGGTTGAATCCGTCGCTACGCTCAAGATTCTAAATTTTCGTTTCACTCAGGATTCAAAATACCGCCCTCGCCGTTAGTTTCCTAGGTACTTCACCATATCAAAACGTGAATCAGTTTAGACACGGTTAATTAGAGACTTCCCACTGACGTTGATAGTAAACTTAACAGCCAATTAGACTTAATGCCATAACCGATTTAAACCAGATAACGCGTAACCGGTGGTTGACCGTGTTGTGCAAACAGTCATTAAATTTGAGGGCAGTATAAAACAGTAGTTTTATGCGTATATAAAAAAGAGGTAGATACGTTGTCTATACGAAATTTCAAAATGGCCACCAAATGTGACGGCTAAGACACGTTTATACGTTTCCATTGACGACGCGAAACTGAGGCAAGTTGGTGCAATTGACTCAGTTTTAGTGTGCCACTTTTGGAACGCATATATCCTATCACCTCTTTTTTATATTACATAATTACGCGTATCGGTCGCTTTGCAGCAGAAAAGAACATAGGGAAATCTCTTTCTAACAAAAGGAGTTGAAAAGAGGCTTCCGCTTCTCAACATCAAGTACAAATACTGATGAAAGGGACCTCTTATTGTATTTCACATTAGTCTATGCCTCATTCCATATAACATTAGATTGTTAACGGCCAAATTCGTCCACGTTTCTTTGTTAATCTAGGATATCAATGGGGAGTATTACATATTTCGATTCATAAGAACTTTTCAATCACAACCGAAATCGCATGAGGATTAACGCGTGATTTTTCCAATCATATGGAATAGGGTCTCAAATTAGCAGTCCAAAGAGCATAAGAATATTACTATCTGTTCCTGCACGTCTAGCACACGACGGCTGCGACATACTCTCGATTTTTATCGCACTATACCTCTTCTTCTAAGTGTTCTAATAAGAGAGAGACGGATAGTGCGAGAAAAATCAAGAGAGCTCGCGCGCCGTCGCGTGCTAGCCGTGCTGGTGGTGGGTATACGGGGTCTTTTGCACCATGTTTTCGTGTTTGTAAGCCCCGACGCAATGAGGGGTGTTAAATAAGTTTAACGTGTCGGCGTATCTGTCTGTGGTATCGTAGCTCCCAAGTTAGTTAGTTAGTTAGTTATACTGGGCTCTTTTCCGCAAGTCGACATCCAGTGCCTATTTTGCGTGAAATGGTGGGGTAGCGCTACTCTAACCACCCCAGCTCCTCTAGAAAGTTGGTGAGTGCTTTTGTGTTTCTGACTGCATCGTAGCACCCAAACGGATGGACTGATTTGAATGCGGTTTTTTAGAAAGCTGATGTGATCCCGAGTATTCTTAGCCATGTTTCATGAAAATCTGTGCAGCCGTTTTTAAGATATTGGACTTTGAAATGAAAATGTCGGGGGTTTTTTAACTTTTCTAAGTTGTAGTTATACAAACAGCTAACACGTTCACCAACAACCTCTCTTTGTCATTTCGCATCACCTTTATTAGTTTTATCGATTATCGACACCACCTAAAATAGCACTACCTTTACAATCGCCGGCGCCGGCAATCATGACAAATCATTTTTTACATCCATTTATTACGGAGTGTTGATTCGTTAGTTTGTGACAAACAATTTCATACAGAAAATAATAGAAAAAAAGACGGGGTCGCACTCCAGGAGTGCCGGCAGAAGTGAAAACTTGAATACTTTAACATTTCGAATCGATGAATACTGTAGCGACAGAAGTAAACTATTTCACTTGCAAATTAGCGCGTGAGAACTTATTGTGTGTCGGCCGAACGGGTAAGCGCCGCGGATTGCATGGCGTTTGCGCCCTTTTTTTCGCTAATTTGAATGGCGCAGCCAGTCGCGTACTACGGCATCGGTCCCCCCGCCGCCAAACCTCGTCCCGAATCTCCCGCCATCTTACAGTCACGTGACCTCCTACGCTCCTACACCTGTGGCGAGTTTAACAATTTTTTCATCTCTCATACTCTGAAAGTAGTTCATTGTTTATCTAAACAGCGGGTTGAAAGTGAGGCATGTCGCCCCTAGGGCTGAAAAGTAATAAAAAAATAAAAAGCAATGGCAGAAACCTGTACAGCCACAGTTTCAGAAAATTGTAGGATAACCTACTGATGTTGAAACTTGTTGACAATCATGCGTTATTTTTTAAATAAGTATTGCTAATAAATTAATTATTGTATGACTATTATTGCTACTTAAAGACTATTGAATTTTTTAAGTGTTCGGAATGTGACCGCTTCAGAACAGCGTCCTAGTCATAAAAAAAATGTAAAAAAGCAAAACCTATACTGCCACACTTCCATAAAATTGTGTTAATTTTGGCAGCTTGTTGATAATTATGATGGTTTTCATTCTTTAATACTATATGGTATATATAAATACAATTAATAATGTAATTTATCATCCAAATAACAATTAAAATTAATTTTACGATATAACCACTGATCTCCAAGTCCCTTACCCGCGATCTGCGCCAATTCAATACAAATTGTATTGAAGAGGCCATCAAGCGTAATAAGGGCTCTAAAGTGTTCTCAAGAGATCTGTCTATAGGGCAGAGCCAGCTCGCGAAGTTAAAAACTGAAGATGGTAGAATCGTTTCTTCTAAAACCGAGATTCTGGGTGAGATAGAGCGCTTTTACGGACAGCTATACACGTCAACACGCAGACCCGAAGTTGGTCAGGCGGACCCTAGAGCTAGACTAACCCGGCACTATACCGACGACATCCCGGACATCAGCCTGTACGAGATTGTAATGGCACTTAAACAGCTCAAGAACAAGGCACCCGGTGAAGACGGAATAACAGCCGAACTCCTGAAGGCGGGTGGAAAACCGGTCCTTACGACCCTTCAGAAGTTGTTCGATTCCGTCTTACTGGAAGGGAGAACTCCAAAGGCATGGAACGGAGGGGTGGTGGTGCTGTTCTTCAAAAAGGGTGACAACACCCTGCTGAAGAACTACAGACCCATCTCACTTCTGAGCCATGTCTATAAGCTGCTTTCCAGGGTCATTACAAATCGTCTCGTACGCAGGTTAGATGACTTCCAGCCTCCCGAACAAGCCGGTTTCCGAAGAGGCTTTAGTACCGTAGACCACATCCACACGCTCCGTCAGGTTATACAGAAGACCGAGGAGTATAACCTGCCCCTCTGCCTAGCGTTCGTGGACTACGAGAAAGCCTTAGATTCGATTGAAACCTGGGCTGTACTACAGTCTCTCCAGCGGTGCCAAGTTGACTATCGCTATATCGAAGTGCTGAAGTGTTTGTACGAGAACGCCACTATGTCAGTTCGACTCCAGGACCAGAACTCGAAACCTATTCCGCTGCAGCGAAGAGTCAGGCAAGGAGATGTTATTTCTCCAAAACTGTTCACCGCTGCACTGGAGGACATTTTCAAAACTCTGGACTGGAGAAGGCTAGGCATCAACATCAACGGCGAGTACATCACTCACCTTCGGTTTGCTGACGATATAGTAGTCTTGGCTGAGACCATAGAAGACTTAAGTACGATGCTCGATGACCTTAATAAAGCTTCCGAACGAGTTGGTCTAAGAATGAACATGGATAAGACGAAGATCATGTCAAATACCCATGTAGTACCAACTCCCATTACAATCGGACACTTTACACTCGAAGTTGTAGACGATTATGTATACCTAGGACAAACTATCCAGTTAGGTAGGTCCAACTTCGAGAAAGAGGTCAATCGTCGAATCCGACTCGGCTGGGCAGCGTTCGGGAAGCGACGGCACATCTTTTCGTCCAATATTCCGCAGTGTCTCAAGACGAGAGTCTTTGACCAGTGTGTGTTGCCAGTGATGACATATGGCACTGAAACGTGGTCGTTTACTATGGGCCTCATAAGAAGGCTCAAAGTCACCCAAAGGGCTATGGAGAGGGCTATGTTGGGGGTGTCTCTGCGTGATCGCATCAGAAATGAGGCTATCCGCAGCAGAACCAAGGTAACCGATATAGCCCTCCGAATCGCTAAACTTAAGTGGCAGTGGGCGGGGCACATAGCACGTAGAACCGATGGCCGTTGGGGCGGAAAGGTTGTCGAGTGGCGACCACGAACCGTAAGGCGCGGCGTGGGTAGGCCCCCCGCAAGGTGGACTGATGACCTGGTAAAGGTTGCTGGAGTCCGCTGGATGCGGGTGGCGCAGGACCGGTCACTTTGGCACTCTTTGGGGGAGGCCTATGTCCAGCAGTGGACGTCTTTCGGCTGATATGATGATATAACCACTTCAAAAGCTCGTCCAGGAAATGGTCCACACCACGTCCGTCGTCCACACACTAACAGTATTAAAATCTGTAAACAGTTCCCACCCAAATGGTCCATACCTACACAAACGCTTTTCAAATGGGTTCTATAGGATCTGAGTTATTTAGAAAATATTTAAGTTTTTGACTTTCAATTCATTCCTCGTATTCGAAATGAAAAGTAGAATGTTTAACTCGGGGAAAGCCACCCATTTCAGCCTCGAACTATTGGCGCTCTCACTTCGTTCGAGCGCCAAAATATCTCGTCAGGAATGGCTGACTTTCAACTCTCGGTTAACAATCTACTATTCCCCATCCCAAAAAGTGCACAGCGCCGCTAAAGAAGTTTTCACTTCAAAAAAACACGGTTTCCTCACGAAATGGACCCAGCTCAGCATGTAGCGTTTTGAAGTCGCAATAAGTATTAAAAGGTAGGTTCATAATAAAATTCTACGGTCTACGGTAGCGGTGAAGAGGAGGGCAGACCATAATTTTATTATGGTCAAGTCTAATATTATGCATGTTTTTTCTTCGTACTGAAATTCCGAAACGTTGCATATTTACGTCACACTAAACCGTAAAGTAGCAATTACCGCCTATAACGCGTGCGTCCGCCTATAAATCCCTTTTCTCGGCCGGGAATACATTAAATGTTGTACGCATTACGGGCGGATAGTAGGGGTTAGAATAAAGAATAAAATCGTCTATTTATCGATAAATATCGGGTCTAATATTTGCAATTAAATTTAAGTAAGACATTCTTTGTTAAATTCTATCTTAAGTAAGTACCTACTATTCGCAATGCGCCCGGTAAACGAAGTGAATAACATCTTACATCACAAACAAGCTATTCCAACTGGTGATTCACCTAAAGCTCAGATTAACGAATGCGCGTCAGAAAAAACAAAGGAACATTAAAACAATTTGCTTAATACACTTAATTATTGTTTGATAATACTAGCACGCATTGATTCGTCATCGTCATAGCGTTTTTTAACTGTGACTACGACCGATTACCATTGTGTACTGTTGTGTAATAGCGATGGCACGTTGCAGTAGGTCAGGGAATAGCGTGTAGCTTGTGTTTGAAGTCAAGTATATATGTAGAGGTAACATCAGAAGAGAATACTTAATTGAATGTGCCGTTTCGAAAGTGACAGGATTAGGGAGTGGTAAGAAAAGATGGAGGAAGTTTTTAGGGATGCCATTTCACCAACAAAAAACCGAAATGCATCAAGCATAATTATAATGATGTATAAGATATTCCATTTGTTAATAAGTTAGGTGAACTGTATCCAAAACTAACAACTAATAAATGAGCAACATTTCTTTATTAATACGTTTTCGATGAATGTATATCTCAGTCTAGGGTTGCCATCTCTAAAATTTGGCAACCAAAACCCCGGATTTTGGAGCCCAGAACCCGGAAATCACGCCGCCGTCGCGTCGCTCAGCGCGGCGCTGCGGCCCAAGACTTCAAACTCTCCGACTTTTTACGCTCCCCGGACGCCTTTTAAACTAGGACAAATCCGGGGAAATCCGGACGGATGGCAACCCTATCTCAGTCCTCTTCTTGCAGGGATTTGAGTCAATACAGAGCTTTAGGCTCGCATTTTTCTTGTGAACACAGCCAAAGTTAAGGAATAACACCAAATTATTAGTTGGACATAAGCACAGCATAAGTGACGTGTCCTCTTATTGAATGAGCGAGCGAAGCGAACGAAGCTCTGTTTGGGCAATATGCTTTCGTATGCCAGTCCGGCGGATGGATGTCCGGCTGTTCTCCTCTACAGGTCGTATTTCTCAACCGATTCTCGAGAATTTTTGTGATCAGCTTCGATAATGATATGGATCCTTTTGTCACGTCAATCTATGAAAATTATCTTTTTTTTTTCTATTAAGACTAAGACAGATTCGCGATTTGTACAGCTCATAGAGACACTAGTGTATGTATGGTAGAATTATTTAAAAAAATATATTTCGAAAGAAACAGTCTTACATAAGCATTAACAGGCATCGATGAGCATAAAACAGACCTATAATTAGTTATGTGGATAACACACCAATGTTACATCGGTTACCAATGTCCGGTCTTGAATCGTAAAATTACCATATTAAATACTAATCTAGTCAGGTAAATAACAAGAACGCAAACATGTAGTCAAGCTTATAAGGGAAAATCCCAAAAAGTATCAGGCCACCCACTTGTTGAAAATCCCGCATTCCGATATACGATGCATGACAATTTGGTTTTATTGAGCTGACGTCAGTGTTCATTTAATCAAATTTATATGCATTAGCAAACACCGTCTTTACTTCCCGGGGTCAATTGACACGTTGTTTTTTTTTGGGTTTGCGCGCTGGTTTCATGCTCACCGAGCTGCGCGTTAAATATAAACCGCGCGCAAGATAGACCCTCGCTCGTCGCGTTCAGATAATTCTTATTAGAATGGGACGCATATTTACATCGCACGGTCACAGTATAAGGAACAGTAGATAAACTTCGAACAAAGGTACATCGCACGGCTGCACACATGCGCGCGTGTTCGGTACGCACACACACATAGGCTTCGGGAATGATGGAGAATGCTTCAATCGGGGCCGCGCCGTTGCGGTGTTCGCTCGTTCTCACTTGCTACGTCAAAGGAAACCGCCTCGTAGGTATGAAGACAGCGAGCCGCCAGTGCCACGATATCACAAGGAGCCGAATAGGCTTGTAACTAAGCACCTACCAACCTAGTGCAGTTTAGCAACTATTATACTTACTAGGAAATATTTTAGGCATAGTATAGTGGTATTAAAATATTCGATGAAGTGGGAAACTAAAAACATACCTAACTATCTATACCTCGTGTGTTCATAAGTTTTGAGACGAAATAAATGTTACATAAAAAATTAAGGCATAAAGATATATTTATAAAATTTACAGATAATGATAATTAGATATTAACGAACAACTAAAAGCAATTACTATTCAATATGACCACCCCTATTTTTAATACAAGCTTTTAGACGTTCTGGCCAGTCATCGATCGCGGCACGAATCTTCTCCAGTGAGATATCCTTCGCTGCTTTGATGAGGGCTCGCTTAAGGGAATCTACGTTTGGGTGGGACTTTTGACAGGCCCTGAGCTCCAATTCAGTCCACAGAGAATAGTCCAGCGGATTGAGGTCAGAGCTGGAGGATGGCCATTCTTCCGCCGCGATGAAGCCTGGCAAATTTTTCCTTAACCAAGCTTGAGTCGTTTTAGCCTTGTGGGCAGGTGCTGAGTCTTGCTGGAAGATCCATTCTTTGTTGGGAAATAAAGTATCAGATAGGGGTTTCACTACAGTCTCCAAAATGTCACTTTGATAATTTTTTGCTTTCATCTTGACACCTTGTTGGCAAAAATGGAGCGGAGTCACACCTTCGTACGAAACCCCCCACCATACCATCACACTCGCCGGATGGTGGGCACGCGAGACATTTCGTGCTGTAGCTGGAACATCTTTGCTACTTTTGGCATAAACTTTATTATTTTGCCGGTTAAACTTTTCTTCAACCGTAAAGATGTTTTCGTTTGTGAAGAGTATCTTTTTCGCATCGTGTCTCTTAAGCAGCATCGGGCAACGTTCACGTCGTAATTTACGAAGGCGATCATTTAGATAATGAACTTTCCTACGACTGAAAGCCTATACTTTGAGATCGTATTTCAATATCCTGTTGACTGAAATTCGCGAAATGTTAGTCTGCAGAGCCAGTTTTTTCTGGGTGCGACATGGATTTCGGCGAAGTCGCTCTCTGATTATTTTGATGTTTGCAGCCGTCCTTACAGACCGCGGCCGACCACTCCTATGACGATCTTTCAAAGAATTAGTCTCCTTGTAACGTTTAATAGTGTAATATACGAAGTTGCGGCTTACCCCAAAACATTTTATGTCACGGAAAATGTCCACTGGTTTTTTTCCCGCCATATGTAGCGAAATGACAGTCGCACGTAATTCTTTCGTTCCCTCCATCACGAGAAAAACAAAAGAAATGAATTTTAAAAACATTCAAATAGCACACTAACATTCCAAATTAAAATTTTAAAAATAATAAAATAGGTGCTCATATTATTTTGTTTCATTTTATTAAGTAAAAAGTTTGTCTCAAAACTTATGAACATACGAGGTAATATTATTACTTTGTGTAAACAATATTGTCTATTAAACTGTAACAGAAATACTTTGCATACTTAAAAGCAAAATTAGTATTATAGGTATGCCAAGCCACAAACTTGACACGGCCCTGCGCATCGAGCAAAAGTAGGTAACGAACGCTCCTAAACGGCCTCAGATTACCTACTGTCTTATTCTTCTATACCTAGTCTAGCCATAAGTTCTGTTACTGGCAGTTAACAATGATTTTAAGAAAAATAATAATTCGAATTTCGAATGTTGTGTTTTGACGTAAGTACTTGGATGTTTTTGCCACCATTTAAATACAATATAATATTAAAATAAGTAAATTAATAATGGAGTGGGGTGTCAAAAGAAAATAGAATTGCTGTGATTGCTCTGCATGAGGTAGGAATGGAGCCGTCCCACATTTTTGAGACACTAAAAAAGTTAGAGATCAGTCGAATGTTTGTGTATCGTACCATTCAAAGATACACCAAAACGTCCTCTGTCGATGACAGTAAAAGATCTGGCCGACCACGTACTGTTAGAACAAAACAAGCCGTTAATGCTGTAAGGGCCAGAATTCGCCGAAATCCCATAAGAAAACAGAAGATCCTTTCTAAGGAAATGAAAATACCACCTAGGACACTTTCGCGTATAATCAAAGATGACTTGAGTCTTGCAGCTTACCGACGATATACAGGACATATGTTAAATCAGTCACTAAAGGACAAGAGAGTTGAAAGATCAAAAAGCCTTTTATCTCGATACGCACATGGGAAATATAAAAATATTCTTTTCACGGATGAAAAAATTTTTACTATCGAGCAGCACTACAACAAACAAAATGATAAAGTGTACGCACACAACTCTCGAGAAGCTAAAGAGATAGTTGGAAGGATTCAGCGAGGTCATCATCCCGCTTACGTCATGGTTTGGTGGGGTGTGTCGTATCAAGGCGTCTCTGAGATCCATTTTTGCGAAAAAGGAGTGAAAATTTCAGCTAAAGTGTATCAGGACACGATTTTAGAAACAGTAGTTAAACCACTAAACGACACAATGTTCAAAAATGTACACTGGACCTTTCAGCAGGATTCAGCCCCGGGTCATAAAGCTCGCACCACCCAGATTTGGCTGCAAAGGAATGTTCCGGACTTCATCAAGGCAGATGATTGGCCCTCTTCCAGTCCCGACTTAAATCCCCTGGACTATAAATTGTGGTCAGTGTTAGAGGACATGGTCTGCTCTAAACGCCATGCCAATATCGATTCTCTAAAAAAATCTTTGAAGGTAGCAGTGGCAAATTTCCCAATGGATACAGTGCGTGAATCTATAGACGTGTGGCCGGATCGTTTGAGGGCGTGTATTAAAGCTAAAGGCGGGCATTCTGAATAAAAAATATATTGTTTAGAAACCTTATTAACTTACCTATAAATAAACATTTACTTATGGTAAATTAATTACATCCTTTTAAAAATATGTTTCATTTCATTTGTAACAGAACTTATGGCTAGACTAGGTACTGTGCTAGTACTTATTTATTTTATTTATTTATTCGTCTCGGGCCACAAAGGCCCATAATTACACATACTTCTATTATCTCTAAAGCTATGTGAAAAGTGGTCCAAACCATACTCACAAATAATAAGCTGGATCAAAGTCAAGATACAAATATCAATCATCAGAGCGGTCTCTATGAGAATTCGAGGAACGAGAAGAAGAGCAGAAAGATTTGGATGCGAAGACTTTTTTTGTATTATATTCCTCCTATTGAATTGAATTGAATTTGCTAGTATAAACGACACCTAGCACGATCAAAATATTCGTCAATCTTATCGTGTCTTCGAGTCATTACAGCGCTTTCGGGTTATCGCATGCAAATTAGTGTCGGTAGATAAGTAATGTATGTATGTATGAAAGTACTTTATTGTACACAGGTTAAACAATATACATGTCACACAATAGATCAAAGTATAAAGGCGAACTTATCCCTATAAACGATCTCTTCTCTAAGCTTTAAGCAATTGAGAGGAAGGTAGGTAGAGCGAGATAGGCAAACTTATACCGTGTACAAAAACACAGAGCAAATAAAACCAAAACCTAATAGGTATTCATTCTACACAAATAAAAACATGCCAATATATATATAAATATACAATATAGAATATGTAATACACACCATCATACGTAATATATATCGCAAATATACAATAAATAAATAAAGAGGTACTAGGTATATATTCACCGTGACCGATTCACTGCCGCGAAGACACACGTACTAGTATTATGTGTCAATTGTATTGTATTGTATTGATACTCCCTTTGTCTCTGTCTGTGTGTCTTTTGTGTAGTGGTAAATGTATTTTTCTTTCTTTCTTTCTCATCCAACCATTTCACAAGTAATTAGTAATATTGGCTGCTAGCTTTAGCTTATTACTATGATTACAAGCACAAAAAGTTCAAACTGTAACCCGACTGCTGAAACGTAACTGAAAAATACGGTTTTAGTTCATAAAAAGTTAGCCTGTCACCCGGATCACAGTTTCGAATCGATTCATACCTATGTTTATTCAAACCGGTTCAGTATCTCAAACACTTCGGTGGAACGCGCATAAATACAAACATAGACTGCTAAAATCTCTGCCGTAGACGGGCAAAAGGGTATATTATAGGTAAACAATTATGACTTTATTAACACTTTCACTGCCAGGAACCCGCCTAGCGGGCGCCTACGCCCGCCTACGGAAGCTAGTAGGTATTATAAATGCGAAAGTTTGGATGTTTAGATATTTGAATGTTTGTTATTCAATCACGCTTAAACGGCTCAACCGATTTAGATGAAATTTTGCACGAAGATAGTTTATAACCTGGATTCAAATATAGGAAGTTTTTACCCCGGGTCCACGCAGACGAAGTCGCGGGCGGAAGCTAGTTCTCTCATAAACAAGTTCTGCAGCAACGACAATGACGCAGTATGTTACGGACCAGTTCGCAGCCTTTCTTTTACTCGCGTACACCTGCACGTCTATCATGAGACGGCCGCGACATACTCTCGATTTTTCTCGCACTATACCTCTCTTTCTAAGTGTTCTAATAAAAAAGAGACTGATAGTGCGAGAAAAATCGAGAGAACTCGCGGGCCGTTTTGTGATAGCCGTGCTGGTTTTCCCACTTTAGACTGGTGCCCCGCTATTCAGTACTTGTTTTAAGCTCGCCTCAACGCTCACCCACAAATATATCTTGACGTCGCGACTCGTAGTAACTAAGCGTAGTTAGAGGTCTAGTTTCGTTTGGTGTGACGGGTGAAGTGGGAAGCATGAGCGCGTAAAGAATAAAAGCCCTGATCACACGCGGGGTTTTACCCACGCATGACCACTAATGGACCGGTAAAATTGCGGGTTTTTGTTTACAATTTTATCACGTTTTCCTTGTTTGGGTGAAGAGTAAAGAGTTGATACGTTGTGCGACAAATATTATTTTGGATTGAACCTACAACGTATGATAATTTTTGGTCGCACAATAAAACTTATCGGTTTTTTTTAAATATATTTAACTACACTTAAAATTTTCACCATTTCTGGTCATCATCATCCTCAGTGTGTTTTTCCCGGTTGTGCCCTAAAGGAGCCCGGGGTCTGCTTTGTACCTACATTCGTTTTGCGAAAGCGACTGCCTTTTATATCTGACATTCCAAACCAGATGGAAAACTAGACCTTATTGTGATTAGACCGGTTTCCTCACGATGTTTTCCTTCACCGAAAAGCTACTGTTAAATATCAAATGATACGCAAAGATGCATTAGAAAACAAGCACTTAGCAAACTCGTGTACTGTCGTCGACAGTGCGCGAGTCACGTCGGTGAAAGAGACGTTTACACTTTTTCACTTTATTGCATTGTAATAAGGCAAAAAATTTATACATATACTTGACGTTGATTGTACATTGTAGAACGCCGTGAAATCGGGTTGGACATTTTGATACTTTGAACTTTTGAGACTTTGAAGAACTTTGTCTCTACGAAACTGCGAAACATGACGGCTCAGCGCAACCACAATTCAATTCATAACCCATAATTAGTCATATTTTCAGCTACTTGTTATCTCTATCGTTGCCGGGTGAACGAACGAGACGCAATGAGTCACGGGAGTCTCGCCGGCGGCCAGCCGTGACTTCCCTTTACCTTTGCGCACACGCACACGAGTGATTCACGATCGTCTAAATGACGAAGGCTCTGGGGATAAGTTTCCTGTACTTGTAACCAGAAACTACAAAAGGTCATACAGAGTATAAAAATGTTTTATCAGATAAAATTATACGAGAGAAGACGCCGTTTACGCGGTTTAAGGTGGTTGGTTCCCTTTCCATACAAAACGTTTTTTGACATTCGCAGGCTAACGGCGTGATCTTTTGAGAAACTTATGTAAAACACGTTCATAAATTGGCTTTCCATTTGCGCGAAATTCCCCCTTTCCTAGAATAAACTTCTATAAACTAGAATAATTTGAGAAATGATTTGTCACGTGATACTTTGGGAAAACGAATATTCGCAAATCGCGCGGCGCTACTTAGACTTCTGTGGTTATTTCGTCCGCTGCGGTGCCTGTTTAGGCTTGTACCATCGCCAACACAGCTAACTGACCATCCGTGCACTTTATGTGCATTGCAATAAGGTTCTATATAAATACAGGATGGTTAGTTAACAGTGTTGGCGTTTGTACAGTCGAGTTCTCCAATATCTAGACAGACAACCTTTCAAAAATATCTATACAGAGACTTTATTGTTACTGACATTAGACACGTGTAGATATTTTTGAAAGGTTGTATGTATAGTTATTGGCAAACTCGACTGTACAATTGTAAGTCATAGCTTCATGAAACGTGCCACAAGGGAAATGGGTATGTGTTAACTAGGTTATGCGTCTATAGCAATTGTTTAATTTATGCGCGAAAACTTCAAGTTTGCATACACACGATAAATTCGCCATCGGGTCGTCCACCATGCATGACGGTGAAAGTGTACCTAGTCATTAATTACCGCACTGCCGACTACATAATTATCGTGTACTTTCAACGCAGTCATACAACTTGTGTCCGCTTTTGCGTTTATCCGGCTAGACCAAGACTTTTTTATAGTACAATTAACGATGGAATATAAAAAAGAGGCAGATATACGTTGTCTATACCTAAGTATCTATACGAAAATCCGTGTTTAAAAACTCTTTTTAGGGTTCCTTACCCGAAGAGTAAAAACAGGACGGGACCCTATTACTAAGGATCCGCTGTCCGTCCATCCGCCTGTGACCAGGCTGTATCTCATGAACCATGATAATTATTACCGTTGAAATTATTTCTGTTGCCGCTACAACAACAAATAAAATTAGTTTCTGTCAAAAATTTAATTTTTGATACAAGTTTTTATTGCCGACTGTACTTTTCTGTATACCGTCAACTCATTGCGACGATTCTAACGAGCCCAAACTCGATGCATGGGGTTATGTGGTTTTATTACGGAGTGCCTATGGCCACCTTCCAGCTCCATCATCAGATCAGCTCCACGTCATCATAATATTGCATTGTCACGCGATTTGCATATTCGTGCAAAATTTCAACTCAATCGGAAACCGGGAAGTGGATCAAATTTGATTAGCAAGATTTGATTACAGACAGACAGACAGAACGGGACAGGTGAAACTAAATAAAAGATTTTAAAAATTAAAATTATTTCAGGGGTTTCATACAAGAGACGTGATTTTTTTTGCCGTTTTTATAGATAATGGTACGGAACCCTTTTCGTGCGCGAGTCCGACACGCACTTGGCCGGTGTTTTATATTACATATTGAGTACGATGATAAACATGTATTAACGACTGCTTGATGGCAAGTTGACACCGTAGTGTTATGGACGCTTGCGACTTTCATAAGAATCACAAGCCTTTATAGATTTTAAAATTCGTTGACATCATTATCATTGTCATTATCATTATCACCATCACCATCATCATATTAGCAGAAAGCAAATGCTGGACATAGGCTTCCCCATACATATAGTAGACATTAAGGGGCTCCCATACGCCAATGACCTTCGATCTGAATCCCTTAGTTTTCTAATGTTTTTTGTAGCTGATTATATTAACAACAACGGCTTTAAGCAATATAGTATCCCATATTTTCGTCAAAGTTCATTTTTTTTGACATATTTGGCATTGAAGTTGGACAATTTTAGGCCATAAAACTGGTTTTCTGGCCACAACTTTTGTGTTAATTTGTTTAAATGAAAACCTTAGACCATTTTTTAGAGACGTCAAAGACGAACACAAATATGTAGATTTCGTATATGTTACATCTTTCACGTCATTACATTAGAGATACGAAAGAAGTGTTTTTTTAGACAATGTTTAAAAAAATCATACTAAATTAAGTACTTATTCATTTCTTTCAAAATCCGGGAGACAAAAATGCAGATAAAAGATTGAAGAACCGTTTGACTTATAATTCTATCTGTAGTGCAAAAGTAGGAGATATGATTCAAAACTGGTCAGAAATCTATGAAAACCTCGGGTAGCCCCTTAACGAGACGATACAGCATTTATAGGTCCGCTAATAATGGCGGATTCTTATTCTGTTTAGATGGACACCAAATTTTCTATTTCAGGTTATAGATACTTAGCACGTATTAGCGACTTGTTTGGTATACAGAAAACGCTGCGCATGCGTTGAATTACCAGTAGAAAGTCAACGGCATACCGCGCAAAGCAAAACAGACCTTATGTTTTACTTTTTAAGTTGTATTCGACTTGTCCAGGGAAGCCGGCGAAGTGAATTTTAAGGTAAAATAATGCTTTTCCTAGAGGTTATTCCAAAATGTGATCCGGCCGATCAGTTTTCGTTTGTTCAATAACAGAAGTAATGCGCGTATGCTCCAAATTATCTCACAACACAATACAATATCCTACTCTTTGGACCAAATATAGATGTTTGTATGGAAACTAAAGCCTCGTTTACTTTGGAATTTGACAGCATCATAAGAAAAGCAAGGCGCGACCGTCAACTCCACAGTCGTCCAGCGTAAACAGGCCATTAACTACTACCTACCTACTACCTACTCTAAAGGTATATCTACCAACCTTTAGAGTACATAGTGCATACACACGCTTGATCAAGTTGTTTTTGTAGTTTAAGAAGTAGGTAAGAAAACTAAATGTAATTATAATATGTCCTTGTTAGTCTGACAAGCATTGATGATGCATTTTTGGAATATAATAATATTACAATAACATTGGACAGGAGGAACTTTATGGTGACCGCAGCACTCGCTTGCCTTGAAACGACGACTACATAGCGGTGACTAGGGCTGCCAACAACTCAATTTTATAATTGAAATAAAAATGTTAAAATGTATACATTAATCAATTTATCTTTTCCTCGTCTTAGTGTCAACCCGGATGTATTCTTAAAGGAGTATGAGGTGCGTATGCTACGTAGTCCCAAGAATTGGCTAAGGCAAGTAGCAAGTGCAACTTCCCATCATATATTAACGTAAACATAAACACATGACCCATATTCAAAACACAGTGAAGTTTCACGTTGTCTTGGGATTGTGTTCATAAAAAAACTCCCAGTTGGTGACGACAAGGTTTGGATATTCCATGCGGTTAATATCCATCTCATTCCAATTTTTCTTCACCATCATATCAGCCGAAGGAAGTCCACTGCTGGACATACGCCTCCCCTAATTTTCTTCATAAAACTAAATCGGTCAGTAACTTGAGAGACTATTAGAGTAAAATATTCATTGTTCTTTTTACGTTACTATGTTGGTGCAATTAACAATTCGCGAAATATTTGTCAGTAATTAAATTAGAAACAGACGAAAAAAACGCTTCTACGCGACGCGAGGTGTATATAATCTCGCCAGACTAATTTCGATGCAGTATTTTGGTTTAGCATATCAAATCAACCCATTAGTCGACATAGTAAAATCATTTACATAATTACCCAAGAATGCGAATAATGTATATTACAAGAACACTTAAATATCTAACATCCAAAGACTTAGCTATGCTTTTAGCATTGAGTTTTTTTGCCGAAATGGAACGTGGGAGGTTTCCGGGTTATTAGTTGGATTATGAGCACCGTTCGTCATCTTAATAGCTACACCATAATTACGGTAGATCGAAAAAATAAATACATACAGTAAAGGATTTTCCCCGGGTAATTGTGCGTCATTTCGCTCATATTTGGAGCAGTTCGACTGGGGAAGTACCTTACGGAAGAGTGCGTCAATAACAACGGCATTAAGTACTTGCTCTGTAGGACTGTAAGTACGAGTAGGTGTGATAGCCAAGAAGAACATAAAGTCGCCGTCAATGGAATTTGCTAAGTATGTAAACAAACCGCCATAGTGAAAGACAATTTTAATATGGCGGTTTGTTCACATAGCAAATTCTATTGACGGCCACTTTACCTAGATGGACGACAAATTAAATAGATTTAATAACTGACGTGGCATATCAGAGGGGAAATCGCGTAACGTTCCGAACGCGCGTTGGAACAATTTGTAATTGTTCCATATAAAAAGTACGTAACCCCCTACCTGACGCGCGTACAATGCGTTACCTATATACCTGCGGGGTATCAGGTCGATGAAGAAAAGAGATGCATAGAAATTGCTACTCCAACAAGAGCATAGGGAGCTTTTACACGTATGATGACGTAATCAAAGTAAGATATTATTGTGTATTACTGAGTAATTGAAATTTGGTTTGAATTAATGACTTCTTTAATATCTTAATCTTTTCCTCTTCCTTCCAAAAATAGAGCAACCTATCAATTAAAACTAGCCACAATCTCTAAACAAAGGTCTTCTAGCCACATTACGACCGTTTATATCTTAAATGACCCTTACAACAATTACCATACATTCTTACATACTTATCTTTGCGAGTCAATAACATAAAACAGACTCACTTACGTACAAATTACATTGGAATCTCAACCACTTATGCAACGTGTAACTGTAAAGATAAGTTGGTAAACGTTTTTATGACAGTGGTGCTAACTTCACAAGGTGTTCGCGGTCGGCCTTGCTTTTTTAACTGGCTGTATGTTAAGTAGATCAGCTTATTGGGAAATGATCACCAATGCAACGTGTGTACATTATGTACAACCTACGCATGTTTGAGGGTTCGAAATATTAAGTAGGTAGTTACTTATGTCTACTCTTATCTACTCCTATTGAGATAATATTGGATTTAACTGTCATATGTCATATCATAAACATAAAAAATCTTAAGATTGTTTAATTTTTTTTTGATATTACTGATGTAAACTAATGAATGACTCCCATACAATGCATACTTTAATCTTGTTTTCTCTTGTCGGTGGAGTAATTTCCAACTTATTCTACATTCCGCCTTTCTTTTTATTTCTCTATACGACGAACCGTTTATTTTTTCTTTCATTTGCTCCATGTAAGATATCCTCAGCCTTCCCCTTGTCCTGTTCCCTTCTATGTTTCCCTCTATTATTGTTTTCATCCAGTCATCGTGGCGTCACATGTGTCCTATAATTTTTCTTCTCCTTTTTTCAACAATTTCTATCAGATTTCCTTTTTTAGTTGACTATATCCAGAATGTGCTCATTCGTTTTCTTTTCCGTCTCACTGATCCTTTCTAACCTCCTCCAACACCACATTTCAAACGCCGTCAGTATTTCTCTGTCCTGTTGCGTCATGATACACGTTTCGCAGCTGTAGAGTGCTATGCTCCAGACGTATACTTTAACCAGTTTCTTCCTAGTGAGTAAATGCCTTTTCGAATTAAACTTTTTATTTGCCATGGCTATCTTGGAAATAATATCAGGTGTACATCTAGAATCATCCGAATGACTTTGACTTGCTCAATTAATTTATCGTCTGCAACTTTATAAACTTAACTTTATCTACATATTTTGACCCTTCCTGTATTAGATCCCTTCACTTCCTAATCGCATCTTCGATAAAATTAAAAATCAGCGACGAAAGTGTATATCCCCGACGAATACTTTGACGAATCTTTGCACTTTCTTTCTGTTCTCCGACACTTTAATGACTAATCTTATGTATCATGTTTTTGTTTTAACTTGTTTTGTGTACAATAAAGCTTTTACATACATAGGTACATTCATCCCATGGCATTATGAACAACCAAGAAATTAAAAGATTTTTCAAAAAACCCAACTGTTTTTTTCAAATATTAGCCTATGTCACTCCCACGACTAAGAGAAATCCAACGACACCTCATATGTTGAAATCCGTCAAACGGTTTAGGCTGCAGGGCGGGCCAAAGAATAAGGTCACATACATACGCTCGAAAAACATAACCCTCCTCTCCTTCGGCAGTCGGGTAAAAAGACGGTTCCGGAGGAAAAATCTAATCAATGAAAATTTACTAAATGTAGCATTCTGGCGACATGAAAGGCAAGTTTACGAATATTCTTTTTCGCAAAAAATTAACCATGGCAAAAAATATCTCTTCCAAATAACCTTTGGGCGGGTTGGGTAACCCGACTTGGTAAAAATAAATATATGAAGACATTTTTATATTGGATGCCATTAAATTTAGGCCGCCGACTATGCGTCTGAGTACCTACGCAACTTCGCAACCTCACCCATCCTACGCCATACAACCCATATACCCGTTACAACAATGCCGTGCATTTTCTCACGCTTCCCATCATCACGTAATACATTATACATTTGCGTACGAAGAATATTATAGCTAGTAATGACTTCAGTATCTGTCATACATCATTTACGATCTTCTTTCTTTTTTACAAGGCATCATTTCCCTTGCACTGTTTTTGACGCCCTGTTTAGCCTAGTTGTTAGGGATCCTGCCTACGAGGCTAGAGGTCCTGGGTTCGAATACCGGTGAGGGCATTTATTTATGTGATGAGCACGAATATTTGTTCCTGAATCATGGATGTGTTCTGTGTATTTAAGTATTTAAGTATGTTTATCGTCGTCTGGTACCCATAGTACAAGCTTTGCTTGGTTTGTAGGTCGATTTGGTTATTTATTTTTATGTAAATTACCGCTTTCAGCCACTTACCGGTAAATATCAGATTAAGCTGAAACTTTGCATAGTAGTACTGAAACTTTGCGTAGCTACTTATGCAAGTTCGTTGACCATGTATGTACAGTCGAGTTCTTTAATATCTAATAATATCTATACAGACAACCTTTCAAACATGTCTACACATGTGTCTTATGTCAGTAACAATAAAGTCTCTGTATAGATACTTTTGAAAGGTTGTCTGTGTAGATATTGGAGAACTCGACTGTACCTATCTAATATATATGTAAGTAGTTTGTGCATATACTTATGTAATTTTTTTAAAACCTTTTTATGCACGCGCTCTGATGATGGAACTCCTAAACTATAAAAGATAAACCCGCCGTGATTGGGCTCATTGGAACGAATAGTGGAAGAAAAACATAGAACGTTCTCCTTTTTTCAATTCGGTAAAAAAATACAGATGAGACTTGGAAATGATGAAGCGGAGCTTGGGAGTAGGCATAAAGGAGAGGGCAAATGCACAAAAGATCCCACTGGGTCGAACTTAATCCGATCTAGGTGAGATAAGACTTGTCAAAAAAAGGGATTTTTTGACAGAGATTTATTAAAATACATTCTCGTTAATCAAGAAACGTTGTAATCTCAGAGCTCGGTCAAGAGCGATGTTGGACATTTCACTTTTGACGACTTACATAATTAAGTGGGTGCACTGATATTATAATCATAATCTTGTTTAACCAGTTGTCCAATCGGGTCACTAAAACTAGCACGACAGGTAATAAAAAATATTACTACATTTGAATTAATCATTCATTCTGAGCTGTTTATATTATTTAATACCCATGTTAAACTAGAGTCTCTGTGAGCAGTAGAAGTCGCGTGCCTGTCATAAAAATTGATTCGTGTATAAAAAAAATATTGGACCCGCTCACAAAATTTCACGAGAATCGGGTGAGAAATGTGACCTGTACAGGAGAACATCGGACATACTAAATAATTTCGACCCAAGCTGGGCTGTTATTCGCTACGCGCTAATGCGGCTCACCCCGCCGGTCACCCGTCACGAAACTAGACCTCTACCTATACGCTTAGTTACGACGCATCGCAGTGTCAAGATATACTCGTATTTGTGGATGAGCGTTGAGGTGAGCTTAAAACAAGTTACAGAATAGGGGGCCTGAAATGGAGAATTCCGTTCGCTTCGCTCGCTCGTCCAACTATATTTCTCAACAGTGATGTGATATCATTCAATTCAATTCAATTCAATTCAATTTGTTTATTAATAAAATATGGATTTTACACGTCATATAATTAAATATAGTTACATTTTTTATATTTTTAATTATTTACTATCTATACGGTTTATTGTTATAATCCTAAATGTGTAACTGACAGACAGAAATTTGGCATTAGTAAAATGTATTGTAGCTGGAGGTCATGACCTCCAAACCACGGTTTGGACCCTGGCTGGTACCACTAGGTTTTACGAAATAACTTTACTTTTCGGTGAAGGAAAACATCGCGAGGAAACCGATCTAATCTCAACAAGCTCTAGTTTTCCCTATTGGAAGGTCAGACGGCAATCGCTTTCATAAAACTAGATCCTATGCCAAATATTGAGATTAGGTGTAAAGCGGATCCCTTTATGGTACAGCCGGGAAAATGCTAGGATAGCCATACTCAACCTCTTTTCTTCCAGGGCCGCAAAGACATTTTAGCTAAGGCCCCGGTCCACAAGGTTAATGCATGGTTTTTCTACTAGGATCGCTTGGTGGATAGCGGGGCAGACCGCAGGTCGAGTATGTGCTAGGAGGATGATGAGTTTGTGTTGTGTGTGAGTGATTCAATTCAACATTGAATCAACACATCAGTCGGAAACGATAACGCAGGTTAAGCAAAGATGGCAGCGATCTGTCTTTGGATGGGTGACCGCCTGATGTTTGAGTGGTTAACATAAATGAGCGCTTCCTTTCTTTGGAAGGCACGCTAAGCAGTTGATCCAAGCTGCTGTCTATGACAGTAGTCGTTAAGCCGAGTTATGGCCGCTCCAAACGATGGGCCATCCTGACCCATCATAGAGGACGCGGCTATGCGGTAGAAGGAGACATAGATATGTCTTACGGGCGTTAAATCCCTTTAACGCATAGGCGTTAAAGGGATTTAACGCATAGTTGCGTCCTGTATAATGGGTTAGGATGGCCCATCGTGTGGAGCGGCCATTAGAGGCCTTCGGGTGGCTTAACAACTTCTAACAGTCGAGTTGCCCACTCACTTGGCAAAGGGGGGACAACAATACAATACAATACAAATACTCTTTATTGCACACCTCACACAAACAAAGCAGTTAAAAAGAAAAACAATACAATAACATGTAGGTAGAGGTAGACAACAGGCGGTCTTATCGCTGAAGAGCGATCTCTTCCAGACAACCTTTGGGTATTGGAGAAAGAGATAAACTAGATTATGTAGTAGGTGGTGCAGAGATTATAATAAGCCAAAAATCAAAATAATTATATTAATGCACGTACATAAATAGCTCTATATATAAACATACATACACAATCATACATATATACAAATAACACAAATAAAAAATAAAAAATAAATAAACAGTCAGCCAATAATAATAATAGTAGGACAATCAAGGTTAGGGGAAAGACAAATAATGTTAATCGCGTCCGCAGGAGCTACCTGCCACAACCCTGCACGTGTCCCCTCGGTGGTACTAAAGACTAACTTTAAAGACCAAAATAATGTATGCCATTGCCATACGATTAAATAAATAAATTCAACATTCCAGAAATTTTCGACATGCCTCGACGACGGAGTACCTATTACATCAAGCTCAAATACCACTCGTAAAGTTAACGTGTCATTTATCTTGCACGAGTATGCGCAGCCGCAGTGTTGTCATTGCACTTGCGGCATTGTTCAACCTACTAAAACTGTGTCATTGACATGTCGAATAGTTTCGAGAGTTAGGGCTGTCAGTCCGTCAGGCGTGTTGAAGAGCCGTGGAATACGCATAGTGCCATGAATATAAAGGGAGTAACTATAATTCTAATAAGAATAACATATCTAGGTACAGTACCTAGGGCGGAAAAATAACGAATGTTACCGATCACCAGCATCTGCATTCCGACCTGAAGTTTTTATATACTTAGGTTCAAATATCTTTATCCACACACTAATATTATAAAGAGGAAAGATTTGATTGTTTGTTTGTATTGAATAGGCTCCGAAACTACTGGACCGATTTGAAAAATCCTTTTACCATTAGAAGCCGACATTATCCTTGATGAACATAGGCTACTTTTTACCGCGGGAAAATGCTTCATTCCTACGCACTAACCGTGCGAAGCCGGGCCGGGCAGCTAGTAACTCATGAATAAAATTTCCGCCCTTGGTCCCATCTCACGAAGCTACAAGTTACAATTTTACAATAAACTGGTAACACTGAGGTTCTTGACTTAGAACCACAGGAACCTCGAGAACCACAGGAACCTCGAACAGTATGTGTCATTTTTGCTAGCTTAAAGGGCGGTATAAGCTTTTCAAATATCATAATATGCATCTGACCGCCACCGCAGTAAAAAAGTGTGAAACGCTTTACCTACGCCCATAGGTACAATCGAGTTCGAAAATATGTGCACGGACAAAGTGATCAAAAATCTCTGTACACGACTTTAATGTTAAGGGCATATGGTTGCACGGATATTTTTGGAGCTTTGGGAACGTAAACATATTTTTGAACTCGACTGTACAGCAAAAATGGCCATGCCTACAAGAAAACAAGCGAGCGTCAACCCTGCTACGTGTTGGCCTCCCCGGCCTTCGCAACCTAACCAAACATTTTATCGCACGACCGCTTGCTCTTGTCGCTCGAATAGTCGGTATTGTATTGTTTTTTTAGCGACGCTGTTGAACAGTGGCTACTGGAGCAGGTAAACAATGGTTTATATTTTGCGTTAACGCGTGATTTAACTAAGATTATTTAACACAGTGCCAGAGTTTAAATATCGGTATCGGTATCGGGTCGGCTAATGGTTTTAAATATCTAAGCAACTAACACCTACCTACGAATTACCGAAGTTTAAAATACCGATTGGACTAAATATCTAATGTTTAAAATACCGATTGGACTAAATATCTACGGCCGTATTCATAAACGTTCTACAAGCCTATTTTAACTAAAATGGCGTTAAAATTCGTTTGTCTTTATCTGTCACGTTGACATTTGTGTTCGTCAGAAAGGGACAGAGCACATTTTATTTAGCGAAGGCATTTTGATGAATAAGGGGGCTAATGTGTAAAATATCAATAGCTATTACACCTAAGTTTGATACACCAACAGTTGAAATACCAAATGGTCAAAATACCTAGAATGATGTTGTTTGATACACTACAGTTTTTATAAGTTTATAAGTTAGTAGTAAGTTTTAATAACAAGTTTTTCCGCTCTTTTATAAAAAAGAATCCGTCTTCTAACCTATCCGTAGTCCGAGTAGTTGCCACTAAGCTCCTGTTCCCTACTGCCTACGATACACCACTATGTTGGCATTGGTTGATCTCAGAGAAAAGTTTATCTGATGCCCAACCTTTGAACAGGGACTTAGTGGTAAAACCGACTCGGATTGCGGATAGTTAGAAGACGGAAGCGGGAGCTCCCGCTTTCGTCTTCGAGGTTTTTTTTTCATAAAAGAGCGGAAAAACTTGTTATTAAAACTTACTACTAATGACAATTAGGCAATTTACTACTAAGAAAAACATAATCTAAATACCTAATGATTAAGCTTTCGGTATTTTGAATATATGTGAAAAAATCGTTAGGTATTTAGTTTTTAGTGATATCGAACGTAGTTATTTAACGTTAGTTGTTTTAATTTTAGTCATTGCCATACGTAGCCATTTTAAGCTTTCGTTATTTTGAATTTAGGTTAAAAAACCATTATTTATTTAGATTTTAGGGATTTTGAACGTAGGTTATTTAACGTTAGTTTTTTCAACTTTAGACATTCAGATACGTACCCTTTTAAGTATTCCCACTTATAATAAGTATGCGGTCATCAATGTCATCACTCTGCCGCCACATTTCGCTGCGGCGTGCGGAGCGACGCGACGGTTCGCAACGCTGTATGCCGGAGGGGTAATTACGTAACGATTCGAACGCGCGTTAGGACAGTTTAACTGTCATTTTTCCATATAAAATTTGACATTTAGCAGGTCGATCACATAACGCATTGATCAACCTAACGTACGTAACGTTAGGTTGATCTAATTGCCAAATTATATATGGAAAAATGACAGTTAAGACTGTCCTAACGCGCGTTGGAAACGTTACGTGGTTACCCCTTATAGATCTATAGTTACGTCATCGACCTGTGGTACCTCAGTCTGTATGTAAATTTCGCACGGTACTTCACATGTTCACACCGCACCGCACCTTCGTCCGACGAAATT
Source organism: Epinotia bilunana (assembly GCA_947049275.1). Classification (NCBI taxonomy): domain Eukaryota; kingdom Metazoa; phylum Arthropoda; class Insecta; order Lepidoptera; family Tortricidae; genus Epinotia; species Epinotia bilunana. Next base: position 3,356,419 of record OX346254.1, read on the forward strand.
TATCCGAGGCTCACGCACGGCAGTGTGTGGTGGTGCGCCTTATGAAAACGTATACAAGCTAAACGCCCACTAAAAGGGGTACTGGAACTGAAAGTGTTAACAACGAGACCAAAAATCTTCAGTTAATTTCTGATGGGTCGTGGAGCTGTGGAAATCGGTTCATTCATTTGGGATCTACATTGCCACAGATCAGACCCCGTGAAGTATCACGTATCACGCGATAAGTGACAAGATAGGAGCGTCGTCTCGTTCTATCGAACGGTGTCAGCCATTGACACCGTTCGATGTCATTTAAGTATCGTGTGATAAGGCCGACCATTATACGGGGTCAGACGTACATCACGCAGACACACATGTTGAACTTATATTATGACACCCCTCGTTTTCGTCAGGCGTTAAAATATGTTCGTACCCAGTCCCTACATTAGGTAGTCTTACTTTGTGCGCAGTTGAATGCCAAGAGCGATCCTGCGATGCCCCCCCTTTACAAGGCGGAGCCGCATGTCGTTGGTGGTTTTAGACGGTAGTCCAGAGGCTCTAGTATAAGTTTTACCGAAACAAAACGTTACGACCGCGTTCGCGTTTAGCTGTCAAATCCCATACAAATTGAGGGTAAAACGCAAACGCGATCGTAAAGTTTTGTTTCGGTAAAACTTATACTTAGAGCCTCAGGGCTGTTTTTCGCTATACGCGCTAAATGCGGCTCACCCCGCCGGCCACCCGTCACGAAACCAGACCTCTACCTACGCTTAGTTAGAACGCATTGAGGTGTCAAGATATATTTGTGGGTGAGCGTTGAGGTGAGCTTAAAACCAGTTACAGAATAGGGGGGCTGCTTCGTTTAGTCCGTCATACCCGCCCTGCCTCCCCGGAGAGGACGGGATGCGCATTTCACCAATGTTAAAAAATAAAAAGGTACACCACGTTTATGCATTGAGATAAAGTACGCAATAGCGATTTATTCTAGACGTGCGTGGCAATTAAAAGGTTAAGCACTTTCCGTGCCGTTCAATACGTTAATTATGGTAAGAAATGCTTGCTCAATGCAATTATCGCGATTTGAACACGCCAGCACGCCACCATTATGAAGTCTAAGTCCAGCAACAGTAGCAACTAGGCAGGTCTAGTGGTATGTCTTATTGTTGCGTGCTCGGGTTGAGCTAATCGCAACTCGTACTCTCTACTACTACTCGTACCTTGAAGCCGGGATTCGTTATTTTTATTTATTTAGAAAACAAACAGCCGTGCACGAAAGATTTTTTACTAAAATGTACAGAAATTAGGCGTAAAGCGTCCTAAATTATGAGTACTAGGTACATCACTAATACAATTGTATGTAAATTATACAGTTATAATTACCTATTCAATTGTATTTATTATATTCGGAGTCTAGCAACGAGGTATCTCTTACTGTTGCGTGCTCTGCTCGTGCTATTCACCAGTACGTCTAGCACAACTTGCTGACAAGTCGCTTCGAGCGCGACTGAGCGACTCCTGTCTCACTCGCACCGTGCAAATTAGAAAGAAGAGGGTAGATCTTTCTCGACTCGCGTCGCGGCGCGGTGTCCAGTTGTGCTAGACCCCCTGGGCTGTTATTCGCTACGCGCGCCGGTCACCCGTCACGAAACTAGACCTCTCTCCACTTAGTTACTACGCATCGCGGTGTCAAGATATATTTGTGGGTGAGCGTTGCGGTGAGCTAACAAGTTACAGAATAGGGGCGCAGTACCTACTCGTACCATGTAGCTGGGATTCGTGATAATGACGCTTACTCGGAGGTCTAAGTTAAACTGGATCGCCTGAGGCGCAGTCATAAGATAACTTAAAGCAGTGAAACAAATAAAAAGGTCCGATTTGCCGCACTCACCCAGACACGCTAAGCTTTATTGAAAGAGTGAGCGAAGCGAACGAAGTTCTCCGTTTTAGCTAGGGCAAAAATTATTTCGTATGTCCGGCGTCTGTTCTCCTTTACAGACCCCGGTAGCATGGACGCCCTGATCACACGATAAGTGACAAGATAAAGTGTCCGTCACTGGCTGACTGGCACTGACACCGTTCAATAGAACGAGACGGACGCTCTATCTTGTCACTTATCGCGTGATAAGGCCGTCCATGATACGGGGTCTGGTCGCATTTCATAATCGATTCATGTGAAATTTAGTGAGTAGGCTTAATTATGTTAAAGTATTTTTTTGTCGATTCAGCTTTTCGATATATTTTTTAAAGAATGCTTTGCGAGTTTTACAGCTCACAGAGCTACTAAGTACCTACCTATCTTCAGTGATACAAGTTACAACCAGATTGTCAACCTTGTTTGAAATGTATATAAACATCACATCTCTTTGTGGATTCGCAATGCACCTGTAAATAATGGGAATAATGGTAGAGAATGCTTTACGGCATTATGTCCGCCCTTTGTACTATTATGTTATTGTGCAATAAGACTTATATAAATAAATGCTTTGGTTTAAAATGGCAGTTTACATTAGGTGATTTCCCTTAAAGGCTTTGATGACTGATATGATATAGGTACCACCAATACATAACTTAGGTACCTACTTGGTCCGTGGTATGTAATCGTCAAAGATTGTGACATTTTTGCCTTATTACAATGGAATAAAAGGTGAAAAAGGCTAGGTCCATAGGCTACGTACGGTGTTAGCTTAGCATCAGGTATGCATGTTTGCAACCACCGTGTTACCTATTAAAAAAAAAACGTCTAAAAGCTCCGATGATTTTGGCATCCTCTCCACCAAGTAGGTAATACGGTACATTTGTATACCTAAATGTGCAAAACGTTTACTTACGAATCAGGCTAAATAAATACTCTATTATACCTAGGTCATCTTGTACGCCCTTTATCAATAAATTTCATAGACCTCAAATCGCATTAAAAACCATTCATTCTTAAATTATCATTCATTCAAACGTCGCGCGCTAAATCTTTGTGAAGGTTGCTTAAAAAAACAATTAACATTCTCGCATACAATTTAAGTAAGTAATTTACCACGGTTGACTGTTTTATTGTATCAATTAGAATAATTTGAATAGTATACGTACCCGAAAAATAGTATTTTTATTGAAATATGACGGAAAAATACTATTAAAAGTTCACGCCTTATAGTGTGTACGCTAAAAACATTTGAAACTTTTACTTTCTGTGTGTGGATAGTTACTTACGAAAAACCGGTCGGGCGAGGTTGCTCCTTAGTATTCAAGTGGGGTAAGCCACCAAAAACAACAGTTTCAAAACACTCCGTGAACCAAATAATTGTTATCGCACAAAATGCCACAGGTTTTCACACGGAACACTGAATACCGCACCGCACTTTTTGTTTAACTTCCAGTAAAAAATGGCAACCAATAGGATTCCAAGCAGAATTCCACAGTAAAAATTCTAAAACACCAACCTACTTCCCTTTTCGGTACAATTGTCAATGATAAAGAACCAAACTCGATTTTGTTATTCAATAGTTTGAATTTCGAATAAAAGTTTTAACTCAACGAGCGTCCGACGCCTTTGAATGAGGTGGTTCGACTGAGTGAATGGAATGCGTCGCGGCTCGGTCGGTGTTGACCGGCGAGGTGACAAGTGAATAACGACCGAGTGAATGTAGGTATACAATATACACCGCAGGTTTTGTTTTGAATGATACATTTGAATGGAATGTGGAAGCGTATGTAAGTATTTTTACAAGTGTTGTGCAGTTGTTCGTATTATGATTGTATTGTAATTTAATCTGATCATTGTTTCCGGCCGGACCTAATGTAACAATTATCTATGATAAGATTGTAGTTGACCAAGACAAATCTATTAAATTTTCTCCTAGGAAATATCACGAAAAGAGTAGCGACATGAAAGGTAACTCCTTAAATTGGGAAACAGTATATTTGCATATTATAATAAAGTAGCGTACACATTTTTATTATATTTTATTGATATAATTTTGTACAAATAACGGCGTATAATACATCGGACAGGTCTCACATACAAAACTAATGCTAAACAAGCTATTTGTAATATGTCACAAGTAGGACTACTTTATAGTTTTAGTTAAAATTAACGATACATTTCCATACAGGTACAAAACATTGGTAAAAGCAGTCATTATTTTCTTAGGTACAGTCCTGAAAATAAGTCATTATATGAAAGCTATTATTTGTGATGTTTTTTCATTGTTTTTTGCTACAAAGTAATACACAAATGGCACACGCTAAAATTAGAACAAATGGTTTTCCGTTTCCATACACAAATAATAATAATAAAATTATTGTAGAAACATCAAGGACATGCAATCAAATTATTGTGCAGTCGTACACCAAATAAAAACATGAGTACATGTTAAAGTTGTACGATAAGAAAATAATAAAAAGAGACCGTAATTAAAGATATGTATTTGTAAATAATTTTTCACACCCTGTGAAATATATAATTGACTGAACCTATTCGTGGAAAACTCCCGTTACAGGGTATCGTAGGGTAAAAATAGATCGCTCTTCAATTATGTTTTTACGCAAACCAACATGCCACTCTTATATTTTTGTACACACATATTTGTAGGTACTAGCATAAGAGTGATGAAAAAGGCCACTGGAAGAGAAGCTGAAGCACAAACGATGATTCATGATTCATCGGAATATTTTTGTCGTTTTTAGAGATAGATATTATATTACTAGCACAGAAAATGTGTTGTGAGACTGAGTAGCCTAGACAGCAATTTGATATTAATAAGATCCTATGAAGTAAAAAAATATTCTGAAAACAGGAACTTAAGGTGCCTCGAAATAAGGGTTCGCTCGCGTCAAAACACAATTGATAATTAAAGGTTTTGATGTTATAAAGCGCATTTAAATTTATACTACTAATATATTATTCTATACTAGAACTAGAGCGGTGCTACAGGGGCCAACGGAAGCAAAGCAAAGTGGTATCGCGAACAAAACACGATCGCCAATCGATAAAAGCAGCAGGGAACTGTCACCATAGTTGCTTACCCAAATGACCGTATAGGTGGCGCTGGGGTGACTTTTACTAGCAGGAGAAAGTAGCGCCCTCTATGGCAACATTCCTAAGTAAGTTTGGCTATTTATTTAGCATCTCTCAAACGCTATGGCTCCGTTACTACGCACAATCCTCTAAAACCATGCCCATATGAAATTTTTCGATATACAAACGCTATGTATACTTATTTATCTATTTATAAAATACACTCACATCGTAACAAATTTTTGTGATTGGCTAGAACATAATTTTATAAAATGTGTAAAAATAACTAAAAGAATGCGTGCAAACCACTCGTACGACTAGAATTTTATTTAGTTTAACATTACAAATAGTTTTTTTATATCTACTAGATAGTAAAGCACTTTGAAAAAATACCCCATTTTCGTGGGGAAATAAAATAGAAGAATGAAAAAAAAATTAAAGTTATATGTCGAAAGTATACCGTGGAAGGACATGTTATTCCGTACATCAGTATTCAGTTACTTATTCTAAATTGACTATTTAGTATTCATAAATATCCACTCATGTCAAAACTGACATTTCACTATGATAATGGCAATAAATACAAAAAAATATGTTCGATATTGTTCTTATTGCCTCCGAAATTTTATTTTTACATTGATATGTACGGAGTTTATCATTAAGTGAATTGGTCATTCATTTAACAGTTTGGAAATTAGTACAGTTCTCTGTATCCTGATCATAGTATGCAAAAAACTAAATACACATATCCTATTGATTTATGAAGTGAAATAGTTCATTTAGTGCAATTGAAACTCGTTAATTACAAATTGTAGTAAAATTTTGCGATTCAATTTAAAAAAGGATTTTATCTTAACATGATACGCTCTCTCTTATCAAACGAACCATTTCACTTTACAATAAAACAAACCAATTTCATATTTGAATGAATACACTCCAACATTAAATAAATCTATTCCCTCCATTGATTTACGAATGTTTATTCGTGAATGTATGGTTTGATTTTGATTGTTTAACGAACCCATTCCTTAATTTATTCATGAATGAACGAATGGATTCTGACATTGACGGGCGGTGTTATGGCGCGCAGCGACCGACGTTGTTGGTGATCGTATGGGGCAGCTTGGACAGCGATAGTGGGATATCGAAGTCACCGCTCAGTGATATCTGAGACACGCAGCCCACGAGGCCGCTTTTGTATTTGCCCATGGAGTTCATTTCTATTGACGGCAAACCACCTGTACGAATAATTGAATTATGAATTTTAATAAAAAACTAAACGCATACTCTAGGATGTTCCAAAAGTCACGCAAGATTTGAATTACAAAGAAATCACACATTTGTCTCAGAGTTTTTCATTTTGTTAGTGAATCATGTAATACAGTAGAGGGTTGGCAATGGAGTTTAACATGGGGAATTTACGTCACCTAGTTTGTGAATGTCGTTGAAGCAGCGCTGAATGTCGTCCTTCAATGCGTGATGACCTTTGGGATTTTTAATATGTATATCTAAATTTATTTTTCGTAAACATTTAATCCTTGTAATATATATATTGAAAACGACCATGAAGGTTGAAGGTGCATAGTATAAGAATGTTACTTGTCTGTTGCATAATAAATAAATAACAATATATCTTTCATTGTAGCTTTTCTATTTAAAATTATATTAATTGGTGGCTGGTGGCAGAACTGATTAAATTCGAAATCAAGGTCTACTAAGTAATAATTAGATCGTGCAAAGACGAACTCATAAGTAGCTGAACACCTATACATTATCGCTTTCACGCGTTTGACAACTTCGCATGGCAGTTGAAACATGACGTTTAACCGACACGGTACAAAATGTTCAGTCCCTTGTAAGTTCGATCATACTAATGTAAAGGCTTTACCTATATAGAGTCCGTTCTCTGTGTTAAGCTGTTTGAGTTTGCCGGGCGATATTTTGCCGACGGAACCCAGCCCGTCCACCTCTAGGACACCTGCTTGTCTATTTCTGAAAAATCGTAAACGTTTGAATTCAGTAAATGACAGCTGAAAGCTAGAAAGGCAAAGATAGGAAATGCGAGTAAAGATAACAGGTAGGCCTAAACGCTAATAACTTAGAGAGGATGAATATTTGATGTCAGTTAAAATTATAGCAATAAAGGTGAAGAAGTAACTAGTATTTCATTATTGAGATTAAACTGTCAATCATTGGGACTTATAAAATGTTATAGAAACCAACCTATCTGTATGCATAAACAAAATTTAGATACTACACTACAGTTGCATGCTTGAATTTAAGTAGAATATGGAGGACTGCGCTTATTTACGTTGTAACACCCTATGTAAACTGTCATTTTATGGAATTTGCTATGTAAACAAACGGTCATATACTGAAATTGACATTAAATGTCAATTTCAATACATTGTTTGTTTACATACTTAGCAAATTCCATAAAATGTCAGTTTAACCCATATTCCACAAATAAACATTTCATTTAATGATAATAATATATAACAATAAAATATTTTGTCAACAAATAGAAGAAAGGTAGAACTATATAACTATATCCAAAACATCTTTTACCGTTGCCTCCACGACGTGTTGTAAAATTGTAAGTTAAAATTGGTTGCCCCCTATTAAATGGGTATGTTGCTTTTGGGATAAGAAGGGAAAAGAGGTGTGCAATGTGATAAATACCTAGTAGCCCGCGCGCGGTGCCACAGGCCATCGTCGACCTTCGTGTGGTTTGCGATGATCACCACCTCCCCGCTGCCCAGGTCGTACCTGCAATGCATACGTAATAGCTCTACAACAAGGCAACCACAAGCCGCAACATTCTGATGGTGCAAACTTGATATAAGCTTACGCTTGCGAAAACTGAAAGAAAGGAAACTGACACTTTCCATCTTCGTCATTAGTTCATCTAGATTCTTCATGGGACCTAAATGCGTCTCCAACCGGTGTGGAGCCTTAGCCCAGAACTTGAGCCCCATTAAAAAAACTGCTCAAACTACTATTGTTTGGCGGGGAATAATGTCATCGTCACGTTAGGCCGACTTATCATCAATTTATGCAGTGTCACTGTAGCAGTTCAAGCCCGAAAGATAAAAAGTTACCAACGCGTCTAAGAAGACGTGTTGTAAGAACACTTGGCAAAGGTATGGATGACAAGGTAGTTCAGTCTAAACTGTCACTAGTCCCAACTATGTGATGTTGTGTGCCGAATAAGTAGATGTTTAAAGTCTGGCGTGGCTTATGAACATAATCACTAAGTGCTCGATGGCAAAATTAGTCTTAGTTAGAATGTTACCAAAGTGGGTATGAGCAGTTCCTTGACGGACAAGAAGTCACCAGGGCGTCTTCAAAAATAATCGGATATTGAAGGCCCTAATGTGGCCGCCCTGGGCAAGTGCTCCAACTCCAGTGATCGACCGGACCTCCATGTAAGCCCCCCCATGTGCCCCCTAGCTCCTACAAGTTCATGGACTAGTGTCCTACTGGCGCGTTCTAACGCAGCTCAGCCTGGAAGAACTGACCTGAGCACGAGCACGGAGTTCTCGATGGCGAGGGAGAGGAAGTCTCCCGGCGGGCGCGCGGCGCGGCCCGACCACACCAGCAGCCCGTCCGGCGTCTCTGACCGGAACCGGATGTTGATGTCCAGCGTGTAGCTCAGCAGTCTGTTACGCAAATGTTACAGCAAATCAGCAGCATGTAACGGGTTTTGTCATGGTGCTGTTTGTAGCCTAACTCTTGCATCAGCAACAAAAGGCATACACCCAGTAGGATTTGTTTTTACAGGTTAGATAATAAACATATTTGCAACCAATCGCCTGTTTGCAAAGTTATCATCTAGACAGCGCACGCCAATTATATATTTTTCACTTCTCATGCTCGTGTCATATTAGGCTTAGCAAGCGGGGCTAAAGTTGTACATTTAGCCCCTAGGGAAAATATGTAATATTTATGATTTTCAAAACATTGTAACGTGACCAATCAAAATACTTCACCGTATTAAATCTACCAACCACAAGTTTAAAAAAAACGTTTGTATTTGCTATCACTTAAACAGAATAGAGCTAGATATTAAAATCAACCGATCAGAACCGAATTCATTTCAAACATAACATGTTTGAAATGAATTCTGAAATTACACACACATTCACATCGTGGCGTTTTTTGTGGTGTCAATATTTTATATTTGTGTCAAAGCAGTTTATTTAAATTTATTATTGCTTGTGGATGGATAATCTTTGCATTTATTCTTTCAGTTAAAGTGAAAAGTAGAGTGTATAACTCGAACAAATTCCCCTCACTTCGTTCGGGAAAATAACCATCTCGTGGTATGACCACATTACCTCTACTATTGTTAGTAAAGTATGCTCATTCTCATTGGCTAGGTATTCCGATTCCGTTCGCCACTGTGATTTGTAACGTACGACGAGAGACGATACCGACCGACGATACCTTAGAGTAAATATCCTCCATAGATCACCCTAATGCAATATCCAATAAATCACAGATATGAGATGCTTTCTATTATTCTATTAATACATGAAACAATATTTATCAAGTGAATCATTCAATACACATGATAATTCAGTAGACAGATTACATGAAAATTTGCCTCACCTCTTCATAGTTTCTTCATCATCAATATGAATGAAGCTATCCTTCCCGCTAAAGCTAGGATACGTATTCGTATCCCCCCAATTTATCTCATTGGCGTCCATATACTTCACCTGCATGTATGTCTGTCCGTCATACGCAGGTTCCCCTGTAACCACATCGTTACTTCTCTCCTTCATATAGTTGTGTTTCTTATAGAATTTCTTCTTCAACTCTTTGTGTAGATGCGGTATGTGTTTTTTTGTTTTGTTCTTTTGGAATTTTGCTTTGGGGCCTTTTTTAGGCACTATGGAGTGGTGGATCTCGTTTCCTGACACGTTCTTTGGGAAGGATATGTGAGTGATTGTTTCTTTGCAGAGTTTTTCACTGAAATATAATAAAAATATAATGGTTTACATATTTTTTTAAAGCAGGTTCGGTTAATAAGCTAGGAAGATAGTTGACTAGTTTGAAATTTTAGAATACGCTTTGTTTTAACAAATTCTAACTTCATGTGGAACTAACTAGGTATAGTCAAGTGTAAAAATATGGGTGCATACAAGTTACTCTTAAATACGTCCCATCTTATGTCAGCGGATTAAGGTTTTGGTACTTATTTATGAGAGGATGTTATCGATACATATTTTTGCACTTGCCTGTACATACTTAAGCAAATCTCGACTGTCACTTTCCATTCGTACCCAGTGATTGAAAATAGAGATATATGAATTACTACATCCCTACAAAAACCTGTTAAAGAATTAATATTACATTTTATGCAGAAAGAAGCGTATGCTCTTCGTAAACATTGCAATTCTTGTTGATTTATGATTTTTTCAAGTGGGTGTTTGTTTGGTACTTGTTTACACAAACTAACAACTGTTTGTTAGTTTGTGTAAGTACCAAACAAACACGTCTAATTTCGGAACCTAAGAGCCTGTGCTCTTAGCTTCCGAAATTAAACCATGCCACCTACTCCGATCAGGCGAAGTAAGCCTTCCTACGACTTTTCAAGTACCTATATGATATACAAAAGTAGTGTAATGCACTCACGCGCATGTCGCGTTGTTGTCGTCGCAGTTGTCGACGTTGACGCCGCCCAGCGCCGCCGCCACTACCGACAGCTCCTCGTCGTTTATCACCAGCTGTCGAAACATTCGTTCAATTGAGTGAATGAAACACTGATTTATTATTTATTACTGTAAGAATAAATTCCGTAAAAACGTAGATGAGCATCGATAACATGTTATTTAAGTAATCAGACTGGGTCTGGCATGAATATAAACGTGAAAATTGCTGTCTTATTAAGTTTACAGGTTAATTTGGGTGAGCTAAGTAACAAAGATTTAATTTAATTTAATTTTTATTATTATAGTATCGTGTTCAAATAGGTTATTGAAACACTAATCGAATGAAAAACTGAATGAGTTAACGAATATATTAATGGATGAATAATCAAATCACTGAATGATTCGTATGGTTGAATAAAAGTGAATGATTATGTGAATGTATGAGTGAGTGAATATGTGAATGAACGACAGACCTGGCCCACGCAGCCGCTGAAGCTGGCGTGGAGCGCGAGCCGCGGCGGCAGCGGGTGCGGCGCGCCGCCCAGCAGCATGGGCTGCCGCAGCGACAGCCGCCGCGCCGAGCCGCGGGAGATCACTGACCTGGAGCGGTGAATGAGTGAATGGTTTATTAACTGTATTTTATAAAAACTTAATATTAACTTGCCGTGTTAGGTCGTTCATTCATGTGCGGGTTAAACTTTGTAACTGAATTTTAATCCAGACCGGCTACTATGAAACGACAACTTCGTTCGTTCGTGTAAATCTATTTCTGTCTTACTGGCATATTTAAGCGACTTTCGGGGTAGGCGCCGCAGTAAACCCCAACCGAATGAGTTGACATTTTACATACAAGTATGTTCGGTGACAGTAGGTTATTATGCACCACCGAACTGATCCGATGATGGAGACGGAAGGTGCCCGTAGCAACTTCTAAACTACACAAAATAAATATAAACCCGTCGTAGTTATTTGAGCTCCTCTCAACGAGTATTTGATGAAATGATGACTGTGCAAAAAAGTCAAATAGCAACAAAAGTAAGAAGATTTAATTTCTTGACAGAAACTCATTTACTCGAGTAATTTAACCAACTTCTAAAGTGGAGGAGGTTGTAGAGTTAACAACCTAACCCAGACAAGTTTGTCTTTTACGAGAACCCAAAACAAAACTGTCACATACCTGGTAGCGTCGGTGACGTCACGGGGCGACGTGGCGCGCACGCGCAGCGACGCGCGGCGCCCGGAGCGGCTGACGGACACTCGGTGCCAACTGTTTGGCGCCAGGGGGTAGGCAGACCTGGAACATAGACACAATGTAATTATTTTTTAAATATTTTTCAACACAATTGCTCGTAACGTACCTCTTATTGTGTCGCTTTTAGGCTTATAATCCTGGATATTAAACACGCGTGTTTTATAACATTACGACACTTGTGTGTTTATGGTTATATCCCGATTAAGTCAGGTTGGCACCTTGCAGCAAGATGTATGCGTGCACACGATGCATTCTTAAATTAACCGGGTTGTACAGATTGTACAGCTTTTTTTAAAATTCTCGGCAAATGGCTTCTTACTCGACTAAATAAATTAAATCCTTTTTGTTAATTAATTGACTATTTCTTTTTGGATATGATATAGAAACGTTTAATTTAGTAAAACTATTCACTTTTGTTAACATCTTAACATGAATTAATAAAGATAAAATTTTAAAACGAAAATATTTATTTCATTTTGTATTGGCTGTTTAGAGATATCATCTCATGCGCGAGCACTGCGCAAACTTCACGAAAAAAAAACTGTTGCGCGCCATTTGAGGTTATTTCACAGATATTTGTAAACATTGTTAATAAGTGTTTAGTTATTAACAAAAATGTTGACTCGGGGTGACTAGAAAAGTGATAAAAAGAATGGACGCCACTGGAAATTCTTGGCGATGTATACAACATGTGAGTAAAAACCTGTTGCCATAAATAAGTAAAGAAACTTGGCAGGCCTATAAAATTTTCATCTTATGAAAAGGATTTTTTTCACGCAAAATGTGTTGAAAAACGTCGTATGAAAGGCGTGAGTTTTGATAATTACATCAGAGGCGGAATTATCACGCGAGCCGCAGGTGAGCGTCATTAGAGAGCCGAGGATAAGGAACATACCTCACTTGTATCACAATGTACTATTACAGTAAATATGGCTATGTGCTACTTTCCCGCACTAGTGCGGAAAAGAGCACTTTTCGTGCATATGTCGAAACTTTAAAGAGCCATATGTACAGTAAAACGTTGTACGACACACGTGCGAATAACTAATTCCACCACTCGTTGCGAATTTCCTATTTTTGGTCCTTGTATCGTAAATAACTATTATGAGGCATTATCTATGGTTCGTCATCCTTCTAGCGTTATTAAACGAACCCGGGGTTCGCTTTGAGCACTAAGTTTTACGAAAGCGACTGCCATCTGACCTTCCAACCCAGAGGGAAAATTAGACCTTGTTGGAATTAGACTGGTTAACGGTTTCCTCACGATATTTTCCTTCACCGAAAAGCTAAAGGTAAATAATCCGTAGGTACCTACATATGTTCCGAAAAAGTAATTGGTACGAGCCGGGATTCAAATCCACGACCGCCGCTTGACACCCGCATGCCTGAACCACTAGGCTACCTTAGCGTTTAATTAAATAATAATCCAGGTTTTGTTTTTGAATTTGCGTATGATGCGAATGATGAGCTGTCAACCAAGACCATTTCACAGAAAAATTGTCGTATAAAGAAGGCATAATCCCATTGTTCAGGGCAGTCGAGATTCAATTGTTCTTTGCGGCGGAATTTATCGGCTGGCTGTGGTAGTGCCATGGTTATTGCAAGGAGTCCAAATCAGGCCAGCGGAATCCAGTGACCGGTCGGTCGCACAATTCAGCCTGTATATAGTCACTATAGATAGATATTTGGCTACAAGCCGTAAGTAAAACAAACCCGTATAAGCGTCCTATGCGACGCACTCACCTGTGTGGTTGCTGTGCGGAGGTCTGTAAGTGCAAGTCGGTGTAGTCGGCGGTACATCAGGCCGCATGCTGCCCGTGCGTTTCATACTTAGAAGTGGTTTTAAAAGGAGCTCGAGTAGTTAGAAAGGTCTTACGTGACACTATAGTTCAGTTGAGATACCGCTAATAGATTTACCGTGATGTGGCGGTTCTAAAGGGGTCTATCACGTCATCACACGTACCTGACCAGCGCGATTCCCGAGCCGAGGTCGAAGGCGAACTCCACGTAATAGTCCCGCAGGTGCAGTGAGAAGAAGTCGCCGTCCCCGCTGGCATGCTCCGAGTTGTACAGCACCAAGCCGTCGCCACTCGACGGTTTTAGAGTTATCTGGAACCATTTGAAGTCAGTGGTTTTTAAGAAGATATTTTTTTTTGTTTTTCTGACGTGCCGTCGTTTACCTCGATTAACTTACGTCCAAATGAGTTAACTACCTACCGAATAATGAAATCGGTAGGTATAGCCATAGGCATAGTGATCTATTAATAATATTTTAAGAACGTACATTAAATTAAATGTTACATAATAGGTATGTGAACATTTACATAAAAAAACATTCTTGTCACAAAGTGAGTGAACAAGAAAGCCACGATTTTAAATTAAAAACAAAATCCTTTCTACCTGCATGTTTTATTTCGACTGGAAAGTATGTTAAATACATGAGATATCATTCTGGATGACCACTCCCTCGAGATATTTCATTATTTACTACTTTCAATTACTGTTGAACTCTCCATTTAGTTACAAAAAGCGAGTTCTGGCTTTGGCATTGTTAGGTACCTACTGTATGTAAGTATGTAACGGATAATACTGTGCTGACTCGAATAATGAATCTTCGCAAAGAAAAATCCGTTTACTATTGGTGATGTTCGTTCATTGATTTCAGAATCGAAAACAACACCCGTAAATATCCGTTAGCTTCCGAGGCGCAAATTAAAATTGATGCTGATTCCACGTAAATTATTGATGGCGCTCGGAATTTATCGCTCGACTTCGGGATACACCCTTCATTTCCATACTGTTAAGTTCTCTGGTTTTGTATAGTTTTCTCATTTTCTGGCTGTGAGAGGAGAAAACTTTATGTTTTTCTAGTGTGGATATAGTGTCTATACTTATAATATAATAGCTTCCGCCCGCGACTTCGTCTGCCTGGACTCGGGATAAAAACTATCCTATATTTTAATCCAGGCTATAAACTATTTTCGTGCAAAATGTCATTCAAATCGGTTCAGCCGTTTAAGCGTGATTCAGTAACAAACATCCAAACATCTAAACTTTCGCATTTATAATATCAGTATAAACCATAGAAATCTAAGTAGCGCCGCAAAACGGCCCCACAGAATGGGTGCCATTGCCATTCTGCGGGGTTGGGGGCGGGGTGTCAAAAGGATGCCAGGCAGCCGTTTAGTTGGTGCATGCGCATACCTACTGGGTTTTAGGTACGTGTTTGGCCAGAAATTTGTAAAGAGTTACGGTTTTTTCGTTCGCCGCACCAAACCGACTGTTATGAGTTGTTTATTAATTAATTAATCTTAATTGCACAAAAGAACAACTTATCGTACAAAAGGCGGACTTAATGCCGTAAGCAAGCAAGTTATCATAAGCCGTTTTCGTTAAAATCTGAATGTATGGAAAGTTTGACTAGTCTAAAGTTGTATGGAATGACAGCTGCCGGCGCCATATTTAACATTGATCGGTCTGCAATCGTAACTTGGTGCAACCTACCCTAAGACTGTAAGTATGTATGATATTCAATAGTTGCAAGCGTAGTCCTAGTAATCGATCTCTCATAGAAACTTCTAACCTTAGTAGGTCCAGGAACTGGCTAGTTGGGCGCTTTGCTCGTAGCAAATTTTCGCTGCACATATACATATATTATTATATGCATTTTCCCATGTCCTTATCATTTACAGGCTACGCACGAAGCGCTACGCCAACGTTAGCAATTAACACTTTCACTGCCCGGAGCCCTCCTAGCGGGCGCTACGTCGTAGTGGAAAGCGTAAGCGTAAGTAGCTGAAAGCGACTACGGCGTATGCAGCTGGGCGAGTTCCTGGTAGTGAAAATCTGTAAACTTCTCATTACAGAAAGCGAGCAAAGGGCATTAGGTATCCTTGTCCGAAAAAAAATTACGGTTTTTTTCGCTGCGGCCAATGCTGTTTTTTTTCGGAAAGGAAGGAAAGATAGAAAGAAGGCGAGGCAGGGGAAGACCAAGACGTGCGTTTATGGACCGAGCTAAAGAGAAAGTTAATATAATGTCGTATCAAGAGCTCAAACAGTGGCAGAGAAAAGAACAGAATGGCGATTACTCCACCGACAAGAGCCCGGCTCTTAAGTTTATGATGATGAATTGATAATACCAGTTTATTAAAAGGAAAGGGGGAATTCCGCGCAAATGGAAAGCCAATTTATGAAAGTTGTATACATAAGTAATGCATGCATAATGCTGAACCAGTGTCCGGTTCACTGCCGAGGAGACACGCTTGTTTTATGTTTTATCTGTTTTTTTATTTATTTTATTGTTTAACACGTATGTCCTGTGTGTTTGTGAATAAATGTATCTTTCTTTCTTCTTTCTATACTTAAGTTTCTTAAAACATCACGCCGTTAGCCTGCGAATGTTAAAAGACGTTTCGTATCGAAAGAGAACCTTAAGTTTTTTATAACTTTTCAATTTGACCAATGCATTTTAGAGTATTACATTTCTTCTTTGAATAGATCTATCATAATCTACCACTTTTACGAGTGGCCGCTCACCTAAAAAAATTACCACCCTTTTACCCAATGCCCTTTCAACTAGGTCTGAAAATGAGCCGAGCTGACTACTCTAAACTAATAAAGTATGTGCCAGTTTTAACGGAAAATACTTAAATTAAATTCAGCAATAATGGCGTCCTTTCGGAAGTTTTCAACTTCCACGACTCTTAAACTGCACAAGCTTAGCCATTATAGTCCTTAACGGTTAGCAATAATGTAGTTATTTCCACGCAAAACATTTGCACTTCATATGCTCAGCCGTAATAGCTCTTATAACGCGGTAATACGGCTGTTATCGCTTTGTAGATCGTAATTTTGTTTGTTATAGTTTACGTTCTTGTTTTGAATTGGGAATTTCTTTTGAAGTGCCGCTGGGCTGAATGGGGCATTGGATATGAGTTTAAAAGTTTATCAAACTATCGGCAAAAGATTACAATCTGCGTTTTGTCCATTTTAATAAAAATGTTAACGTTGAATAACTGCAGTTTATCTTAACTGATATGATGTAACATTCCCTTTTTAAATGGTATAAAAACATTGTATTAACGAGGGTGGGCCTCATAAAACTGTCGGAGTAGTTAATTATCTGTGTGATCGTTGTACAGTCGCCATCAGATATATCGGAGCGGCCAAAGTGCTCACAAATATCTGAACACGTCTCTAATGCCTCGACAATAGAGACGTGTTCAGATATTTGTGAGCACTTTGGCCGCGTCGATATACACTAGCGGGCAAAGAATACGGGTCGGTAAAATACCGTCAAATTTCCTAAAATAGTGCGTAAGAGGTTGTACAGTTAATCCTGTCATGATCTTTATTTAATTTTACATATAAACCGCTAATAACAGTAAAACATATAACGTTACCAAGTTTAAATCGGACTCGTAAAAACCCATGAAAAAAAAACAACGTTAACGCAGCGAGATATCGCAAAAATCGTGATTTTTGGATATCGATATTTTTATGATAGGATCCAGAAAATTGTTAATACAGTTGGATATTGTAAAGAATAGCATATTATGTAAATAAAACAAGTATTAAATCTTTTAAAAAACCTATTGCAGTTATTTAATTTATGGTGACCCGTATTCTTTGCCCGCGAGTATATCTGATAGCGACTGTACAGTACAGAGTTTACTAGTTTATAAATAGGTTTAGGTCAAACACATAGTTGTGCCATAGTGGGTTACATTTTAATTAATGTCATAACGGAATGGGTTGAAAAGTCTAAAAGTGAAGGCGCAAAACAAGACATTGCGCGTCAATGAATTTTCGCTACATTAACAGAGCAGGAGCAGCTTGTTACGCATGAGAGTCATGCGCGCTGAAAGGGTTAAGCTGCTACGCGCTACGCCGTAGGTAGTGCTACGAGTAATGCTTAGCACTTTCACTGTCAGGAACGCGCTTAGCGGGCGCCTACGCCATAGTCGCTTTCCGCTACATACGAGAAAAACCACAGGATCGGCGACGAATGTAGTGAGTAGCGATTCTTGGCAGTGAATGTGTTAGCAGTGAGTGAGTCAACCGACCCTCACGTGTAAATGGGTAATTAAGTCGTCTAGACTCAAAATGGTTTTAAACGAGTATTCATTAACCCTGTTTTGAAACAAAACAGTAACACTAGCATCTAAATAGCAATCTAAAATTTAATTTAGTTTATACTTTACAAGGATCTTAAATAATCGACTCAAACTAATCAAATCTAGATTTTCAGCGAACATACTCTCCCCGTTTTGCTAAATTCAAACTACTTTGAACTTTAAACCAAACAGATAAGAACTTCTTTCGTATCTACACTAGAACTTCGATCCAATAAAACTGAGCTCACTTAAACTTCAACTTTATTTATAGAATGTTAAAAGTTAAAATTAAATGAGTTCTGCACGTCTAACTTGATAAGTGTGCGTTGCGAGAAGTTTTTAATAAGCAGTGGGTCTGTTGAGGGATAGTTTAATGAAAATATAGCCTTTGAATTATTATTTGGAATGGCCTTTGATAAGGCCATGTATTAATTAACCAACACATATCCAATACCCTTGACAGTTGAAGAATAAACATAGGAAAGCAGATTCTCCTATTAATTTCGCCGGTCAAAAGCTGAAGCGAATTTCTGGCCTATTAAAAAAAACGCTGGTAGAGGAATGACCCATAATTTTATATTATGTGTGTCTTTGGCCTTGAATCGGTTAACGATTGGTGACCTCAGAAACGATACCTAAAACGCGACGCGACATTGCCATACAAATTTTGGTCTAAGTACCTAGATGGATATTTTGCCCTTATTCATGCTGATATGCAAGTGAGCCACAGGCATAATTTTACAGTTTAACCCACAGAAATAGACATCTATATCTGTGGTTTAACCCCCTTATTCATAAAACTTAAGATGCCTCTGCTACATAAATTATGTTATGTCCTTTTCTAACGTACACAAATATCAAAGTGACAGATAAGGACGAACTAATTTTAACGCCATTTTAGTTAAAACAGGCTTGTATAACGTTTATGAATATGGCCGTAAATCATTAAATCAAGCAAATTAACTACCTTTTTTAAAATTGTGTCAATTGATTGACCCTAGTCTCACTTGATGGTAAGCGACGATAGAGCCTAAGATGAAGCTCACTGGTTCAGTTCTATTCACTCTTGCTTGTTTTGAAGGCACCTAGATCGCAGTTCTCAGGAAATACAGATGAAGGAACCGAATTCCATTCCTTAGCAGTTCGCATTAGGAAAGACGAGGCAAATCGCTTCGTGCGAATAAATGGTACGTTAACAACATAAGTTAACATTCAGGATAATAAATAGAAATGATTGTAAAAGAATAAGACGATTGAAATAATCTCGTCACTGCAACCAGATATTCAAGTCGATAGCGAATCGAACTTAACTCTTTTCACTATCTTTTCTCTACTCAACAAATATCTCGAAGTGAATGAAAGAGTACTTTCAGTACGACACCGGTGGAAACTCGACGATAAGAATTTCCATTGGTGATTTTTCTGAACTAACTTTGGTACCGGCAATTAACTAGGGTTGTCTCGCCATGGTTTAATGTAGTTTTTAAACAAAAAATTTAATGAATGAGAAATGTACAGAATACATGCTCGTGAATATGTGACCGAACAAACAATATGCTTACGTGATTATAAATGTATATAACAAATATTGCTCGTTTAATAAATCCTGCTAATGACCACACTAAAATTATAAATGCGAAAGTGTGTCTGTCTGTCTGTCAGTTAACTCTTCACGCTTAAACCAATTTAGATGAAATTTGGTATAAACTTAGTTTGAGCCCCGAGAAAAGACATAGGATAGTTTTATCCCGGAAATCATCCCCTAAGGTGGTGAAATGGGGGTGAAAATTTGAATGAAGCTAAATTTGTACTGAGTCGCGGGCAGAAGCTAGTTATTTATGCGACAGTTTGGATGTTTGTTACTCAATCACACTTAAACAGCTCAATCGATTTGGATGAAATTTTGCATGAAGATAGTTTATAGACTGGTTAAAATATAGGATAGTTTGTATCCAGGGTCCACGCAGACGAAGTCGCGGGCGGAAGCTAGTATTTAATATACAACATGTCGTGAATTATTGACACCTCACTGCACAACCTAAACAAGTCTATCCCAAAAAAATATTGGTTATCATCAGCAAGTTGATCACGTAACGCATTGTACGCGCGTCAGGTAAAAGTAAATGTCACTTTATTCTCAGTTAAGATGTCGTAATGCGTTCGAAAAAAGTTATTTGATCACCCCTCTGAAATCTGAACGTTTCATATTCCAAAATAATCGTTGTGTTGTTTGGGACTATGTCGATTTGTGTAAGATTGTCCCCTAATATTTATTATTTATTTATTTATTTATTTATATGAATTGTTAAAACTTCGCAAGTCGGTCCGTGTGCGGGCAACAGCATATCGGAGCTAGCATTAGCGAGCGAGTGGGAAAAAATTATGGGGGCAACAGCCGGTTTAAGTTTTCACGAAAATGATCCCCTGAAAATAATGGGGCTGCCAGATGTCACGATAAAAACTGTGTTATTTCCACGCAAGTAAGTCGTGGGGCGTAGGAAGTAACGTAGAAGTAGAAAGTTCATATTAAGTACATGAAAGGTTTAAAGGTCAAACATATTTTTAGTTTGAGTTAGTTTTCGGTCTCTCATGTGGTCACATCCAAGGCCTTTTGACAAGTTCACCCTCCCCGTACAAAATGATATGACAATGTCACACGTCAAAGTTTGAAGATGCATGTGAATCCATTGTGGAAGCACGGACTCGTGAAAAGCACTCGGACAGGAAACGTGTTCAAACCTAATTTCGGTGCTGGACCCACACAGTTATGTCAAATGCCTTTGCGACTTATGACTTGTATGATCAGTAAGTATAGTATTAATATTTGTATGTAAACTGTTAACTGTTGTATTGTCTTGAAGAAAGACGCCCAGTTTTTATTGTTAACCCAAAAATTAATATTCTTTTTGACGTTTTTCTTCGTACTATCATCATCTTCCTATTTTTAACCGACAAAAAAGACGGAGGAGGCTCTCAAGTCAACGCGTATTTTTTTTTTTTGATGTATGACCACGCATAACTTTTTACAGTTTAGTCCGATTTTGGTAATTCTTTTTTTATTAGACAGGATACCTCGAAGTTGGTCCCACATAATAAATATAAAAGGTTTATTATTTTTTGCTTTTCAGTTTTTTTTCAGCGGCTTAATTTTTTTGTTAAAAAGTTTTTATTCTCTTCCTGTTTATCTGGACCAGTGTCAGACAAAAAAACAAATGTTTTTTTGTTCTGTTTTCAATAGTTGAGGGCTTATGTTTATATATAATATGTTTTTATTGCATAGAATCCTAGAAGAGGCGACCTTTTATGCAGATACAGAGTTCAACCAAAAATTAGGCTGTACAGCCCTTAACTTTGGCAATGTGCACTGAAGAGACGCGAACCTAAATCCGACAATGACCCACCTACATTTATTTATTTATTTATATGTTTGGGGACAATCTTACACAAATCGACCTAGTCCCAAACTAAGCAAAGCTTGTATTATGGGTACTAGGCGACGATATACATACTTAAATAGATAAATAAATGCTTATATACATAGAAAACATCCATTACTCAGGAACAAATATTCATACTCATCACACAAATAAATGCTCTTACCGGGATTCGAACCCGGGACCTCCGGCTTCGTAGGCAGGGTCACTACCAACTAGGCTACAGAGGTCGTCGTATTGTACTAAGTAATTGTATGAATACTGCGGAAGCAACAAGCTGCATGAGTAACATCAGTCACAGCCGCAACAACATTACTTATGGTTTGTATGACATCCTTGTTGAATATTTATGAGGTTTTCTCATTTTCTTCTCTCCTTTCTTGTAAAAGATAATACATTTTAGTATACTTTCTTACGTAATATATCATGATATGTTCGTTAATTTGTTGTACGTCCCTTTCTCGATTTGATAATGCAATATGTTGTCATGATTTTAAGACTTATTTACAGTCATGTCATTATTTAATGCGATAAAATATAAAAGCTTAGCTAAAACCTCACAAACTCTTCAATGACTTCAAGCTATTTTTTTTTATGACCGGTAGAGGCAACCCTAGTGGGTGTTCTTTTAGTTTTTTTTTTACCCGGAGGCTAAGGAAAGTTCCCGCTAATGAACAGAGGCCTTCAGCGGGGGAATTAATGTAGACCTTTGTGTAAGTCTGCATTCTGCTCTATTGATTTTTCTTTTTTATATTAATACACCGCTTGAGTTATCAGACGGATTTTAACTGTGAGTTATGATGCATGAATGGGAAAGCAAACGTAATGAATGCTGTACTTAGTAAAATAACACTTTCACTTCCAGGAATTCGCCTCTGTTTGTAGGCCCTTTTCACTACTTAGCGGGAAAACTACGGCATCGGTTACGAGCGTAGTGCTACAATTTTTTTGGCAGTGAAGCTGTTAACTTTGGAGATACAAAGTGTTAAACCAATCAACTTGGTCGGATTCCAGCGGCGCTAGCACAATTAACCCATTCGCCGCCACTGACTTGAACTCCAGTTTGTCACTGTTGCCACCCACCCCTTCAATCGACTTCATAAGAAGTCCAAAAACAATAGACTTAAGATTTGCGTGGCGTGGGGATGCCACTTCGATTTTTTTTCTGCGGCGGCGAATGGGTTCACCGATGGCTGTGGTTTTATTATATTTATTTATTTATTATTATTATAACTGATGTTGCGACGCGACGCGAGGCGTGAAAATCTACCCTCCTCTTTCTAACAAGCACAGTGCGAGTGAGGCAGTTGCTTGTAGCGGTCAATTGTCTGTATCTGCAAGACGCGTCACATAAGTTTACATCTGTGACGTTAGCTATTAGTAGCGTCACAGAGGTGTCAGGGGGGTTCGAGGGGTGTGCGGGAGGTGACTTGAGGCTAACTTCAGAGATTCAGACTTATGTAGCGTATATAGCATATATAGTGGTACCTGTATGTCAAGCCATGACTGCGCTGAGTTTCCGAGGCCTGGCAGCCGCAGGTATGAGGATCCGTTGAAACGAGGTACCTGCAGACAAATATGTACAATAGTTTAAGTCAGGGGACCGTTTTAGGCCTTGTTAATAATGGGCATGATGCCTCATGTTCAAATTGATAAGTTGATAACCTAGTGATGCTACATGGATAGTAAAGCATCAAATTATCTTAATAAAGTTTAAATTATAAAATATAGTTAAAATCATAAAAAGATATGAACCTTGAAAGTTTAGAAAAAATATGTATTTTTTTATGGCCAAAGAGTAAATTTAAAGCTACCAATAGAATCCATACGCTTTCATAGAAACAAAATTGTACGACAACTATGTACTTAAACGCAGTATTTTGCGACCGAAACAACAATTAACCCGAATTTCCATACAACGATTAGTACAAATACAAATGTACAAATAATACGCCATACTCGTGTGTCTATCAGTATGAAGCGTTTTGCGCTGCCGCCAGCGAGGTTAATCTTTGTCTCAAATTTTTGAGTATTTCTGTTCTTTAATTGTAGTTGCTCCCATACAAACATTTGTTCCTCTCCAAAAACTGGTTCGAATGACATCATAAAAAAATCATCCCTAATCTACAAGTCACAGATCTGGCACCGGGGCTCCGGTTTTATTGGGAATGAGACCTATTTAAGTTGATCGAAATCGTTAAGAGTCCGCAGTAAGCTCGGCCGAATTTCACCTTCCCATACAAACGTAGTTACGTTCTCATTTTAAAACTACGTGTTGTATTGTGACGAAACTTTGCATATACAATAACATGAGGTATATCTATGTCTGTAATTAGTTTATATGGTTCCACTTTATAAAACAACAAACGAAATACAAAAACAAGTTTTGTATGAA
The DNA here is from genome assembly GCA_947049275.1 of Epinotia bilunana. Taxonomy (NCBI): domain Eukaryota; kingdom Metazoa; phylum Arthropoda; class Insecta; order Lepidoptera; family Tortricidae; genus Epinotia; species Epinotia bilunana. The sequence goes on from OX346254.1 coordinate 3,380,263, forward strand.
AAACTTAAAATCGTGTATTTTTTTACTATGGCATCTGAAGCTACATAAACTAATTACAAACATAGATATATCTTATGTCAATGTATATGCAAAGTTTCGTCACAATACAATACGTAGTTTTAAAATGAGAGCGTAACTACGTTTGTATGGAGAATCGAGCTTACTGCGGACTCTTAATGTTGGGGCCACACTAGCGGGAAACGTCAATGCCCAACATCGCGATAATTGTTGCCTTAATTATTAACGCGATAAAGGGGGTGGCTACACTTGATTATTCTTTGATGTACCGCTACTAGAGCTATCGCCTAACGTCAAACGGCAATATCAAATAAAATCTCTTAGATATTTCGTTACCAATCAAACCAAGAATCGCTTACTATAGCATTAAAAATCAGTCAAACCCATTTTCCAAACATATGTTCCTAAATTCATTGTTCACGAGTGTAGTTAGTCTACTGCCGTATATAATAAGTAATAACCATGACAAAGCACTCGCACTATGACAAGTTCAATATTTCACACCGACCCACACATAGATCATTTTAATATTTTCGTCTCAAACTTCGCCGACCCTCTGCGGTGCATTACAAATTAGGCGCATTTATAACAGCGGGGGTCTGTTTTTAATAAGCTCTCTAATGATGAAAGGGAAACACAATTTTGGAGGTTTTTGAGGATGTTAAATTAAAAAAAATATCCGACATGAAACAATCTCAATTGTGATAAGGAATGAACCAAGAATCGTGGCACAGAGAAAGAGCGGAGTATTAATTACTTTAGCTTTAACTCGCTTATTAGCGGCCGGCTCTAGATACTTTTTCCAAAATCTATTGCTTTCATCGTTAAGGGGCTCCTAGCTCCCAATGACCTTCGATCTATAACTGTCGGTTTTTTTGTGTTTTTTATGGTTTATCGTATTAACAACAACGAGGTTTACCGAAATAGTATCCCATATTTACTTCAAACCTCACAGTTTTCGGGATATATGGCACCAAACTTTGGCAATTTCAGGCCAAAAAACCAGTTTTATGGACGTAACTTTTGTGAAAATGAGTTTAAAATAAAAATCTCTCGTGGGTTGTTAGAGACGTCAATAAGGAACAGTTATATGTAGATTTCATATATAACAGTGCATGAACAACATAATAATATCGAAAACAGAGCTTTTTTGGACCATGTTTGAATAATTCATAAAAAAATAAATATTAATTATTTTCAAAAAAACTCTCGTGCAAATGTAGATAAAGAACTAAAAAACCGATAGGTGTTTGTTCCATAAATATATCTATAGTTTTGACGGAGGAATATCAATTCAAAACTCGTCAAAACTTGCCAAAAAGCGCGTGGAGCCCCTTAAGGCCTCTCACAGACTGGCGCGGCCTGGCCGCGGCGGTCAATAGTAAACTGGTCATTAGCTGTCAAATTTACTATTGTCCGCCACCGCAGGCCGCGCCAGTGTGTTGCAGGCCTAAAGGAGAATCAGTTGGCGGACCTCTGCAAAGGCACAGTTTAACGAACTAAAAGAGTAAACAAAACGTTTTACAAACATAAGGAGGTAGCTTCAAGAGCGAAGCAGCAAACCTAAAGTTTATGATCCTCCAGAACGATAGCGTTTAAAGCACTTTTTTATTCCATATAGCTGTTCATTACCAGACACAGACATCTTTACGTCGTCTTTACTTGTATACCCATTATACATTATTGTCGCGAATAGTCACTTCGCGATGATTTTACTTCTTTGTGGTTGTCCGGAGTGTCGTGAATTGTGACAGTTGATGATATCGCGATGTCTTTAATTCATGGTCGGAGCGTGTAAGATCGCCTTAAGAGATTATTTAACCTGGCAAGGTAGTGGTAAGTGTCAGAGGAGTTAGAAAAGATCATGCCGTTGTATTGAAAGTGCAAGAGAAATACCGGCTATTTAAAGTGTTTTATCATCGAGGTCTCCCTGGGGGCTGCGCAGACGATCCCTTACAAAAGCTAAGTGTCTTAGTTTATTAGTACTATACAAGTTATTAGGGCCGCTATAATTATGAGCAATCTATAACATACACATTCAAGATGGTTCCTAAGAGTAGTATTTCATGATTCCGTTGTAATGTAATGAGAATAACATGCTACCAGTAGCCTGAGCACGAGTGTAGACTCAGAGTGGTAGCACATAGACGTAATGTGTGTATAGCATTGACAATGTACCCCCTAGGAGAATACGACACATAAAGATAATGAAATGAGATAATAAATGACAAGAGTACTTATACGTAACGACTGACTGATACCAGTATGACAGAGTTAAGACTGTTGGTATGTAGATACAGACAATGAGAGACAAGATAGAGAGAAAGTCCAAGTATAGTGGTTCGGCCGATAGGCTAAACCCTCAGACAAGAATGTGAGTGCATGCGCCTTTGTGGCTACCTCCCAGAGTGTAAGAAACTGTCAGTATGAATTGAGATGTGCGAGACGATTAGTATGTTCACATAGAGTAGTACGATTCCAGTCGTTTGGTAGTTAGAACTTGTGCTAAGTTGCTGAGGCCTAGTGATGGTGTTTCATCACTCAACCTTTAGGTGGGGCAGACAAGACTATCAGAGAGCGAAGCAGAATTCTATGGACTGCATTAGAGGATTTAAGGTAGGATTCAAACGATATCTCCTTAAATCATATTTGAACTTAATATGGGGGCACGGCAGTGCCCCCGCCAAGTCGAGCGCGAAGCAAACACTGCCGTACCATCCTTTACTGGAACCATTTCTCCGCATTTTCAGGCCCCTATTTGAGAACCTCTGGATAAGACCAGAACGCAGAAATTTTCGTCATCCAATAAAATTTTGTGACTTGGCAATCACACAATAGTTACTACATAGTTTTGCAGTAAAGTTGTGTGATTGCCAAGTTGCAGAATTTTATTTAGCTAGCAAATAAAGAATAATAAGAATGCCTGAGACTTGGTACTACCAAATATCTCACAACTTTTTGCAGTGGAAGAGTTTCGAGACTTGGCCTCTTTTTTACATGGAATGTTTTTATGGGATTATATTTACTCTGAGCTTAACGCAGTCTGATTGTATTATACAAGAGTTAATAACATATAATTAAAGAGTAACAATCCAATATAAGAGGACGTGGTGACAATTATATTCCATATAAGATTAGAAAAACCGTGCGTTAATCATCATGCGATTTCAAGGAAAACCATTTTTATTCACAGTGGCATTCGTATTGTTTGAGAAGCACTTAATGATCGAAATTAGTAAAAGTAGTTCAATGCTTCCCTTTGATATTCCAGATCAGGGATTCCTAAAGTGGGTTCCGTTGTAAAGTCACTAGGGTTCCGCAAAAGTATATTTATTTTGACAGTGAAATAATACCACAATTAAACTAAGTAAAAATGTTATTTTTAATAGCGCAAAATATGTTATGAAAAGAACTCATGAATGTTATGTAAGTAGGTAGGTAGTTAGTAATAGTTCAGCCTGGACTATTGCACATAATAAAGTTAGCAAGCTTTAATACAAAAATAAATTTGTGGATGCTTAGAAAAAAGACAACATTTAATGTTTTCCACTTTTATACAACTTTCTGCAAGAAAACGCATCGGAATTACCAAACGAAATGAGCCTACTAGCTGAACTATCATACCTGAGTATCACGTAACGTTTCGAACGCGTGTTAGGGCAATTTAACTGTCATTTTTCTATATAAAAAGTGACATTTAGATCTAAATGTCACTTTGTATCTACGCGCGTATACAATGCGTTACGTGATCGACCTGCTGGACAGTTTAAAATTAAATCCTTGTCAGATTACTTTCCGGAGAGTGATATTGATATTGAATGGGAACAAAATCAATCTATCATCAGAGTAATCTACGATGTTAATCGTCCTGGATTATGAATTAATGAAGCAATCATAGATCTTCAAAGTTCATCCACATTACGCAAAAAACAAACTCAGGTCGAGATTGGTTGCTACTCGTGACCGAACCCGAGATATGCGCATACAAATGTCGGACGTAATATAATAACAAACTAAGTATAAAGCAATTATTGATAAAACAGTGAAACAATTTAATTATCCACATTAAAACAACTTTTATATTCAAAAAAGTTTTATATTCTTATTTATTTAAGTTTCTTTGATGTAGGTGGGTAGGTTCCATAAAATAAAAGGCATTTGGTGGGTGTTCCATTATCTAAAAAGGTTAGGAACCCTTGTCCTAGATAAATGAGAAAAGGTAGACTGGATTTGTCCGTTAAAATTCTAATGTGGTATTGGTATTGGAATGAGGTATTACATGCTAAGATGTCTTAATTCGTATCAACTGCTTATGGGGTCACATATATGTAGGTCCATCATGATCATGACGCCTATACCTCATGACAAGGCTAGGATTCAAGCTCTGCAAATAAAAAGCTTTTGTGTACTTCGTGAAATTCATAATTAAATTCATCCACCAGCAAGATGTCAAAAATACCAAAATGTACAAATGTAAACTTAACCTCAAAAGTTTGTCGACAAGAGCTCCTGGCAGTGCGATATACATTATAAATGTGCCACATTAATAACGAGGGAGCGTTTGTTTTTAATAAACTGATGAAATACGAACGGATCATAAATCTCAAACCACTGGGTGAGCAAAACACGGTATTCCAGGCTGAATGCGAAGGGATACTTGAAGCCTGCAATGCCATAAATAGACGACAAGTTGAGAACACAAACATACGGATACTCTCAGACAGTAAATCGGCAACAACAAGCACTGAGCAGTGACAACATCACATCTAGCTTGATATACGAATGCCACCAAAACCTTACAGAGGTGTGCGCAGATAAAAACAACGTTACTATACAAACAATGCAGCGGATGAACTGGCCAGGAAAGGCTCAGAAACGGCGGCATACGGAACGGAGCCAATCTTACCCCTGCCACAAAGCTACATATACAATCAACTCGACCTATATAGACACCAAAGACCTGCACCAAAGATACTAGGAGGAGATAGACACATGCAGACAGACCAAAGAGATTCTTTCGAAACGCGACAACTAACTCACAACCGCACTACTGAAGACACATAGAAACCAACTACGCAAGATAGTAGGAATAGTAACAGGACACAACACCTTGAAAGACACCTCTACAACATAGGTATCACAGACAGCCCCATGTGCAGAGCGTGCATGGAGGCGGAAGAAACGGCCAAACATTCTACTGGACTGCAAGCAGGTAGAAGTATATTAGTATACAGGAAAAATCACCTAGGGTCTCCAGACTTTCTAGACGAGCTGGGGTGGTTAGAGTAGCGCTACCCCCCGCAAAATAGGCACACTGGATGGCGATTTGCGGAAAAGAGCCCAGTATGGCTGGCAGAATCGTATTCATGAAAAAACTCACCTTCAAGTCAAGCGTGATTTCACACCGCACTCCCGCATACCCCAGCGGGCACAGACACACCCCCCCCACGCACCCTCCCCCGTGCAAGCACTCGCACTTCTTCGGAAACTCGATCTGTATCGAGTTATCCAGCAGATTGTGGTCCTTCTTGGAATCCCGCATCACCAGGTCGTTGTCCTCGAAGTGCACGATGTCGTTGATGTCGTAGATGGCGTGGTTGGTCTCGCTGGTGGTCTCGGGTGACCAGGGGGCGAGCGTTGGCGCGCACTCGGCTGGGGACAAGAGGAAACAAATGAACATTGCTACTCAAAAACACATTGCAATAAGAGAGGGTTGTTTCAAATTGTTGGTAATCGTAAATTACGTTCGCAGGTCGACGTAACGCATTGTACGCGCTTTAGGTAGATTTAAATGTCACTTTTAGTATGGAAAAATGACAGTTGAGTTATCCTAACGTACGTTCGAAACGTTACGTGATCACTCCTCTAATTGTATAGAAAGTTTGTGAGTTTTCGCTACATATGCATATGTACATTTCTTCATTACAGTACATTATTTCATCTACTACAGAATACGAAGTAGCGCTACGAGCGGACCGTGAATGGGTTTTCTTTGGAAAGGTACTACTACTAAAATTGATTCGTTTCTTCACTTTCGCGAACATTCGATTATCGGGATGAAAAAAATGGGTATAATGCGTATTATATACGACCACTCTAACCTCTTTATTCATAAATGTTAAGGGGCTCCTGGCTCCCAATGACCTTCGATCTGTAACTGTCCGTTTTTCGTTTTTTTTTATGGCTTACCCTATTAACAACAACGAGGTTTACCGAAATGTATCCCATGTTTACATCAAAACTCACCGTTTTCGAGATATATGGCACCAAACTTTGGCAATTTTAGGCCAAAAAAACAGTATTTTGGAAGAAACGTTTGTGAAAATGAGTAAAAAATTAAAATCTCTCTTGGCTTGTGTCCATATAAGGAATAGTTATACTTAAGTAGATTTCATATATAAAACTGCATAAACAACATACTAATATCGAAAACAGAGCTTTTTGGACCATGTTTTAATAAATAAAATAAAAAAATACATTAATTTCAAAAAGATGTGCAAATGTAGATAAAGGATTGAAGAACCGTTAAGCGTTTGTTTGTTTGTTTGAAATAAATATGCTGTTTAATAGAGAGTTTGTCGTCCATCTAGGAGATAAGCAGAGTCGTCCTAGAAAACTACAGAACGGCCTTCCACAAGGATCCACACTGGCACCACTGCTGTTTAATCTGTACACCCACGACCTTCCAGAGACGGGGTCCACAAAATTTGTCTATGCTGACGACATTGCTTTAATCCACCAGCACAGCACCTTCGAACCGTCGGAAACGCAACTCGCCACAGATTTGCAATTGCTTAACTTGTACTTTAAAAGGTGGAGATTGGTACCAAATGCTAGCAAGACAGATTTCCACATTCCACCTGAATAACAGACTGGCCTCATACTCCCCCCTAGTAAACTTTGACGGTAAAACCCTTGCTTACAATCCACAGCCCAAATATCTCGGCGTGACCCTAGATCGCTCTCTTACGTATTGCTCCCATCTCTGTAAGTTGAGCAAAAAACTGGGAACCCGTAATAATATTCTGCACAAGCTGACTGGTACTACTTGGGGAGCCAGCGCTGACGTGCTTCGCACGACGGGACTCAGCCTAGTTTATTCCGCTGGCGAATACTGCGCACCCGTATGGCTCAATAGTGCGCATGTGGAGAAAGTCGATGTCCAGCTGCGAAAAACCATGCGGTGCATAACCGGCACCATACAGCCCACTCCGACACAATGGCTACCGGCCCTGAGCCACATTGCTCCGCCTCAACTTAGGAGACAACAAGCCCTGCTAAAGGAAGCAGACAAAATTGCTTCAAATCCAGAGCTGCCCGTCTTCTCGGAATTTTTCTGTCCGCCTATGCTACGCTTAAAATCCCGACATCCACCATACAATACGGTACAGGAACTTAAACAGAGCAGCTTTAACATCAAGGATAAATGGAGAGAGAACTGGATTGCCAACTTACCCAGGGCATCCCTTGCCAGCTACGATCCCACCCGCCAACCGCAAGGTTTTTCGGCCCCGAGTGGTGCCAACTAAATAGACTCCGCACTGAATACGGGCGGACGTGTAACTAATGTTATAAATAAATAATTCAATTGAATTGAATTGAATTGAATTGATCCGGAGAGTTTATGTTTAAGTGTGGGTGGCGAGATACATCGAGTTGCGAGTGTGGAGCGCCTGTTCAGTCCATTTACCACATTGTCCACGAGTGCCCAAACAGAAAGTACACGGGAGATCCTCTGGACTTACTTAAGCTAAGCGAAGACGCAGCCGATTGGGTGAAGAATCTAGATATTAATTTGTAAATTTGTAAAAGCGACCATGAATTGTATGCCATACGACTAAATAAATAAAAAGAGTTTGTGCCATAAATATATTTGCTATAGTTTTGACGGAGGAATATCAATTCAAAACTTGTCAAAAAGCGCGTGGAGCCCCTTAACTCTGCTGACTAACATGTGTCCCTTCCTCACAAATATAAATAGATATCAAAGACAAACGAACTTTAACGGCGTATTAGTTAAAATAACTTTGATGTATGTACGTATTGAGTTGAAATACACGTCCGATTTACCTTCCTACTTTGTCAATACTACGCGCGCGAAAGGTAGAGAAGTATAGCGCGGTTGGATAAAGTCTGGAGTGGAATTCTCTAAAACAATTATATATTTCGCGACGGCGTCGTAAGACTTCACCTCACTGGTAGAGAATAGTCTGGTCCGATTTCAATTCATAATAATAAAGGACCTTCCAAGGACCTTTCACTTTGATTGAAAGTACATCAAGCATCTGGCCGTCATCGTAACAACCTTATCAAGTCTTAAGAAAAGTTTTACCAAATCCCATCGAATGTTTTTTCGAGTAGCTTAAAGCGATCCTATTAGAATCAGAACGGATTTAAGGGACTGTATAATCGAGCGGAAGAGCTTTTCAGATTCTCGCAACTAAGCAGGCACTTCAAAAGGAGCTTTCAGCCTGAAACGTTAAATTTAGAATTGGATGCAGGGGTTTCCGAAAATAATCAGGGGAATATCTGAAACTAATGTAATTAGATAGGGAAAGTGTGGGCAGATGGGCTTTTTTTTTTCTTGGACCTTGGTGTTTTGGCTTGTTCAGTGCCTTTGTCAGCCTACAAATACGAAAAACTTTGAAAATGTACTCTACTTGTAGCTATTTTAAAATGTTGATAATATATCTAAATTGTAGCTTAAACCAAAGAACCTATCATATAGCATTAAATGTACCACATTTTCTTGGTTTTTCTGGCTGCCGACCCTCGATTTTTGCGTGTCCACCCACCTGTGGTCAAGCCAACTTCATGTATCGATGCGAAGTATAATATTAGGACTTGTATATTGTGCCTGGCAATACTTGTTTCTGATAGTGGACAAGATAAATTTTCTAAAATTAACCTTATCTCGCTAAAGTATTTTATTCATAATAAACTAAAATTAATCTTGTCCAGTGATTTTAGAAAATTGGAGTATCCACATTTCCGTTACCATGATTTTGTGGGAATGAGGTATTCTTATTACCAAATTAGGTGTTTATTTTCATCTAGCAACACATCGTTACATAACATCATTCGTTTGGTTTACAAACTGTCAGAAGTGGCTAGAAATCGCGCGCGAACGGTGTGTCGAGCGGTGGTCCAAAAATAGATTCCGGGTGCTGTTACCAAGATTACGTAGGTAAGTCACTAGCTTTCTGTTATGCGACTCAATTATCTTAACCTGTCATTATCATTGAACAATATTTCAGTAAAACACGTGTTTTAATCTGCGAATATTTGTGGTAATGTATAAGTGTCCCTTAAAAAGTAACGGAGTGGAAGCCTAAAGACGTGATCATATCGAAGCTTTATATTATAAATTTAGTAACTATACATTTTAACTGTTTCAATAATTCAATCATCATTAAACACTTTTTCTATTAGTTCATGCATTTTACTTTCGAAACACAGAATAAACGGTCAAAAAAACTATTATCAAAGTTTGATTAAGCATATCATTCGAATAATATAAGTCATATATATCATAACAACTTTTGCCATCACGTTTATACAACAGAAAAATAAAAATAAAACACAAAATATTATATTTATTTTTATGCATTTGATGAATGTTGTAACGAAAGGGAAAATAAATCGGGATCAAGCTGCATTAAAACGCTATATTTATTAAATTTGCGCGTATTTTACAAAATGATTGCTTAATGAAGATACCTAAGGCTACAATTCACCCCCTAAGCAAATCAAAGTCTAACAATTGACTAAACAGAAAAATCATCCCTTCAAATTAAATGGCTTAGGGTGAGAGTATTAAGATGGTTGTACCAAAGCTGTGCGAGGTTCCGAGGCATGAGCGAGGAAACAATCCACCAATAGCATTGCTTGCCTCGCTCGCGCATTGCTTCCTATTGAATAAGAATAATCTTTTATTTATTTAGCACACAAAACACGGGAAAAAGGAAAATACAAACAAAATGGTTACGCATCATGTATAATGTGCTAAATGGGAGCAGGAACGCTGGTTTTCAGTGAGAGCCCAAAAATTCATCAAACTAAACTGGACAATCAATTTTTAATTTTTAGGCAATATATGTACGTAGCAAGTTGGAGTACAGCTCTGTAATATGGGATCCGATCGAAGCAAATTACAAACTTTTACTCGAGCGGGTTCAGCGGAAGTTTGCGCGTCACCTTTACAAAAAGCAGTACGGGTATTATCCTTTTTTATATCCGTCTCTTTTTGTAGCCGGTATGGTCGGGCTGGAGACTCTCCATTTCAGACGTAAACTGCACCTTGCAGTCCACTACTGTCTTCTACTCAGGGGGCAAATTGACAATCCAGTGGCATTGTAAGGCATTCCTCTATTCGTCCCAGAGCAGTACAGGCGCGCGGGGCGCCGACGCCGCCCGCTGTTCACCGCGCGGGCGGCGGCGGGGCCGCGCACGCGTCGCGCGAGTAACGCGCCTGGCGTTCGTGCGCCGGCGCTGCTCAATGAGCTGGTACTGAGGCAGGATGCCGACGTGTTTGCGGACAATTGGCAGAGCTTGCTGACTAAAATAAGTGCTTTGTGCAATACATTTAGTTAGTGCTACTTTTTATTTGTTTGTGTATCTGTCGTATATCTATGTTATTTTTAAGTCCGGACATTGTAGGCGCTTTGGTACCACTACTGTAAGCCTATTATGTAAGATATTAAATAAATAAATAAATAAATGTCTAAAAATTACAAAAGTGAACTTGGAACTAGCGGGTAACATCAGAACCGTTTTCCAGTGATATATTTACAGGCAGCACTGATACATGCAATTGTCTAAGCAGTACGTAATAAAATACATACATTGGTTCATTTTTTTCCTCGCTCACCGCAACCCCGCATAGCTCTGTACACCCACCTTAATAGTCTGACTTTGATTTCACAGGTATTATCGTAGTCAGGTAAGTGGGCGTATCATATTATGCTATTCAAATCTCTGAACTCTCGAAATTCAGCCTCTTGGTATCAGACGGAACAAAGGCAGAGTACATAGCATTAGAATGTATGGATGACAAATCATTAGGTATTCCGTTCCCGTGCGGGACGGGGTGGGGCGCAGTGCGGGCGGAGAAAAGTTGAAAGTTATAAGGTTCTAACTTGCTGTGACAGAATAGATGAGAATATTACTGAAACTTAGGAGGATAACTGTTGCCTTTTGACTTCTGTCGCCTGTTACATGTTGTTTCTAGTTCTACACAATCGTGATGAGGTTATTATACCATGTCTCAATTGTTGTGGAATGTCAGATATAGTTCATATGTCGTTTCTTGGAATCGACACGATTACAGGGTATTCACGTCACGTCTTAGAATATTCGAAAAACGAACTCTTTTCACAGAACGGATACATCATACTTGTGCGCAACGAGATGCTTACCTAATACTGTAATTATTACTTTTTTACCGTTACTTCCTTTATTCCAATCACTACACTGTCAATAGTCATGTAATTTTTATTGATAGTGTCTCGATCGCAATCGATAGAAAAATAGGTATTTTATTGTCGCACCCTTTCTTGTGCCGCCCGCACTGCTCACTCGGAACAGACGTATTTTCAGCTTTCCGCTGACAGAGGAACCGAACAGTCCCATTACGTAAACACTACATTTATTTTGTCGTAACATTGCTATGTACTCGTGTCTGCTTGTCTGTCAATGTTAACACTGGAGCGAGGTTCCTCGCGTTTGTATGAGAAATTTGCAAAGTGAATAAATCAACGGAATTTGACATATATATATGTCGGACTTGTCGGAGATCGCAAATCGGAACGGCAAGTATGACCGGATTTGGGTGTGTTTGAAAACGAGGGTTGGCAACACGAGTTGAGAGTTGAAAGTAGTTGCCTAAAAATAGCTGGCAGCCATTATTCTGGACATTCTTCTTCGAAGTGGCAAACAGGACGGACGTGTTGGTAACGTCGTAGCCAACCTCACACCACGTTCTGATTAAATCCGTTTGAATCCGACACATCGTGAAGTTAATGAAGGTTACGTCACGGTTACTGTTGATTAATTGTAATGAAGTGTTGTGATACGTTCAAATCAAGTTTGATTTCGATTATACGTCGATGAACAACGAAGTTCCAGCCGAAGACAGCAATCTTCGACGAGGAAGGGAGGGCGCTACCTTCCTCGTCATACACTTATATATGTACGTTGTTTGAATTTATACACATAGATAGGATGTGAGCGGTAGCAAGAAAAATAAATACGCATATATTTGACAACATACGATGTAGAAAATATCTGTGTAGTAGGAAAGACCCGTGTAATGTTACCTCTGTGATGCGTTGTGTTGAGAGCGAGGGAATTTGTTCCTTCAGCTGTCAACACGGCGAATCCTCAAACATATCAAGGGTCGGCAACGCCCATGTTACTCCTTTGGAGTTGAATGTGTATTAGGCTGCGGTGCCACCGTCGTTGTATAAAAAATAAATGTGGGGTTAGAACAGCACCAGCCTATTTAGGGGGTCGTAAAAGTCGACTACGGGAATGTTTTGAGGTGCGTTGTGGTTGTTAGGTTAGCAGCCTGTAACGTGGATCTTACTATGCCGCTTTTAATGTAGGATATTAAACACGTGTGCTTTATAACAGCATGGCACTTGTAGTGGTCGGGTACTGGCTCAGACGTAGGCATTAATTAAACGTCCGAATGATCCAACAATCACTTTTAATTTGCACAAACACGGTACAAAGATAGAAGGAGAAAGTTTATAATTTTGCCATAGAATATCCCAAAGCACATAGAAGAAAGTCACAAGCAGTACAAGCACAAAGCACAAGAATTAAATGCTTATATGAGCGCAAGCGTATAGCGAGAGCGAGTACAATAATTTGGATACGAGCGGCGTGCGCACAGCGGCGAAGCGACATAAGTACTGGCGCGGGCAGGGCTGCCAGCAAATAACTCGCGGCTATACGGTTAAGTATCTGCAATTATACGAAATTGGATCGCATTATACATAAGCATAACCATTCTATAAATCGATTTTTCTTTTATAATTTCATAAATCTCACATTCTGACCTGGGCGCGGGCACGCGACCGGCCACCGGCCGCCGTCGTCCGCGCAGATAACGGGTCGCCGCATCTAATATGAAAACTAGGATTGCTTGTCCGCTTGTACAAAATATTACATGTAAATATTAAGTTTAGTTATTTAGTTAGCATTAATGATACATATTTCAATGCATGTTGTAAATACCTAATTATAGATTTGTTTATATAATAATACGTTTTTAGTATTAAGTTTAGTTTTAAGTTTTATATTAAGTTAACACATTTAATCAATAAAACTTATTTAATAATTATTATAGCTAAGAGTAGGTATTGAGTACACTACACACTTGTTATTATTGTATTGTATACATATCCCGATAAAATACATTTGCAACACGCAGCAACGCGTATGTTGTCAAATTAAACAGGTTGTACAGATTTTTGAAGTCTCGGCAAATATAATCTTACGTAACGTGCGGAGGTTTTCAAAGTAAGTCTTAGCTCAAATTAAGTTTAGCCAAAAATAAACAGTTTAGTCGAGACGTTACCAAGTGACGTCGAGTGTTGTATGTAACCCTATATTGAGCAAAGGTCGAGAAAACGAGGGCCTCTCTTCTCGCCTCCGATTCTACCGCCTCCAACTCCGGCGCTGACATCGCAAATGCTCATAATTAAAAATCGCGGATAGATTCGAAACATCTTGAGCGATTGGGTTTTATTGTATTATTTTTAATATATTATTTTCACCGAAGCATGAAAAAACAGGTATCTTTAATAGGTATCACAACCAAATCTAAACATGAAAAACTCCAATCTTTTCAATAAACGGGATTACATTATGTCGAATTACAAACACCGACATCGGACATTGCCAACGAAAGAAAGAATCTTCTCACCAAGTGAATGAAAGAGCGATAAATCTTCCATTCCCTGTCTTTGGAAGTTCGACGATCCAGAGAAAACACATTTATCACTGATAATATCTTTTAAGTCTCTTCTTGATCACAGCTGGTCACTTGTTGGTTTGTTCATTGGTTCACCTCAACAAGTTCTTTACTCCGCTAGGTGGCGCTCTATTCGTAGACGCTTTCCTCTACATACCGAGTTTCCCGTGTTATCGGCTGCGAGAGGGCTACGAAATCTTTGGGACTGAATGTGTTGTGTAACCAGAGAATAGAGATTAACAAGTATAATAATACTAATAATATTATAAATGCTAACGTTTGGATGTTGGTTACTTAATCACGCTTAAACGGCTTAACCGCTTCGGATAAAATTTTGCGCGAAAATGTAGTTTTGTAGTTTATAGCCTGGATTACTACTTGAAAGTATAGGATAGTTTTTAACCCGGGTCAACGCAGACAAAGTCGCGGGCGGAAGCTAGTAGAGAATATATCTTTGGAACTGAATGTGTTGTGTAACCAGATAGACTTTCGAGTAACATGATAGATAATATGCAAGTCAGTCAAATTCGAACAATTGCACTTAGATGGAATCTAAATAACTTATACGGTCGCACACGGTAAATTTCCTGAGGGAATTCTTACTCCCAAAATATCTGAGCTGTGCTACATGTAGCAATGCCTACTTTTCACAGTATTTTGTTTGAGCTTAGTAGGTACTCTACTTGCAAAGTTTGGCAAAGTCTAGCATTTAGCCTAAAATTATCAGATCTAAAAAAAACCCTGTTGACTTCCAGACGACATTAGACCGCGTTTCACCAACTTTAATCTCCATTAGCAGTCACCGCCTCGCCCTTGTGTAAAAGTTACTGCTTTTACGAGTGGAGAAATAAGGACTTTATCAATCATTACATAGGGTTGAAAATGAAATGTAGGTTGATAAAAAATTCTGTAAGGCTGACATTATTTAATGTGGCCGACTTTTTATAAAACTATCCCTGGAATTGGAATCTTCTATCTTGGAGGATAGAGTTGCTTTTTGAATGAACCACTTGATGCAATTCGGCCAACTCAAATAATCTCATGTATACTTTGTAGGTAAAATGCGGTGTAAGCCTCGGGAGATTTTAGTTATTCATGGAATCAGTTTTTACAAGCTATAATGAATGATTTTTCCAATCTCAAAAGACTTGTCTTATTCGATTACTCAATTTAATTATTTATATACCTATTAGTGTTTCTGTGAGCTGCACAACTCGCGAACCTATCTGTTTTATTGTACAAGTACAAGCTTTTAATTAACTTGCAATGTATGTTTGTCCGGCTGGAATCTTGCAACTAAATTTTGATCTACAGGGTGTACCAAAAATGGGGTGTGAACCGATCAAGGGCATAACAGGTATCGTGTTCTAATAAGAAAAAACCAGAAAAAAAAATTTTTTTGACCCGATTTTTATTTTATTTTAGTGTGGAGCGTTGGTCGACTGGGGCGAAATGCTCCATAGAAATGTAAAAAAAAATCGCGTCAAAATGTATGTATGTATGTATGTAAGCACTTTATTGTACACAATAACAGGTTAAAGAATATACATGTCACACAATAGATCAAAGTACAAAGGCCAACTTATCCCTATAAGGGATCTCTTCCAGTTAACCTTTGAGCAATTGAGAGGAAGGTAGGTAGACCGAGATAGGCAAACTTATACCGTGTACAAAAACACAGAGAAAATGAAAACAAAACCTAATAGGTATTAGTTCTAGACAAATAAAAACATGCCAATACATTATTATTATTTCATGCAAAATTATTATTTTTCCGTTTTTTCTTATCAGAACACGATGCCTGTTAAGCCCTTGATCGGTTCATAACCCATTTTTGTTACACCCTGTATTTCTCTTCAACTGATTGAGCTGAAATTTTGAGTAAAGGTATAGTTTGGATAACAATTCAATATTATTGTACCATCGACCAGATCTGGTGATGGAGACACAAGGTGGCCATGGGAATCCAGGACTTAATCGACGTAACCCCGTTGAGTTTGGGCTCGTTAGAATCGTCTCAATGAGTAGTTGATGACGGTATACAGAAAAGTACAGTCGGCAATAAAAGCTTGTACCAAAAACGAAATTTTGATAGAAAAATATTATTTTTTTATTCGAAAAACTGAATCGACTAAATAATAGTTATTGAACCTGCTATAATTTTCACGAGAATCGGTTAAGGCCAAGTGGAAACTGAGAAGTTGGTTCGCTTCGCTCGCTCGTTCAAACAACCCATTTAACGCCAATGACTCACATATGAGTCACGCCTCTACTAGCGGTTTCGAAAATTGCTGTTACGCGCTACGGCGTAGCACACGTAGGGTTTGCTTGGTCTCGAATCGGTTAAGTACCTACCCGTCGCAATGTTGTAGTTGTCGTTGAAATTATGGTAAGAATGGTAGGGTGAATATCCACCAAGGATGTGCGAAGATGTGTTTCATATATTTGACAGTGAGTGTAGTGCAGAAAGTGTAGGATCAGTTCAATATTTTTTTGGATTTAAATATTTGTTTTAAATATTTGAATATTGTGTGTGTATCGTAAAAATGGACTATTCAGAATTCCAATTTTTATAAGTTGCCAATCGAACTAGTTTTCTGCAATCCAATCTAATCACGTGGGTAACTTGCAGTTTTGGTCGAAAAATAATGCGATTCAATATATAGTTGATATAAAAGAAAAGTACTCATATGGATTCTATTCACATCTTTAAATATATTTTTTATTGGCCGATTTTTATTTTATTCTTTTAAGTATCATTTTATGATTTTCATCATAATTTCGTAGTTTACACTTATTGTAATAATTTGATGGTTTACTATCAATAACACTGCATTATAATTATTAACATGAAGAAAGTACTAAATTAGGTTATGTATTTGCGGCATCTTTGAACTTGCAATTGCTAAAAGTCACGCTGGAAATGTAATTTCATATGCCCTGCCTATCCCTTTTTGGGATACTGGCGCGAGTTTAAGTAATACCTAGTTATAATATATGGAAACGACGTCAACCTCCTCCTAGCGTTATTCCCGGTTGTGCCCCTTAATGAGCCCAGGGCCTTTGACACCTAATCCCATGAATGCACCACGTTAACCATACTTTTATGTATAAATAAATAATTAAATTGCTTAATTAAATTTAAATAATTTACATAAAAACATCCATCTTATGAACAAACATTCCTGTTCATCACACAAAAATAAATGCCCTTACCGGGATTCGAACCCAGGACATCTTGCTTCGTAGGCAGGGTGACTACGAACTAGACTAAAGCGGTGGCCGATATGTTAGGACCCTAGCTGTCAATTATTAAGTTTCTATATTCTGTTTATGAAATAAATAAATGATAAGATAATAAACAAGTCGCGTGCAACAGTTAGTCGTTATTAAAACGGATAGAACTAACTAACAGCAGTATAACGTGACTTCTAATCGACTTAGTGCTTTCTCCACTATATTAGTTGTTGGAAAACTGCGAGTTTCTGCGAAGTTGGGACTGATTGCATAATATTGATTTAAACAGATTCTAGTTGGTTTGAAACTGTGGAATAACTTTACTCTTAAACTTGAATAAAATAAATTTTGGCTATACCTTATTTTGACGTAAATAAGTTATACACATTTAAAAAGTCATTACATTTTTTTTATCGGATATGCGGTTCCAGAAGTAACCCTCCACGTATAAACTTACAGACGTTTCCTCAATGTAATATTAGTACATAGGTACAATATATACTCGTAGATATTTTTCACCAAAAATAGCACACAAAAGAAAAAATTCAACTACTTAACCTTAAAAATTAGAAGACAACAGGCGGTCTTATCGCTAAAAAGCAATCTCTTGCGTGCTAGTTTGATAACAAAGTTTTCTACTTCAAGCTGACTTTAGAGTCCTCTCTTCGCAGTTCACTCAAAGATTGAGCAGATTACAGAAACTTCCAACATCTTGCCTTATTGCTACTGACTTATTAGTTCAAAACGGAACCGGCGCGTATGTTCACGGCTATAATTCACGGGTGGATGGGCAGGGTTTCGAACTTGGCCGGGGTATCGTCTTATTGGACGCCTGGTGTGCCGCGTCAGTGATTTGTATTGGTATCGCATATTGTGGTTTTGGATAAATGATATATATTGTAGAATTATATCACATACTTTATTTAATACTAGCTTCTGCCCGCGACTCCGTCCGCGTGGAACTCGTTCATATCGTAGCTCGATACAAACTTTCATCCCCCATTTTAACCTTCAGGGGATGATTTCCGGGATAAAAACTATCCTATGTAAAGACATAGGATAGTTTGAATCCCGGGGAAGGCCCCGGGATTCAAACTATCTCCATACTAAATTTCATCTCAATCGGTTCAGCGGTTTAAGCGTGAAGAGGTAATAGACAGACAGACAGACAGACAGACACACATTCGCATTTATAATATTAGTATGGATATGTATAAGTTAAATTCAAGAAAAATACTAGCAAGAAATCTTACAATATAATTAAAAAAACCATTTTTCGAAAATAAAATTGTTGCGGACTGTAATGTATTCTTTGCATAATCCTCAACTCAACCACTCGTTAGAGGGTTCTAGTCCGGTACAGCCACAATCACGACGGGTTTATCTTGTGGCATTGAGGAGTTCCTATGTGTGGTCTTACACACCACTGCACGACTTGCACAAGACGACACGCGAGCTCTCGAGCTCACGCGCCGTCATGTGCCAACCGTGCTGATGTTACAATATTAATACATTGTCAAGGTCAAGGAGTCATTGGCAATGACCCACAACACCAGTCATGCTAGCGATTTGCGTTACAAAGCGTAAAAATACTGCTACGAGCTACGGCGTAGCCCATGTAGCATTGCTTGATCTCGAAAGCCAATTACTCACATATGAGTCACGCCTCCACGAGTGCGGCTACAAAGCGTCGAAATGCTACTACGCGCTATGGCGTAGCATTGCCTGGCCTCGAATGGAATTCTACTAATTTTCAGCAGTGCGTAGCAGGGCTGAGTCGCGCGACTCCATATCGAGGCACTTGAGCTTTATGACACCCTGGTCTGTGTCGACTGCTTGAGTGTACGGCGCACTACGAGTGGGGCGTGCAGCGTTTAAATAAATTGCATTTGTTTTATATGGACGTGCACGCCCCGCTCGTAGCGGAGTGTGCACTCAGGCCGTACACAGTCATCGAGAAATAACTATGCGTCGAAGGTGCAATAGTAATTATTTCGCCTGTTCCGTTCACCCGCCGCTGATAGCCGGCCGCATTCCGCACACGTACCCAACTAATAACGAGGAAAATGTGGGCGTTCGAAAGCCCGCCCGAGCGACGGAAGCTCAGCGGACAGCGGGGCGAGGAGCGAGCGTTCATACATTTATTCATTGATCATTCATATCAGCCAAAAGTCGTCCACTGCTGGACAAACGCCTCCCCCAAAGATTGCCAGTAACCGTTCCTGCGCCACCCACATCCAGCGGACTTCCGCGACCTTTACCAGTGCATCAGTTCAACTTGTCCGGAGTCTACCCACGCTGCGTCTTCCGGTACGTGTTCACCGCTCGAGAACCTTTCCGCCCCAACTGCCATCGGTTCTATGTGCAATGTGCCCCGCCCACTGAAATGTATGAACTGCCGCTCGTCGCTGGCGTCCAGACAGCGGACGTACTTTCACTGCCAAGCGTAGCGCCCTGACTTATCTCGCTATGTGTAAAAAATCGCCTGTACCCATGGTCAAATCCGAGGCAGGTGAGGAGGAGCAAGGATTAATGATGCATGTAGGTCAAATGTAAGGGTGGGTATCCGTTAGAGCTGTGTGTGCGAGGTAGTGGAGTCGTGTGCAAGCAAAAATCCTATTGGTGAAGTGTGAGCAAGGCTAGCAATGCTATCGGTATTTTACCCTTTCCGCTATTTCGGATAGCTCTGGAGCCCTACAAAGGCTACTAATGCTATTGAGATATTTTTCCCTTTCCGCTATTTCGGATAGCTCTGGAGCCCTAGCAAGGCTAGCAATGCTATCGGTATATTTTTCCCCGCTCCGCTATTTCAGATAGTTCTGGAGCTCTAGCGAGGCTAGCAATGCTATCAGTATTTTTTTTCCCGCTCCGCTACTTCGAATAGCTCTGTAGCCCTAGCAAGGCTAGCAATGCTATCGGTATTTTTTTCCCGCTCCGCTACTTTGAATACCTTTGGAGCCCTAGCAAGGCTGGCAATGCTATCGATATTTTTTCCCGCTCCGCTACTTTGAATAGCTTTGGAGTCCCAAGACTTGTCGGATAGGTTGGTGACAGTCGACCTGTTAACTTTAGTGAAACTTGGATGAAACTGTGTCACTGGCACCATCCGCTGAGATCTCTCAAGTGATTGCATTAAACATAGATGTTGGGGTTGCCACGTCATTTGCGATTCAGCACGATACCCCAGTTGGTCGGTCCCATTAAACTACATTGTATCGAGTCGTATCCTACTAATATTATAAATGCGAAAGTTTGAATGTTTAGATGTTTGGATGTTACTCAATCATGCTTAAACGGCTCAACCCATTTGAATGAAATTTTGCATGAAGATAGTTTATAGACTTGATTCAAATGTAGGATAGTTAGGTACTATCCCAGGTCCAGGCAGAAGAAGTCGAGGGCGGAAGCTAGTGACCCATTTAATAACTGGTTGTTAGACATCTTAAGGTGGTTTCACGCCGTTGGCCTGCGAATGTCAAATAACGTTTTGTATGGAAAGCGTACCACCTTAAGATCGATTATTACGTTTGATATTAATCTAGGGAAAGTGTTTTTACTTTCTGTGGGTTGATATTCGCAGGCAAGCATGCCAGTACAAAACCTGAAAATACACCAGTTTCCGACATCTCATCTGCATTGTGTTTTCTCTTCAAAGCACCAACACAGTTTCTCTGCTAATATCTTCGTCCGGCCTTCCCGACATCCAGCCATCGCTTTTTACGTCGGCCGAGCTGTCGAGGGTCGTCGAGGACTAGGCCAGTCATCCCTTAACATAAATTCAGGATCCGCCTCTGTCCGCTCTTACCCCATGGGTCAGGCCACATACAAACCCAAGAAAGATAGCGGGTAGTAAATCAAAGACGCCGCCGTCAGCCGCGCCGCGTAGCCGCCGAATATTAAAATTGAGCGGGAGACTTACAGACGGAAGTCATCATGTACCTCCTAGTTTAATAGAACATGAGATAAAACGGATTTTGAGGAAGCAGGCAACCCTCAACATGTCGGTCGCGGATTCTCAAGTTTTTTTTAAGCCTTGGGCCTTGTTTATGCAGGCGCCGCGTGCTGTTAGGCGACTGTCGAACGCTTACATTTGTATATAGGTGTATATGTATAAGGGGGGAGGGGGATTTAGTATGGTCTGGTGCCCACCCCAGGATGTTGGGTTACCGATGCGAAATTCTGCTATGGACACCCCCGCCATGGCATGTCAGAGTCCAGGCCCTGAAAAATAACTAGATACGCCAATGCACTTGTACATATATACTAGGCAACGCAACATATCGTAGTCTTTGGGCAGTTTTCGACGTGGTGCGTTCACCGCTGCGACGGGGTGATGAGCGGGCGTTCATAGATTGAATCCGATCAAATGTATGAACTGACTCTCTTCATCTTAATGGGTGTTAAGGGCGCCTTACATCCAGACCGAGTGTAAGTGTTTTTACCACTGTACAGAGCTTGTCATTTTACGTTAGGTCATATATTTTATCTCACCTGTCCCTAAACAAATTAGCACATTATAGTTGAGTAAAACTTTGCGAAATATCAGTAACGAATCCTTGTCGCCTGTCCCTGTAATCAGCCCTGCCCCACCGGACCACAATACTATAAATTTCCATTGGACTTGTCCCCAAATTGTTTCTGTACTCTTAACTAATATTTATGTGTTTTAGTTCCCTCTGCGTCAGTGTCATTTCACAACTAACTCCGTATCTGAAACCGTCCTTTAGAATTGCCCTGGGGAATACCGGACAGCATCTAATCGAGACTCCAGGGGAATCTAGAATTTGTCGAATATAATTATCTCACTAGCTCTAAATATTCAACAGGGTTTATTGACAGTGTATGATGTGCAAAAGAAACGTTGCCGGATCCAAGCAAAAAAATTGAATAAAAGGATTACTTATTTAAATCTCAAAGTTATCATTTGATTAGCAAGTATTTACCCTCGCTTACAAGGGTTTTCATCGGACAATTGAACTGGCCTGTTTAAAAACATTACACATAAATTTACATCACATAAAAATATCACAAAATCGGCGGAGGGATATCAGTAAATAGATGATACGATAAGTATAAACTGTGCGCTGTACTCGCATTTAGTAGATGAAAATTTCGTTTATAAATTTTCACAATTTGTCTCAGTGTATACAACTCGTACATACAACCGGTCTTCAAATCTCTCTGTTACCTATCCCAAGAAATGGTTACTTTGCATGTCAAAGTTATCAATGCGTTCGGACAAATCTAACTCCAGATATCGCATTATACTAACTTCAGTTTAGCGTTAGAAGACAGCGCCGCTGCAAACAGCATATATAAATTTGTCAGTCCATTCGAAAATGGAATACGAAATATAACCCTCGCAAGGCCAAGTCTTGTGCGATTCCGTAATTGAAAAACTGCCTTACTATATGGTTGTAAAGTTCAAACTACAACGACGGCTAACACTTTTATTCGAGCCAGTAGTAGTAATGTTCCAGTTGCAAATAGTTCCAATTTGTTCTGTTGTAAATTCAAACGTCGTAAGAGACAATCGCTTCAATGGATAAACGCACTAACTATCTACGATACTCGTACGTGATTCAGACGTATTTCTTTTGACCAAAGTGGTCTTAAGACTTTTTAAATTATGGAAGTTCATTTCTTACGTCACGTACCTAAGCGTATCCATCAGCCTGGATCGGCTGGGATTGAAAGGGAAATTATGCAGTTTGGCTGAATAGGGAATCGTATTGTGGGGAATATTATTTTATGGCATCATATAATATTATTTGGAAACCCTCATAAATTGATTTACAATGCACTGGCTCTGAAAGTGCGCCTTTATATGGGTCAACATAAACACGGGGAGTCCTCTATGCCTGCACGGCGGGGCGAGCCGGGGGGCGGCCGTGCAGGAATGGATTTCGGGCCAATATTCTCGCACACGTGCGAGAATGAGATTTCATGACAATTGAAATTTCACCTTTTATGTATCATTTTTAATTTCCTCGCATGATGCATTGTAAAATTTTGTATGATACACGTGCAGATTGGTAATTCCCATCTCGTGTCGATCAAAAACACTCCCTGACGATCGTGTTTTTGATCATCGTCACTCGTTGGGAATTACCTACTTTACGCACTTGTATCATAAATTACTATTCTTTGACTTGTTTCGCATAGAGCCGTGTGTACGCAGTATATATAGTGTGGTCGTTGAAAATTGTTGAGTCATTCGTTCAATATATGATTATAATAAGGTATGAACTCCATTTTGACCAAAGTAATAAGTTGCAAGCAGAGCAATAAGGCAAATTAATGTTGGAAGTTTCGGCAATCTATGCCGAGTATTCGGCCAAAGTGCGATAAAACTTTCTTGGCTTTTACGGCTTTTACTACTTAATACCTCGTGTGTGGTACAGGTGAGTGCAGGTAAGTTTCACTGCGGCGTAGAATACACAGAATACACTAGAGCAATTAAAACGGAGGTAAGTACGTTACGTGCAGAAATAAAGTGCACTCGTAACTGTTCCAATTAATATTTCCATTGAGTCATGGTAACGGCACATTATAATCAGAATCATAATAATTTTTATTGCAACCATGGTATTAAAGATCTTGCATAAAAAATACAGTTCCACACGGGCCCTGTTAGGGCATGGCAATGACAATATTAAATTAATAATGTAGTTCAATTAAGTTAAGTTATTATTTTTACCACTAAACTAACATAACGTGCAGTAATTTGTGTGCTAAAATATAAAAATAAAATATCACAAGTGTAGGGTACAGTCCGATACATTTTCATAGTTATTATTTTTCAATAATATTATAATTTCTCTAGCTTATACTTTTTAGCCTTTTAACCGCTGAACGTCAAAATAATTCCGCTTAATTTTCAGCTCTGATCTCATTTTTCCTTTCATGCGTCAGTTAAAAAGTACTGTTATCTGCGAAAATCTGCGCATTTACAAAACAGCAACATTTTTCTTCTCAAATTTCATATAAGTCTTTAACCTTTTCACCGCCAATCAAGATATTCGAAAGTGATATGGTCATGCCAACATCATTTTACAAGAGAGCTAATACAAATATTATATGAAAGACTTGCTTGCTTGGGTTGCTCCGACAGCGGATGTCATAATATAACAGAAGTCCTTGGCGCTCCGGGTACGACAACACATGACATCTTTAGGTGTTCTTGGCGTTCAAAGGGTTATCAAACACACACTTCTATGAGGTTGAACTTGCCTATACCATATTATTTGAGCTCAACCCGTACACAAACTCGCTAGACACTTCCATGTCGTAGCTCAAGTCGAAGCGTTTAGCCGTGGAGAATGCTACGCAAATATGCTGCTAGTGATGTGCCTGGAGCACCGTCACTCAGTTTCTGGTTCAAGACGCTGCTAAAATACTTGGTAGTTGCAGGGTACCTATCGGGTCCTTCGAACATCGATAACTTCTTTTCTTCCAGTTATTAAATTAATATGCTTAGGAGCGACAATATATATTTTGTTACCTATTAAATATATATATTATAATAAATCAGCGTGTCACTGCTGGGCACAGGCCTCCTCTAACGGATGAGAGGAGGCCTGCTGTGCCCAGCAGTATTATATTTTTGACTGCTGTTGGATACTAAAATAAAAATACATTATTAGTTGTTTAAAACAAATCGGACAGTTTTTTAAACGACTAATAAATATGTATTTTTATAGTATACTTAACTTTAAGACGCTCATAATAGCTGTGCTACAATTATAATAAATACTAGCTTCCGCCCGCGATTTCGTCCGCATAGACCCGGGATAAAAACGATTATATATTTTAATCCAGGCTATGAACTATCTTTGTGCAAAATTTCATCCAAATCGGTTGAGCCATTTAAGCGTATTGAGTAACAAACATGCAAACATCTAAAGGATAATTAGGAGAATTAACATATTATTAAGTACTTATGTGCTATGACAAATTTGAGTCTTTGCTAAAATACTGCTTAAGTACAGCCGATTTAGGTCCTGTCAGTGTCTTAACGGGCGAAGAGCGTTAGTGTTCTGCTAATAAGGTTGTGTAGCATAAAGTAACAAAATTACGAACGAAATCTAAGACTTCTTAAATTACATTTATAAATGTATGACTTTCCTATAAGCGTATATCCTACGGTCAAAATAGTCCTAACTTCAGAATTACTTAAGTACGAATCTGTTTTTATTTCCTAGTTCAGACAATATTGCCTTTGAGAATGGGCGCACAAAACATTTTAAAAAATAGCCTCAGTATAATAGACTAATAAGTAATAAAACTAAAAATATCCAATAACTTCCTAAAACCGGTTGTAGATTCAAAGCTCCGGAACGTCACTATTTGTTTATTGTGTCAAATGGAACGGTTTGAATCCAACTGCTTTCGATTTGCTTTTAAATTGGCAAACACTGCTCCAACGGTACACAATTTATCGACTACGGTTCCCAGTTTACGGTCATTAGAATTGAGCACATCTATAATCTATATAGTATACTATTATTATAAAGAGGAAAATTCTGTGAGATGGTAGATTTGTAACTTTGGTATGTAATCGGTAATATCCGAAACCGGTTATCCGATTTAAAAATTATTTCTCCTGCGACTAGATTGGAGTTTCTGGATGGTTATAGTTTTACCCCGTGTGGTGTCGGGTTAGAATAGCACCCCCCCTTTCTTCCCGTGGGTGTCGTAAGAGTCGTACTAAAGGACCAGGTTAATGTGTGTTGTGGGCGATGTGCTAGCAACCTATGACTGCGATTGCGGTTCCAGAGATTGCCCAGAAGATACAAACTTACAAAAGTAGAATGTCATAGACTTTTCCTCGTAATAATATAGGTCTAAATGTAATATGACAAAATGAATACAAAAAAACAAAAAGAGTAAAAAGGCAAAATCATATATTTAAGGGATCACTTCCAGCTAAGTATTTATAAATAAACTAGTGTTTACGAACGTGTGTTTACTTGAAAAACGCTAAGATTTAAAACTAAATTAAGTACGATTAACATTTTTTACGATCAAAAATATAACAAATACTGTTTAAGTTAAATAATTTCAATACATTATTAAATTCATCAAAACTTATAGGTACCTACTTAATTTAGGTTTCAGAAACAGTTAAATATTTATAGAAACTTGTGGTAACTTTAAATTTAACTTTGAAACCGTACAAGCTGCCCATCAGTACTTTGACTACTAATTAACAAGTTCGCAGTATTAAAAGTACCTACTTAAATCTTCAACTTTATAGGTTTCTCAGAACCTAATCAAGAGATCAATCTGTATAGACATTATAAATACCAATAAGATAACAAAGAGTACTTAATATGCGCAATCACGCGCGCCGAGGTAACGTCATCTCGCACTTGGCAAAATCTCCTCTGATCTCCTAGTACCAACTCATCCGATCGCGATCGACAGTGACACTCTTTGTCGCGCTTTCTGCGTACTGATATAATGGCATCCCGCTCTAACGACCACGTGCGTCTTCTAGTTAAGGTCGTCACGCTGATCGTGCGGCACGATGATGCCGCACGGTAGAGCGGGATGCAATAATATCAGCAAGTATTATTATTGTGTGCCATAGATGAAGAATAGAATAGAGGGATGGCACACATACACACACATGAGTGACAAGGGTGTAAGCATAGACTCTCCTGTCCCTCAGCGTGTATAGGTTTTTTTGTTTGTCACGTGGCCCCTATTTCACCAACTCGACAATTGTCACCTGACATCGACAATTCTCCGTACATTGCTGGATCCACAAGTAACCTTCAGCAACCACCTTAATTTCTAGAACAAGCAATGCATGGCGAATTGTCAGTGTCCGGTGATAATTGTCAAGTTGGTGAAATAGGGGCCAGCTTGTTTGGTACGACCTGTCAAAATATTGTACTGAAACTGACGTCAACAATATAACACGACTAAATTATAAGCGCTATTAGACGTCTAGAATGTATTAGTCTTTCGATACGTCTCAATTTAGTAAGGTTAATTTACTATCGTCCCTTTCGGGTATTCGCTGAGACGCCACCTATTAAATCCTCTATTTACGTTGTGTGCTAACCGTGCTCATTTATGCCAAAACGACTGCTCGCACTACTGCCGACATGCCGTACTATCGACAACACAGCTAACTGACCATCGGTGCACCTTAAGTGCATTGAAATAAGGTTCTATATAAGGATGGTCAGTTAACAGTGTTGTCGTTTGTACCACAATACTTGCTAGGGTTTTTTACCCATATTTTATTTGTTATTTTTTACGACAAAAAATATGCAAGCCAATGAGAAATATAGCGCAAAAAAACTTTTTTCATTGAAAAGTTACAAGATAGGTTTGTATTAACATTTCATTTTACTACTTAGGTACTTACTACGTCCGGGCAACCTAGAGGGGTATGCGTTGCTCGAACGAGCGTTGACAAACTCAACTGTCATTTTTCCATATAAAATTTGTCATTTTGATCTACCTAACGTACGTAAATACAATGCCTACAATGGGTTACGTGATCGACCTGCAATCTACCTAACGTACGAACGAAACATGACACAACCAACCCTGTTTAGTTCCAAAATCATGCACCAAAGTAATTTATTTATAATTTTATCATGAGCTTAAATTTTTTCAGGATTTTTTTAGCAACAATTCTATATACTAATTATACACCGTCAAAAATCACCTTTTTTTTTAATACAACGACGGGGGCAAACAGGCGTGCCCGCCTGATGATAAGCGGACACCGCAGCCTATAGACGCATGCAACTCCAAAGGAGTAACATGGGCGTTGCCGAGCCATGATCTGTTTGAGGATCTTTTCACCACCTCATCATCACCTTTTCATATTCAACAAAATACTAAAGAAATGTACCTAGAATAGAAATGTATAAAATATTTCAGCAAGTACTTAGCCTGCTTAATTAGCTCGAATCCGCAGCCACCGCAAAAGTTAGTCGGATTAAATATGTAGGGGCGACGGGATTTATTCTGCGCGGCATAAACGGGTTAGAAATAGAATATGTGCGCAGTGAACACGTATTAAAGAGCTTAATTATAAAGGGGTGAGGCTTTATGGAGCTCCTGTGTAAACCGACCTATATATATCTATATATAACAAGCATAAACAGTTAAAAAAACTTTAACACCACTACGGAAAAGTAACTGAATTTTTTTTAAACAAAAGGTAGCCATTGATACTCGGAGCATAATTTCGAATCGATCGACACCTCATTTATCAAAATCAGTTCAGTATTTTAAACGCTACGGTGGAACAAACGTAAATACAAACATAGACTGCTAAAAACACACTTTGTTATTTGCCCGACTTCGCCAGAGCCGAAAAGAAGGGTTTCGGCTTTGCCGTAGTCGGCAGTGAACAAAGTCTTAAATAACACCATTTATAACTGAAGAACAACCAGGCCGATTTTTATGATTAATTTGCCTTCGATCCGAATTCGTTCGTAACTATTAAAACATGGGAATATTGTCAAAAACGAAGTTCGCGGGGTCAGCTAGTTTTAAATAAATGCGAAAATTCTAAAAGTTAAATTGAGTTACGGTTTAGACAGCTCAGTTGGTTTTCAGCGATCGGCCCGGTGTGCCGAAAGATCGCCGTTTCGAATCGAGATCGAATAAATTGATACATTTTCCCCCATAATTTCGTTAGCAGATGCTAAGCGCTTCGTTTAAAAATAATAATGTGAACCTAATTAAGAAAACGTACAATAGACACGCGTTAAAAGCTTTTAAAATGTTAAATACACAAATGACTATCAGATTAAATAACAGCAATGATGTTGCCAATTAACATTTTCACTGCAAGGAACCCTCCTAGCAAGCGTCTACGCCGTATTCGCTTTCCGCTACATACGAGGAAAACCACGGGATCGGCTATGAGCGTAGCGTGTGATAAACACATTCACTGCCAACAATTTCGTGGCGCTAGAGCGCTGCGCTTGTAGCTGATAACATGCGAAAACGGGTATGGTAGATGATCAAACCATTGTAGAGGATAACGTCTACGATACGAAAAGATCCCCCTGGCAACATGGTCCCTGGCACTTAAGTTACACATTCACTGTTAAGAAGCGCTATGCTCGTAGCCAATCACGTGGCTTTCCCCGTATGTAGCGGAAGCGTAGGAACCCGCTAGGCGGGTTCCTGGCATTGAATGTGTTAAAGTGAGCCACTGTACAGTTGTTAATAAAATGGCTATCCGTCGTAATTTCAACACGAGCCATCACACTAAGCTCCGGTCGCGTACCTCCTTTCAGCGACACATCACACAAAGCCGGCCTCAAGGCAGACTTCAGACTGTCGCAACCAGTTGGACCCGGAATTAACCGGCCGACCCAACCTGGATCAAGTCGTCAAAGAGAAAGATTTGATTATTAATGAGTAGGGCAACCGCTTGTTATTGGCAGACTTTGATTGGCAGTTTAAATGTGGAATTAATTAGTAAGGTAAAAATCTTAGATGATATTGAAAGTTTAACATCAGCAAAAATAATTACAGCAAAGGTACAATTGAGATTATTTGAGTTGGGCGAATTGCATCACAGTAGTCCATTCAAAAAGCAACTCTACTGTCCACGGTAGAAGATTCCAATTCCAATGACAGATTTATAAAAAGTCGGCAACATTATTTCAAACATACGCTGTCTTCATAAGTTTGAACGCGCGGTACATTGCTTTTATTAAACGCTTGCGCGTGGGCCATATAATGTGAGAACGGGACACCTGTTTTGCAGTCTCTGCCGCACCAATCATGGCACATAAGAGCAACAAAGAGCTTTACAGAGGTGTCTCATTTCCATATTTTAAGACCCGGCACAGCGAGTGTTAGAGAAAAGTATTGATATGCAAGATTACATTTATATATACCTATTTAGAGTGGCAACCATAGGAGGGCGTTAACTCGTTAATCCGTTTCGAATCCGAAAGCGACTGCGGCGTAGGCACCCGCTAGGCGGGTTCCTGGTAGTAAAAGTGTTAAGTAAAAAAATTTACATTCTGAGTACGGATTAATTTTAGTTTAATTTAATCTTTTTTTAAATTAACTAGTGAGATTGACTAACGCAACTTTTATCACGGTTAAACGGTTAATGTATGTTACTGTATTCTTACAAATATATACTGCGTGGAACGGAACGATGGACTTTCCCGCAAGAGGGGGATTATTGAGCGCTAGTACGTCACATTTTCCAGATAAACTATTTTTTTTGACGCGATTTTTTTTTACATTTGTATGGAGCTCGTCACTCCAGTCGGCCTCCATACAAAGGTTAAAAAAAATCGCGTCAAAAAAATAGTTTATCTGGAAAATGTGACGTACTAGCGCTCAATAATCCCCCTCTTGCGGGAAAGTCCATCGTTCCGTTCCACGCAGTATATTTTACAAGCTTTTATTTAGTTTCACCTTTTCCGTTGTCTGTCTGTCTGTCTGTCTGTCTGTCTGTCTGTCTGTCTGTCTGTCTGTAATTAAATCTTGCAAGTTAAATTTGACCTACTTCTCGGTTTCCGATTGAGTTGAAATTTTGCACGAATATGCAAATCGCGAGACAATGCAATATTATGATGACGTGGAGCTGATCTGATGATGGAGCTGGAAGGTGGCCATAGGAACTCCGTAATAAAACCACATAACCCCATCGAGTTTGGGCCCGTTAGAATCGTCTCGATGAGTAGTTGATGACGGTATACAGAAAAGTACCAAAAATGTTTTTTTGACAGAAACTTATTTATTTACAAGCTTTTATATTTACTTTCACCTGTCCTGTTGTCTGTCTGTCTGTCTGTAATCAAATATTGCAAGTTAAATTTGACCCACTTCCCGGTGACCGGTTGAGCTGAAATTTTGAGTACAAGTATAGTTTGGATGACAATTTAATATGATTGTACCATCGAGCTGATCTGATGACGGAGACTGAAGGTGGCCATGCGAGTTCAGTACTTAACCGACGTAATCCCGTTGAGTTTGGGCTCGTTAGAATCGTCTCAATGGGTAGTTGATGATGGTATACAGAAAAGTAAAGTCGGCAATAAAAGCTTGTACCAAATATGACATTTTTACAGAAACTTGTTTAAACTAATGATTAACGTTAACTTCCGTTAAGTCTTCAAGAATGTAACGCTTTAACGATTAACGAATTTGTATGTAACGGATTGGCGGTTAACGAAGTTAACCATTTTATTAACAGTTTGGTGCACTAAACCGTCTGTACTCGTAATTGTAACCGGTGTTCGTTAAAATGAATATATAGAGAGTTTGACAAGTTTCTATGGAATAACAGCTACCGGCGCCATGTTTATCGTTGATCGATCTGTAATCGTCAGTTGGTGCGACCCGCCCTTAGGCACTGGTCCCACCGCCGGCTAGTAAGCTAGAAAAGTTGGGCGAGTAACGGTTCATTGCGTGCTGACCAGGCACAGTGTGATCAATCGACCTTTACAGATCCGCAATGTAATGCTACTCGCCCAACTTTTCTAGCTTACTAGCCGGCGGTGGGACCAGTGCCATAGTCATTAGAGACATCGTGTACAGCTGCCCCAATAACCTCATCATATGCGGGTCCAAAGAATAGTCATTGCGCCAGTTAGCGACTATTCAGTTTAGTGTGCCGGTTTGCGACTGCTTAGATGAGTCTATGAGCTGAAATGTTTTTTTTTATTTTTTTTTATTTAAGGTCTACCAACAATTGTTGACAACGATACACACAAAACTTCACACACATTTACAGGTGAACACCACATGCATAAAAGTATGAAAGTGAACAATGATAAAAAAAGGATTAAAAATAACTTATAGTTATAACAATAATACAGTTTACATTTTGTTAAGCTCAGCATCCATAATCTTGGTTTACAGCAGTCTTAATAACAGAGGCCGTAACTTTAGCAGGTGTGTCATGGTGAAAATCTATGACGTCACTACAACTGTTGCCAATTCGACATAACCTACATATTGGGAAGTTTCTGCCTAACACCGATCTTCTGAATGGAGGGCACATGGGGTTAATGGGATTGCGGGGAAACCGAGAAGGAGCGCGGAAGTGCAAGAGTGTTAACAGTTGTGGACAATCTATTTTGGTGTTAATTAATTTGTACACGGATGTTTTCAATGTTTTGGTAGAATACTATTAAATAACTGCTACTATTGGCTCTGTAAGCTGCAGAACTCGCGAACCTGTATCTTTTTCAAGAATATAAAATCTGAATTGACAGTAATAATTTATAATAATTAAATAATTATTGAACATGCTCACAAAAAATCAACAGGATCGGTTGAGAAAGGCTGCATGTAGAGGAAAACAGCTGGACAAACGGACATACGAAATAATGTTGGCCAAAGCTGAAGCAGAGAAGTTCCCATCGCTCCCTCGTTCAAAAAAAGCTCTGTATTTTATTTAAGAAACCCTGTCCTTGGTAACTAACTGAAACTACACTGCTGGGCTGTTATTCGGAAGGCGGTAATGCGCCTCACCTCACCCGTCACGCCTAACGAAACTAGACCTCTACCTACGCTTTGTTACTACGAATCGCAGTGTCAAGATATATTTGTGAGCGAACGGTGAGATGAGGTTCGAACAAGTTACAGAGTAGCGGGGCTGCTGTACGGTAACACAATACCGTTGTCTCGTGTTGGTCGAGTCACATGCGCTATCAGTCGTTTTACATTTTTTTTTCAGTCCCTCTGTTTTACAAATTGGATAAAACGTCAATCAAAACAATCATGAAAGCGTATTTATTCATCGCATATATTAGGTGAACGTAACGAATTCACCGGCTGGTTAAATGGTTATATTTGCCAGGTAAACACGGCCGAAGCCCAGTGATTTGGGTTAATTTGGCCGGCCGTTTGAGGGTTAAGCTATTGTGTAATTTTCGTAGTATATTAATAACGATTTGTTGAAGTTTGCTGAATTGAATAGCACATTCACTGCTAAGAATCGCTACGCGCTACGCTCGTAGCCGATCCCGTGGTGTTCCTCGTATGTAGTGGAAAGCGACTACGGCGTAGGCGCCCGCTCGAAGAGTTCCTGGCAGTGAAAGTGTTAAAATAATTGTTGTTGCTCGATATCGCGTTTGAGGTTATTGGAGGCTGTATTTTACTAACGGTCCCTCTGAGACCTTATCTCGGTCCTATGTCGATGTATGAGCCTAAAGATATGCATCGTAAAAGACAATGGGTGTTCAAATAAAGATAAAAAATACGTTGTTCAGAGGGGTAATCACGTAACGTTTCGTACGCGCGTTAGGACAGTTTATCTGTCATTAGTCCATATAAATTTTTACATTTAGATACAATGCGTTAACTGATCGACCTGCTGGACCACTATTCTGCTTTTTTGGCATATTGTAACATCAATTTCGAAATACGGAAAACTTCTCGGATTTACAAAAAAATAATTAAGGATACCTACCGGTATAAGTCCTAGGTTAAAGTGAATCATACATACATACATAGATTCACGCCTTCAGCCCTAAAAGGGGTAGGCAAAGCACATGATACCTGCGTTCCAGCGTCACTTTTAGCATAAATGTGGGTATAAAATATCGACAAAATGTGATATCGCAGTGATGGCTTGTTAGCTCATCGCCCACAACACACTTGGACCCTGTTCCCTTAGTACTACTCTTACGACACCCACAGGAAGAAAAGGGGTGGTTCTATTCTAACCCGACAACACACGGGGTGGAGTGAATCATAATGTGAATCAAAAAAAAATACTGTATTATAAATACCTAGAAATTAATTTTGAACAGCATTTCATCGTTGCATCTTATAAATATGGCCTCATATTCAAAAGCAGCTGTTCGCTTATATGGAAGCAGAATCAAGCGCAATCTTATTGCAATTGGATGCAACTGCTATCCCGATACTTTCAAACAATATCACACAGCTGCAGAATACCAAATCGTGTTAGACTGTACTAACCGGCCATGCCAACTAGAATGTTTTCCTCCGCACGAGTTGCCTTGTTCGCGTGGTCGGGTTATACTGTAGATACGGACGAAATATTGCTATTCGCCTAGATATATCCGCAAACTATTATTGGAATTGAGGAAATTATTCATGCACCTGCATACCTGAGTTCTAAATGTGTTTCATAGCTCGATAGCTTTTATAGAAGCTTCAAACTAACAATAGGTAATAACCTAATTAGAATTTGGCCGAGTCGTATCAAAAGCATTTTTTGCTGATTAGGCTTGAATACTGGCACGGCCTGCGGTGGCGGCCAATAGTTAACATGACATTAACTGTCACATTTTGACTACCACCGCGGACCACGCCAGGCTATGCGCTTTATATGGCAATCATTTTAGCTATGGAATTAGCTGTCTTTTCTTGTGACACGACTCTGAAAGAAGTATATAGCAAGATAATAAATTGAGATGTTTAATCATCATAATATCAGCCGAAAGACGTCCATTGCTGGATATAGGCCTAGGTCTAGGCCATAGGTAGATGTTTAATAGCACATTCTAATTGAATATCATAAAACCATGATAAGTAAAGTCACATGAAGCAATAAGATAAAATAAAGACGTTGAAGACGACATACTACAATTTTATATTGCAGACTCCAAAACAGGGAAAAAATACAGAACGCAAAGATTAAGTGGGGTAACCTAGGGATACAAAGGTTGATTTTATCGCTGAAGATAGGTCTCATTCAGACAATGAAATTTCTTTAAAATTTACAACATATTTTGTTCATCATAAATTTAAGAGTTAGACTCTTGTGGGTGTAGCTCCATCCATCTGACTACATATTTCATGTGTTGTAATTTTTAAATGACCTGTAAATTGAGTTTTATCAACACTGAATGAATACATATAAATCCCTACAACGATGTAGTCATCCTGGCTTAGGGGGTTTTCGCTAAAAAAAACATCTTCACTATAAATCACATTTATATGCCGCACCACATAACACTTTTCACTCAAACTACATCGTCTCGCTGCCATAGAACACCATCGCCTCTCTCACTGGCACATTCACTCATCCCTTTCACCCTCTCTTTGCTACGTTTCCTTTTCACGCAAAAGTACTTCTCTAATACTTAACACAAACCTTACGTAGCTAGTATGATAATGCAAAACACTTTAATCAGACAATTAATTTCATTTCAACCCACTTTGGCATATTACTACGGATTCTCTGGCAATATCGTGAATTCGAACGAGATAATCTCTCGTCAAACTAATTCACCAAGGCTTATGGCGGCGAAAGAGATTCCAAATCAAAGGACGGTCTCAAAGGCTTCAAAATTAAGGAAATATCCTATTTAAATCGGCCACGCAAAACACACCCGTAAAGTAACGTGTAAAAGGCCCAAGTTCGCGTACTGCTTGGTAAATGAATGAGATCGGGCATAGATAAAATTCGGAACTTTTAGGAAACGTCATAGTAGATTCTGCCTTGAGTTGTTTGGCCTATTTTTGAGGATTGGGGTTGTTTGTATTTTTAATGAGCTAGAAGTTATTATTAGCTCACAATAGAAGACTCACTCATGTATTATAAAAGAAGATACGCGAAGATGTGCGAATTATCTTTGTGACTGTTCAACACATTTACATATTTCGTCGCTCTTCGGCTCATACTTAAATCCAAGATATGAAACACGCGTTGGCGCAGACTGGCGCGGCCTGCGGTGGCGGGTCAATAGAAAATTTGACAATACCTGTCAATATTTTAGTTTAGACCGTCACCGCAAGCCGCCTCAGTGTAATTCAGGCTTTACGGCGCAGTGATTCGTTTGCGTGACTAGAGACCTAACGAGCGCTGAGAGCCCTAAATTTGGTCCCGTAGTACGTAGTTACCATGCGCTGTAAATCCAATAAGCCTAAATATGCACATTGGCAGATGTTCGATTACTATCGGTTTAATATACGATATTGGTTTCCTCAATCAGCATTGATTACGTTACCCAATACCCTTTATCATCGTAATTCTCATGTTTAGTATTACATTTGTATACGAGAAAACGCCGAATTGACTAAAGGTAATAGACCTACTGATTCATATTGGCCCCAGTCACAAAGATCAAGGATCTTTTGGAGTATTTTCTCATCTAAAAACTGAAAGAAACCTTTGCAAACTCTTTTGTATACATGTTGTACTTACTTGTAGTTTTTAATATATAGTAGTTCTGGCATGTTCTCCTGTTCATTTTTATGCCATTTATATTGTGGGTACGAATAATTTTTTTATAATATCTATCTATCTTTTGATGATATCGCCCCAGAGCGCTATGGGATCCATCATGAGAAACAAACAGTTTTTTATCAACCAGGCTGTTGCTTTCATGGGGCGAACCAAATAGCGATGAGTTTCTCTACAATAGAAGTAACCTTTTGACTGTCCATAGAAGCCTCAACAGTATTCCACTTTAGATCGTTAGGCTATTAAACTATTCAAAATGCAAAGAATTATTCCGCAATTAGATTGTGTCAACGTGTCATAAACAACCCTCCGGCCGCGTGGTCCTACTGCTTCGTCCGACTGGTAGGACCACGTAAAACCCCACGTTTCCTGGTGGTCCGAAACCCGACAAATTTAAAAAAAATATCGCATGTTGCTAACACGAAATGCATAGCGGAGTACTTATAATTGACAACTTATTTCATAGGTAAAATAGGTATCATATAAAAAAAAAACAAATATGCTTGTGACACGACTCTGGTCAGACTAGGCATCAAGGGCTCTTTTACACTAACTAACTTTTACGTAAGGTCTTAAAAATGAAACTCACCTATATCCAGTGTAGCAACAGCATCCTTCACCAGCCTATACGTGTCTCCATTGATCCTCAAGAAATCGACGCAGCCGAGCAGCCCGTCCGAGAGGCCGAGCTTGCTCTGAAGGCCCGTAGTGTTGCCTGCACCGCCGAGCCAGACTGGTTCCCGGAAGGTCATGCGGGAGAATAGACCCTGTGGAGGAAATGGAAGTGTTAGATTTGGTCAGCAAATTTTTTGTAAAGTAAGTATCGTGTTTTTTTTAAGTTTGTCGGTGGTTCTAGCACAATACAGACAATAGCGGCATCGGCAATAATTGTAATTGGAGGGGAGCAGTTTAAGTCATACGGGTATATCATTGCCTTTTAATTTTCGAGAATACAGGGATTTAAAATTGTTCAATGTTATATTAGAACACGTTCACATATTTACAGTCGAGGAAAGCTAATAATTAAAAAAAACTCCTGATTTATGCTGAGTAGCAAATAGTTAATGTAAGTTAATTAATATTAATTAACTTACCACCTTTGTAATAAAATAAATGTTACGTCCCTCCCTTTGCAATACATTCGTAAAAACCTTCCGGCAATCAAATAAAAAGATCAAACTAAAAGCAATCTAAGTGAAGAGTTCCATGGCAGAGGGGTATTATCTGTGAAAGTTGGGCGTAACTGTGCACGGGGCGAGTTGGGATGGCTTCTTGCAATGTGGCCCCGATGTTGGGGCTATTATGCAAAAATTAATGCCTCGAGCCTAACCTGGCTGAAGGTAGGAGATCTGCGCGAATTGGTAGTTTTTTCTTCTCAGAATTTGTTGAATCATGTACAGTCAGCATCAAAAGTAACTGCACAAACGAAGACGTCAAAAGTCTTTATTAAAAGGGAATAAGAGCTTTTGACGCCTTCGATTGCGCAGTTAGTTTTGATGCTGACTGTACAGTCGGAGACAAGAGTATCTTTTTGTTTTCTTACAAAGGAATGAAGGCGAAAATATATCTTTGATGTTGACCGGCACTAACTATTACAAGGCAATAAGTTGCAAAAGTGTAAACATATCTTTGACCTCGACTGTACACGTAAATATTACTTTAGAGTGGTAACTTTTTACACACCTGTCTACTTTTGTTCTAGGTCACTTGTATGTGCCGTTACCTAGACAATAAATATCTTATTTAATTCGAGCCCCAAGTAGTATTAAATGGGTAATATATTTTATTATGTCTGTTTGTCGAATGTAGGGTAGTTTATTCGGCGTGGTACGGACCCTAAACTAGGGAAGATAAAATAGACTGCGATAGACGTGATAGATGTGGCGGCGGCACGCTACATTCCTAAATTGCTGTTAACTTTGTAGGCTTTTTCCTGTCCAAAAGGTAAAATGGGCATGAGATATTTATTTAAATTACTGTAACATTATTAAAGCACAAAAAAATATGTTATAGCAATGGAATTGAAGAAAAAATCATCGTCTTGCAGTATTTTACACTAGATTGAAAACACAAAGTTGGCGCAGTCAGATAGGATCAATCGCGTGACCGTACTCTTTACTACAGGCAATAAGTTGTTATTTTGTACTCTAAAGAGTAATATTCTACGTAACCATACGTAAAAATAGAAAAGTAGAACTGTATATCCAGCAAGGACGCCCCGAATACAGAATTGTGTCCCAATACAAATATCTACGGCGTAGGAACAAGACAAGCTTTGTCACTCGACTCGTTCTTGCGGAAGAAAAATGCAATTGTCTACGGTGAACGTTTACAAAATTTTCTTGGAGTCTTTGACTCATCGACTGCTAGACTTGAGGATATGTTAGGTCGTGAAACTAAAGAGACATAGATAAATTGTGTTTGTGTAATAGTATAAAGAGCATGGTAAGTTTGTAACTGCCAATTCGGGGGGTAGGAAGAAATCTTAAAGGAATTCATTCTATTTTTTGTGAAATGCATGTGGATACGTGGGCATAGCGGGTTTATAAAGAAATAGGACACAGGATACTTTTACTCCAGAAATAGACCTCTAAGAGGAAGAAATTGGTTTTGGGACGTTATATGGGAGCGTTATTGAACTAGTACTACGAGGACAAAGTCGCAGCAAAAATTAGTAATCCATGTGTCCATGTGTCCGCATTCCCAAAAATACATGCATCACCTACTTATCGCATGAACTGCACGTAGAGAGCCGTTCGAACTAATATCTCAATTCATGCAAATCGAGTTATGCAAAGTGAGACGTGTTACCGTGCATGCATCTTGACAACCATAGATAATGTTTGCTCGGATGCAACGTTCGTTATGTTCGCGGGTTCAAAGATTCAAAGATTTATTTGTCCAACATAGGTAGTTAATTAGGTATTACATTTATTCAGTATCACTATGTGGCGCCTTGCGGCATACAAATATAATTATATTTTTGTAACATGCTTCTGCATGCAGCATGCTTTACAAATAATTTACATTAGATAGTCAACATTATTAAAAATATAAAGAATAGAGTAATTTTAATTAAGTGCATATGTCAGCTAAAAATTGATTAATTGAGTAATAAGCTTTTTTTAATAGAAATTATTTTAATAGTTTCATATCAACATCATTTTCAACTGTTCCAACAATAGTCTGTGGTAGTTTATTAAAAATCTTGTGGGCCATTCCAATTATGCTTTTTTGCAATAACGCTGTATTACTTGAAATTGCTTTTAATTTATTCTGAAGGCGGGCACTTTTATATTTACCAAATTGGTTTCGATTTTGGATCACTAAATTTACTATTTCATATATGTACAAACAAGGTAATGTGAGTATTTTTAACCTAATAAAGTGTGGTTTGCATGAGTCACGTTGTTTGATTCCACAGATTGACCGCAGACATTTTTTTGGGCTTTAAAAGCATTTCCCGATTTGAAGAATTACCCCAAAAAAGGATACCAAATCTTAAAGTGGATGTAACATATGCGTGGTACGCCGTTAGTACAGATGCCTGATTTGACAATTTTTTAAGGTTGTATAAGGCATATGAAAATGTACTAAGTTTTTTACATATAATGTCAATTTGGTTTTTCCACGTCAACTTATTTTCTATGCTTAGCCCTAAAAAACGACTTACATTAGTTTCATTTATTCTATGTCCTTTATAAGCTATATTTAAACTAGTTGGCTGCAATTTTTGTCTAAATGTCATTACATTTGTCTTATCCAGATTAATTTTCAAATTATTCGTTGTCAACCATTGTATAAATAAATATTATAAATATTAGGGGACAATCTTACACAAATCGACCTAGTCCCAAACTAAGCAAAGCTTGTACTATGGGTACTAGACGACGATAAACATACTTATACAGATAAATAAATACTTAAATACATAGAAAACATCCATGACTCAGGAACAAATATTCGTGCTCATCACACAAATAAATGCCCTTACCGAGATTCGAACCCAGGACCTCTTGCTTCGTAGGCAGGGTCACTACCAACTAGGCTAAAGTGGTCGTCTAATAATACTTAATGTTATATTTATGTCTGCTTCATATGTTTCTGAATTTTTGGCTGCGAATACTACTGTAGTATCGTCAGCGAAGAGAACCATAGGATGTTCGATAGCTCTTGGTAAATCATTTATGTAAATCAAAAACAATAAAGGCCCTAATACACTTCCCTGAGGCACTCCGTAGAGAACGTGTCTGCGACCAGATGTGTAGATTAATTCTGTTTTTTTTTCTAAAGACAATCTTTTTATTTGTGTCATTTGTTGTCGATTACTTAAGTAGGATTTTATTAAACTATAAACATTGCCACGTATTCCATAAGTATAGTACAGTTTATCTACATGAATATTATGATCAACAAAGTCAAATGCTTTAGACATGTCCATGTATAAAGCACACACAGGGACTTTTTTATCCATATTTATTATGACACTGCAGGAAATCAAATATAGCCACGTTGATTGTTTTTTTCTTACGAAATCCTTTTTTTTCATTAGAAAACAAATTTTGACATTCAAAGTACGTAAACGATTGTATATCTTTTTCAATTATTTTAGAAAATATAGATAACAACGCAATGGGCCTATAATTAGCAATAAATAAAAAGTAGACACTCATAAGCTTTCATACACAACAACAGGGGATATACGAGGGGTGATCCAAAAGTTTTGATAATCGGTATTAAAAACAGAAGTTCTCCGTATCATATCATTTTTAATTATTAAATGCACTCTTTATTTTTTAATTTACTTACCTATATAATATATTAAACATGTTTTAATTTTGCTACATATAAAAAAAAACTTTGCATAGACGAAATGAAGCTTAGTTTTTACATCGACGCAATTGCACCGATTTTATTGAGGAGTTTTCCATATCTAAGAATAAGAAGTAATAGTAAAAGCGTTGGTCTAGATTACAAGGTAGCTAACTAGATTTATAGAATTCACAAGCCTGAAAAACAACCCTGGTAATCGGCAAGCTCAGCCAAAAAAAAACTCATAGAATTGGTTTTTTATTTCTTTGGTTTTTTTCTGAGACGGCCTCGCTTAATTGCTATAGAATTCTGATGTATCACTCTCCCTTCGTATTTATATTCATACTTTTGTCACCTACGTCCACCCTATTTAAATAAATTAAAAAATATTTATTGATGGCCAGAAAAACCTACCTTGAACTTTGTTACGTGAGCCGTGCCTTAAAAAAATGATGACATGAGTTTGATTTATTAATTTCGTGGCATCCAAATGAATAAGCTTCTAATGTTATTATGAACTTTTTTTATTACCGCACCAGAATTTTGCCAACACCGCCCCTAACATGTAACAAAATATCCTCCCATTTTACAGACGTCAGAATATATTCTATACCATCATATTTATTTAGCTATTAAAGAACAACAAATGAATGAAATCTTTTTTTAAAGTTTTTAGGTTGTTATTGAATAGTGGCACAGTAGGAATGACAATCACAAATTATCATCACGAGACCTAATCATGCTGCTTATCAAAACTTTTGGATCACCCCTCGTAGGTATCACTATTTTTATTAAAATAGTGATACCTACGAGAAAAAAAAGATGACAAAAATAACATTGCTAATTATTATTAGCAATGTTATTTTTGTCATCTTTTTTGTGAAGGGGTCTTATAACAGAAATCTTAAATAAGAAATCTCAAGATATTCAGGAAATGTGCCATGTTCTATACATAGGTTAATAATATGGCTGAGTATAGGAGAAAGAACTTGACATGCTCTTTTTATAATTTTTGTATGTATCCCATCAAAACCGACGCTATTCGTACTTTTAAGGCACCGTATTATTAATTGTATGTCATCCGGAGTGGTGGGTTGCATAAGCATTGAATTGCTATTAGATGTCATTGTATTCATTTTATTGTAATTTTTGTCGTCACTAGACTGATTAAATCGATATATTTGGTCAATGTAATAATTATTAAAAGCTTCAGCAATGCGTCTCGGGTGTGTTATAACATTACCATGCAATGTTATTTGTTCAATGTTTTCTACAGGTTGCTTAGCTCTAGAATTATTAATAATTTTCCAAGTTGCTTTTGTCTTATTTTTAAATGTATTTATATAATGGTCATTCTGTGCCTTTTGGGTCAAATTAATTATTTTTGCAAGTCTCTTGGAATAACATTTAAACAACATCTTACCATCAGGATCTGATGATAGTCTATATTTCCACAACATTTCTCTTTTTCGTCTACAGCAGAGTCTGATCCCTTTTGTGATCCATTTTGGCTTACAGGTGTTAGTAATTTTTACTTTCTTAGTTGGAAAACACAGCCTGTAGAATAATGTAAAAGATACAATAAACCTATTAAACACTTCATTTGGGTCATTTGTAGCAAAAACATCATTAAAAGTTAGATTGTCGAGACAAATTATAAATTTCTTAATATTTTCATCACACGGGTTGCCAGCAGAATTACTGGTATGGCAAAGTGACACAACTTGGCATCCTTTACTTAATACATGTGACTTACTTAATAGAATCGTATTTGAAGTTGAACTATATAAATCTTATAATATGATATCGATGCTTAACCCATTCAAAGCCATGACTCACTTAACTCATTGAATCTATCGCAAAATAAATAAATAGGGCTTCTACTGGAGCAAAGTAATTTTATAAAACTCTGATACTGATATTATATATTGTATGCCGTTTTGAAAAAATGTTACCTCGTCGAGTATATTACGCCAGTTCTTCTCGAAGCAGAGGTTTTCTTTCCGAGCCCGTCGGTGGTAGTTTATGAACATTCATAGGTGCGTGTAATATGCTTAAATTGAATAATAAATAACTTAAACTTTCACTTTAATACTTAGCAACGCTACATGTGCTCTGCCGTAACTTGTAGCAGCATTTTCCTGTTTTGTAGCGAAAATCACTCGTAGAGGCATGTGTACATGGTAGCGTTGTTCCTCCAGTGTGTTAATGGGTTCGGCTCGCGTGTATGCAAACCCCCACAACACATTGATACCACATCGGTAAATTCGGCCCGATCTTTCGCATAATTCATACCAGTCGATGATGTAAAGTTGTGATTCCTATAAAAAACATGTAATTCAGTACCGACTAAACTAAGATCCTGCACCAAGCCATCGAAAGTCACATTACCAATCGATCATCTCGAAGGAGATCTAACTAAGGATATTCTCTAAGGCATTTCTGACAATATTGTCTAAGAAACTTCAGCAATCGATTTTCTCCAAGCACAGAACAAGGACGACAGAATCCATTTTGAATTCGACTTCGCGTTTAGATGTGGAATATTCTATCCGCTCATTCTATCCACTTGTAACCCCAAATGCCTGCTCATTTGCTACCAACCCTTAGTCGAACGGTGCAAATGAGGCACCAATCATCTCTTTTTCAACGACGTTGGAAATTGAACGTTGCTGTCT
Source organism: Epinotia bilunana (assembly GCA_947049275.1). Classification (NCBI taxonomy): domain Eukaryota; kingdom Metazoa; phylum Arthropoda; class Insecta; order Lepidoptera; family Tortricidae; genus Epinotia; species Epinotia bilunana. Next base: position 3,424,166 of record OX346254.1, read on the forward strand.
ACTAAACAAAGTTCACAATTAAACGACCGAGTTGAAGATGATAGTGTCGTGGAGAAAACTCTTTTGAGACGGGTCTGATATTTTTATGAAACCGATGCTGATAGAAGATGCGTAAAATAAAGAATTGGAAATTATACTAGTTCTGTTCGCTGTTTCTAATAACACAGCTAAGCTACGTTATGTGAACCGCACTATATAGCCCGTATTATATAAATGCTATATTCCACATACCAATGAAGCATTTTTTTTGAAATCCGCTATATTGTGATTGATCAATAGTTTTTTAGAGACTCGGACTTGCAGACAAAATGTTCACAGATATTGTTTAGTAAGTAATAACAATAAAAAAATTGTGAAACTTTGCTAGGCGATGTGATAACCGGTCATTGGGGCACTCTTTGGGGGAGGCCTATGTACAGCATTGGACGCCTTTCGGCTGATATGACAATGATGATGATGCTGATATAAAATGCGGTCGTGGCTGTCGCCCCCTTATCGACCTTACAAGCCAATCAAAGTCATTACCTATACTTTTAGCGCACCTCAAATATGGATTTTTTTTGTTTAGAAAATGTGGTAAGTACCTATTTCCCTGAAATTACCAAAATATGTCGTAAATCCGAGAAATATAGAATTAAATAAAAGTTAACCGCCTTGTTTTTACCTTCTACATTGGAAGTAGCTTCAAATCCCCCATTAACACACTTAACAAAGTCCCTGTAGTAAAAATGTTCCTAGCCTCAGACAATACCTCTCAGCCCTCAAGTTGAGGGTAAATAAAAGTTCATACTTACGTCCCTCAGCCCACATAAGCTTAATTAAGCAGGAGCCTTTATGGCTTTTTATAGCCGGTAACCCTTCAACGCTTACAGCCCTTCAGACGCTATTTAAGGACGGTTTAGATATTTTATATGTAATGTAATCAATAACAATTTGTTAAACGTTACGTTTACATGCTTTAAGAATGCTTCCATATGTAATGGTAAATTTTATCCAAACTAATATAGCCACGGTAGCCTAGTCAAGCGTGTGTTTGAATCCCGGCTCCTACAGTCAGCGTCATATAGTTAGTAGCAGCCAAGGTAGCCAAATATTTCGGTACACGTCTTTAGTACTAGAATAAGGGTATGTTACGAAACATTTGGCTACTCTGGCTGCTACTAATTATATGACGCTGACTGTACCAATGAGTTATTCGGAACTTATGTACGGAATATTTATCCTTCACCAAAAAGCTCACGATGTCCCTTGTGAGGAAACCGGTCTGATCCCAATAAGGTTCTAGTTTTACCTCTGGATTGGAAGGTCAGATGGCAGTCGCTTTCGTAAAACTAGTGCCTATACCAAATCTTGGGATAAGGATGTCAAAGCGGCTCCGGGGTCCTTAAGGCCACAACCAGGAATAACTAGCAGGAAGATCATCCTCGACGACTAATATTATAAATGCGAAAGTGTGTCCATCTGTCTGTTACCTCTTTAAGCTTAAACCGCTAAACTGATTGAGATGGAATTTGGTATGGAGATGGGTTGAGTCCCGGGGAAGGACATAGGATAGTTATCCCGGAAATCATCCTCTAAGGCGTTGAAACTTTGTATGGAGTTACGATATAAACGAGTTCCACGCGTGCGGAGTCGTGCCGAAAGATTTTTTTATGTGTCATAGAGTACAGATTAAGATAAAAACTACCAGATAATTAACATTAGTAAAAACATAACTAAGACAAACGATTATCACAACGAATGCCTTCCTTTTTTTGTCATGCAAGCATGCAGATCATGCCTGAACTGAAAAAATTCTATAAATTCCTCAGATATATGTAAACTTTATTTTTGCAAACATCCTCAGTTTTACAAAGCTCACTCTCATAACTAATGTCTGTAAAACCATACGCTTAATTAACGCAACTTTTCAGATTTTATAGTACCAAACCCAGTATGCCTAGGTCTATGCATGACCAAGCTTTCTTAACACTTTCGCTGCCAGGAACCCGCCTAGCGGGCGCCGACGCCGTAGTCGCTTTCCGCTACATACGAGGAAAACCACGGGATCGGCTACGAGCGTAGCGCGTAGCGATTCTTGGCAGCGAAAGTGTTAACATACTCACTGCCAAGATTCGCTACGCGCTACACTCGAAGCCGATCCTGTGGTTTCCTCGTATGTAGCGGAAAGCCGTAGGCGGCACACTGGGCCGGTTCATGGCAGTGAAAGTTATTAACACATTAACACATTCACTACCAAGAATCACTACGCGCTACGCTCGTAGCCGATTCCGTGGTTTTCCTCGTATCTAGCGGAAAGCGACTACGGCGTAGGCGCCCGCTAGGCGGGTTCCTGGTAGTGAAAGTGTTAACTGCCAAAGATTTCGTAGCCGATAGCATGAGGAGCCCCGTATGTTGAGGAAAGCGCTAAAGTGCTAACACATTCACTGTCAAAAATCAATACGTGCTACACTCATATGCGATCTCGTGGTTATGCGTAGGCGCCCGCTAGGCGGGTTCCTGGCAGTGAAAGTGTTAATAGATATTTTGTGATATTCATTTCGCGTGCCACAAATTTGGAGGCAAACGTCGATTCCGGATTGGCTTATATAGTCACGAGAGGCGTTGTCCATGGTGTATAAACGCTGTTTAAATCGTCTGTCAAGATGTATAAGGCCTTGATGATGGTAGGGTAGGTTTGCCTATTGAGGGCCCCTAATTGAATCATTATTGATGCTATTGTGGTGTAATCGATTTGGAAAGCTCTTGATGCCTTAAATTTAATATTGGGTACTATATTTCTGAATAAAGCTTTTAATTATTGGGCCATGGTCTTGGTATAATTGGGGACAATTTGTACGAGATTAAAAAATGCGAGTACAATTTATCCCTACAAAGTTATCTTAAATAAGTTAACGATATTGTCGAGTTTTGTATTTTGAATAATAAATATGACAGTGGCAAATAGGGTTGAGACTAATGGACCATTGTCAAACTATAGTTGAACTGCTACGAGTATATTGTCTGCACGCGGACTGCATAGCTGGCGTGCAGTTCTCCTACCGTGTAGTCGCGACTAGGGTTGAGACAAATGGACTATAGTCCAATTATAGTTGAACTGCTATTTTGTTTGCACTCGGACTGCACAGCTGGCGTGCAGTTCTCCTACCGTGTAGTGGCGACTAGGGTTGAGACAAATGGACTATAGTCCAATTATAGTTGAACTGCTATTTTGTTTGCACGCGGACTGCGCAGCTGGCGTGCAGTTCTCCTACCGTGTAGTGGCGACTAGGGTTGAGACAAATGGTCTATAGTCCAATTATAGTTGTACTGCAATATTGTTTGCACGCGGACTGCACAGTTGGTGTGCAGGTTTCCTACAAATTGCATTTGCAATGCGTTCGATCTAATTTGTGCCTGAGCCTTTTTACTCATAAAGCCATACTTAGTTTGAATATCTTTTTTAACGCATTCACTTCCAGGAATCGCTACGCTCTACGCTCGTAGCTGATGCCGTGGTGTCTTGCTAAGTAGCGGAAAGCGGCTACGGCGTAGGTGCCCGCTAGACGGGTTCCTGGCAGTGAAAGAGTTAAAATATATTTTTAAGATGTTAAAAGTTACCTAAATAAGTGATTAAAATTACGCAGCGCCCGTTACGTATCGATTTTCGTTAGGAAAAATACGAGTATCCTCCCCCATGACGCAGAACTGACGAAACCAGGCACCCGGGGCAAAGTTTAGCGCGTTAACCTTCCGAGTTGGTGAATTCGAGATGAGTTATCCTGGCTGTTAAGGAGTCTCCAAAGTATTACATTACCATTTAAAAAGTGAGTGTTCTGCGTTAAAGATAAATAAATAGATATTTATATAGGTAGAAACGTAAACAGAAATCAGCTTTATAGAATCTCTTGCTTGATAGTTTAACTTAACACTTTCAGTGAATGTGTTAACCCGTGAAGCGCCAATCACGAAACACATGCGTCAGAATGCTACGGGCGCTTTCCGCTCCATATGAAGACCAAGCTGCGTAGTGCTACGGTCGTAGCGTGGTAGTGAATGAGTTAACACATTCGCTGCCAAGAATTGCTACGCGCTACGCTCGTAGCCGATCCCGTGGTTTTCCTCGTATGTAGCGGGGCGTAGGCGCCCGCTAGGCGGGTTCCTGGCAGTGAAAGTGTGAATGCAATTGTAGTCACATAAAACAGAACTAGTTTATATTTTTTATACATAAAATACTTTGTGTAAAAAAGACAATTAAGTCATAAATAATGGACACCAAGCTGTTTTTGACAGGTTAATAGTCGATTATTATAATGACATAATTTTTTGGGATACCTATCAGTTGGCAAATTTTTCAGTTTGTTAATAGTTTTAACCGAATAACGTTTCGTCAGTGCAACAGTTCCCTTTTCTTACATTAGCCTACTTTTTACTTCAAAGAACAAGACAGCATAACATAGTCAGACTTTTAATTTATACTGTGTGTGTCTGCGCGTGTGTGTGTGTGTGTGTGCCTGAGTGTGTGTACAAGCGAAGCGAGGTGGATGTTTTAGAACCGTGGCACATATAAAGCCATTTTTGATACACCCTGTATGTGGTATGTGGTGTGTGGTTTATATATATGGTATTCTTACCTAGTACCTAGTAAACTATGGCTTCTACTAACATCTGTACTATTAAAACAATCATCTGTTTCTACCAAGTGAATATGCAATGCTACGCTACCACGAAAGTCGCAACTTTGAAGTTCGTGTATCGTCCTTCATCTCTGTCGCTCATATTGAATAAGAGCGGGAGACGGAGATATTCGAATTTCAAACTTCGATTTTCGTGGTTATTGTCCGCCGCATGAAAATAAATTAGGTATTAGAAGACAGCAAGGCTGTAAAGGCGTAAAAAAATCTCAAGCTAATATTGATCCTAAGGGATTTGGGAGAGGTACTCTCGTTTCGTTAAATGGTGATTAATATACATTTAATATCGTCGGCGTAGACATTATTCTGGCGTTCCAAATTAGAACGACGTCTGAAATTACAATCTTGTAAGGAGATACGACATTGTATGTCTACGAAGTGGTGGTTAATTCTTAAAGCGATTCAACCGGAGGAAAATATTGCGTGTATTTTTTAGCATCATTCTCTAAATTTTTTTAATAAAAACGAGCTGTAATTTCTTGAAATAAATTTGCAGCTCAGTTTTGTTCAAGGAAAGGTTTCCTTTGTTAACATAGGGTATATTTTTTTGATATTTTTTTCAGTCTTCATCTTAAAAGTTTTGTATTAGGTGGACGAACAACAATGGTCCTTTAAATACACCGCAGGTAAGAAACCGTAGAAAGTTTTACAGGGGACATTTTCGTTTTAGAACACGGTTACCGCATCTGGCTGTTTACTTTTCATTAAACACGAATTTGATATTCTGGTTAATTTATACCGTTTGAGATTTAATAAAGCAGGTTAATATCGATTCGGGTGTTAATCGGGGCTTGGTCACGCAAGTGTCCGATATTTTTGATATCATAATGGAAAGCTGGTATTTTTGGCTTACGAGTATTTAAACATAAATAATCGTAGCAATACGAATTCGTTTGCAGTGAATGTGTTAATTTAACTTACAGAGGGTCCGCTAGGCGGGTTCCTGGCAGTGAATGTGTTAATTCTAAAATGCAAAACTTCGAGTGAAATTAACCATTGTAATAGTTCATAGCAAACTGCTGGAAAAGCTATACTAACTTTTTAATCGTTCATTTTGTTCATAATAACTTTTTATTTAGGCTATGTCAACGATAGGTACTCAATCAAAATACATATAATTATTCGTATACAGGGTGAATCCGGTGATGAAATAACTTGATAAGGAATGACAAGACATTATGATAATATCTAAATTTAAAAAACTATTCTTTACTATATAATAGTTATGAACTTTGTTTTTTAATTTTAAACAGAAAAAAATATGATTTGCTCACATTGAATACCATTTTACACCTCGAACGAAACGAAAGAGAAATTTCATGTAAATACCTACCCTAAACTAGTGTTAGTTTTTATGATGTATTTTCATTGTATTTTACCGCTAGTCGTATTGAAGAACCATTAGCACCGAAAAAATTGCAGCGGATTTTCATTCAGCGGTATTCAATTCGCCTGATCGTCAACCCGCCGTATCAAAACGGTGCTGTTTTGTAATACGGCGGATTATACTATTCCACTGCGACACATACATAACACTATTATCTAAGACTTAGGACTATATACGATGATTTTAAATTCGTGATCAGGAGTACATTTTTCTAATTCTGTAATTGATAACAATCACGATTAACTAGAAGTTAAACCTAAAACAAACATTCTTTTTTTTCTGAATCACATCACTGAATAAGGAATTACTTTCTAATTCAAAATCTTTGTAATGTCTATTTGATTCATGTTTTAAGGTGTGCAATAGAGTATTTGTATTGTATTGTATTGTATCTTTGTCACCTTAATGGTAGTTTGCGGTGATGTATGTGTGTTTGACGTATCTACTTAACTTCAGGAAATGTAGGGTGAGCAAAAATTCAGTGGACATTAGTGTTAGCATTATCATTAAATTTAATTCACTAAACAGTGATTTAATTGCATGAGACCTCATCCATTGAAGTCCGTTTTCGCTGTTTTTTCAATGTTTTTCGACTCCTGATCACGGATTAAAAATTGCCGTGTATACATAACTCCACGAATATTTGGCCTCAACATCAAATCAGGAAGCCAAAATTAAAGAGACATTAAAGTCCTTTGTCAAATCCATTTCTTTGAGCGTTGTCAAATTAGTTCCCGACCTAAAACTTTCCGGATGAATCGGATATTTTGTAAGTAATTAAGTTTATAAGAGGAAATGCCGCAGAATTAGCCTCATTTTACCTTGTTAAACCAAAAGGGAGTATCTCAATACGAGTCCCTTTGACATATCATGTTTCGGCTAAGGACGACATTTGTTAGGCGGCGTTATAAGTTATCGCAATTTGCGAAGCGGTATTGTGCTTTAATAATTAATTCCAAGGGTGCTTTACCCCCCTGTAACATTTACCAAGACGTCTACTTGACAATACAACAATATTCGGGTACATGGATTACTATATATAGGTAGTTGAATTTGTGAGAGAAGTGATATTTAAGTAAATGTAAGTAAAAATATATATATATATATATATATATTTTATTTAAACCACAAAATACATAATTGTACAAACGGCGAGCTTAATACCAAATGACATTCTCTACCACACGCTGCTGTCTGCACTGTAGTACATTGTGCTCTAACTATAAATAAACATTCCCCATCTGCAGCAACGCATGCATCATGCAAGTTAAATGCCACATAACAATGCCTCGCATGACCTGTCCGTCACACCAGTGCAGTAAATAAAACAAAATCTCATTAAATTATGCAAAGGCCCTTAATCCGACGTTTCCTGCCCGGGGCATAAAGAATTGCCTCATTGTTTAAAACACTCGAATAACACCTGAAATGTGCTGTTGGATTTAATCGAGGTGAATGAGGAATGAGCCTGAAATGTTACAGTAGGTATTGTTTGTTGAGCCTGGCTATCTACATAGTCGACAACGTCGTAGTATCTACCTACTTGAATACTACTCATGCAATAGTGTTTAAGGGCAAGTTTGGCCTAGCCAGCAATATCAGAGCTCACAATAGGGCAAATCCATGATTGCTAGGGTCACTGTCATCGAAATCTATATAAGAAGGATTAGACTCGTCTGTAAGCTTCTCTTTATTATATCGTTCTCCAGATTCATATATATTATGCGAAGTATGGATCAGTTCGGCTTTGTTCCAATATCGATATAACCAAATTTGTCTATATTTTACCGGTTTTATTAAAGTTTTTATATAGGTAGTACATTATGCGCAATGGAATGACAGAAAGCAAGTACACTTTTGTAGCTGTGATGGTGACAGAGGTCCATTCATATATTCAAATGCCAATACGCTGAGCTCAATACCTCTGATCTCGTAGGTTAGCTTCACACTGGCAGTCGCTTATCAGAAAACTAGAGCTTACGCCAATAGTATTTCGAGGGACAGTGTTGCGCTGGAGTTGTTGTAAGTGTGGTTCACTAAGAGGTGATCTCTTATCGCAACCTAACACATAAACTCCAGTGCAATACTGTCCCCCTCTATCCATTCTGACAGCCCGCTCACGACATCGCGCTACTTGCGCGCCGCAAAACGCTTGCTGCGCCAGCAAGCGTTTTATCTGTTCATTGCGCGCGGGCGAGACGCGCAATGCACTGTGGTTAGTTGGGCAGGGATGCCGCAGATGCGATTTTTTGACATCCGTGGATGCAGAGGCGGATGCGTATATTTGGGGACACACATCCGCGGATGCGGACGCGGATTTTGGGGTCAAACATTAAAAAACGTAAATAACCAACGTCTATTTTATGATATCACGCAATCATCAAACACATTGAGACTACATTATAATCGTAGCGAATAAATCAAAAACGCCAGAAACGAAGTTTTTTTTACTAATGGCGAAAATATCTAAGACGCGCGCGGCGTGGGCTCCTTTCTTGTCGTGAAAACCCCGCATCGATTTTTGCGGATGTGGATGCGGATGCTGATGTTGAAATTTGGGCGGAACTTCCGTGGTTGCGGATGCGAATGTCTGCAACATCCCTGGTTGGGGTCACACAAAATGAATAAAAAAAAACCGCAGCCGCCGCTGCCACCGTGCAATGTGGTGGCCGGGCCGTGACAGTGCGTGCGTCACCGGCCGTGAGGCGGGCGCATCAGCACAGTTAGTGTGTGAGACGATACGGCTGCGAGAACACTAAACTTCTTAACCTTGAATAAGAACTCCCGAAAGGCTTAAACGTGTCGCCTGCAGTGAGAATGAATACAAGAGTTTAACCGTTCTTTATTTATGACTCTAGACGGTTCGATAGTATCGGGTAGTTCAACTTCTTTATATGTATTTTATCATTTATGGAGTCAATTCAATGTATAACTATCCAACATAACTTCTATTACGTATAATATGAAATAGCGAGCCGATCGCTAACGAACCCAAAATTCCTCAAAGGAAAACTTTCGTGCTCTTCTTGCGAAAAAGGATGTAAATAACAATATTTATATGAACGTTGTTGGAGGTTATATTCTGAAGGAACGCCAAATTAGTTCCTTTGTATATTTGCAGCATTTTCTCTGTAACTTTTGTTCTTCTGTGAAGTGTCCGTCAGAGATGAAATGAGCAATAAGGAGCGTTTTAAAGCCTTATTCGTTATTTTATGGAAACTTTCATTTATTTTGTTTTGTTTTGTTAATGCGGGTCAAAATCAAATCGATTCTAGCAATGACAAGACATCTATGCTTCTTTCAGATCAGTAAGTTACACCTTACCTTGATCCAATGATGAAGTATATAGATTCAAATTCAACTAATCTTTGCGCGCGGCTTTATGTGTTCGTGCGCTCTTAACTGCCTTTGTGTGGGTGCGTACACCCTGTTAATACGACTGCCATGCATTGACGTTACTCATATCTTCGGTCAATGCGGAACTATTTTAGCTATCGCTGACAAAGCCGGATATACGTTCAATAACACATGCAGCGGCCCTACTACTAACTAGTGTCAAAGCGGACCCCGGGCTCCTTTAGGGCACAACCGTGTGACGTCATGGAAAACGCCACAGTCGCAGCGACCCCCGAGTGCACTGCCGGGATAGCGAATCCTTACCGAAACCTGCGTTACTGCCTGGCCGCTGGGCTCCCCCGAGTGTTACAGCCGGAGTATCGCAATCCCGCCGTTCCCGTCTCTCACCAACCCTGTATCGAAATCCCGGGGCAACCGTGCCCCACCTCGCGATTGATAGCGATAGCCTAGGTTAAGGGTGATCTTAGTTAATTAAACGGGCGACAAGACCCATTTCTTATAAGAAGTATACTGCCTTAGTGGCCACTACAGCTTACCTTAGAGCGGCCTCGCACGCGCTTGCCGTTGTTGAGCCGCAGCCACGCGTCCCAGCGGTGGCGGTAGACGGAGATGACGTTCCAGTGGCCCAGGCGCACCGGTTCTGGCGACCGGAGCACTCCCGCGCCGCTGCCGCAGTCAAACCTGACATACATGGTACATTTTAATCATCTTTACCTTATGGGTAAGTTGCACACACTAGCAGTGTTTGTCGCTAAATACGCGACAGAAGAGCAATTGGCGACTTTTTGGCAAAAAAGGAGTCGCAAATATTTTGGGAACGTCAGAACTGCCTAACTTAATTTGCGGAAAATTTTAAGGTTTTTTTTTTTATTGGATGAAGAGTTTTGGGGATCATCCTATATTTCTCAACTATTTATTTGCTCTGGAGACCGAGGTCCCTTTTCCTGCATGTTTTTCACTTTGCTGGATTTTCGATATCCTACATGACATTGTGTAGTCAAGTTTCCTGTATCATACTCATTCAAGTAGGTACTTACTCATAAAATGTTTCCTTTCTTTCTTTCTTTCATTATTATAAAAAACCAAAAAATCCTTCGAACCTTCTCCTTTTTACAAGCTTTTTGTTTAACTTGCCATGTTCGTTTTGGTCTAAGAGCTAGCGACCCAATCGGTCATGTAGCTGTATTGAAACTCCGTTAGCTACTTCCCTGAACAACCTTTTCCGATAATCTTCATGCTGGCAGGCCGCGGGCGGTGGGTGCGGGTGTAGTGGGGTGGGGAAAAAAAAGAAAAAAAAAGTGGGCTCAGCGACTTTTTTTTTTTTCAAACAGTTGCTCTGTACTCCCTGTGCACCCAAAATTTTGTTTAAATCGATCGGGTGGTGGGAAGGGGTTGCCAGCGTTAATTAAAAATACCAAAATAATAATAATTTTCATGAATGTTAGAATCACCTCAATGAGTAGTGATGGCGGTATACAGAAAAGTTTAGTACAGTTGGCAATAAAAACTTGTACAAGTTTTAGGGTTCCGTACCAAAAAGGTAAAAAAGGAGCACTTATGCTGCGCCTCTGTCCGTCTGTCCGTCTATCCGTCTGTCACAACGTTAAATATCTCAGGAACCTTGTGCTATCAATTTGAAATTTGAAACAATTGTAAAGAAGGCAACACACGTGTATGGAAAATTAACATTTTTATTTTCTGTGAAAATGACAAGCATGAGGGGGGTTACAAATTCAAATTCTAGTTAATAAATCAAATGGGGTATATATAAGAAATTTAATTAACATTTTTATTTTCTGTGAAAATGACAAATATGAGGGGGGTTACAAATTCAAATTCTAGTTAATAGATCAAATGGGGTATATATATGAAAGGGATTGAGTTGCACTTTCTAAAACCGTTTCAATTATTTTTTCTATAGTGGTAAAATTTTGATTTATGAAAGAAAATATTGACAAAAATACCATTAGGAAAAAAAAAGATCTCTATCTAGCCTATTTTTTGTTATTTATCCTGAACATTTCTTAAGAAAGTTTGTAAAAATGTAAAAACTTTTGTATGTAATTTTATGTCTTCGAATTTCCATGAGATTATTCTTAAATCCCTTCTTTCAAGTGAAAAAATATGATCGAAATCGGTACACGTGATAAAAAAAAAACGCTGGAAAACCAACATACTAGATTACAAGTTATTAGTACCAACATGCAGATTGCGCTGTACAACGGTATCTTCTACTATGAATAAGCTGTTAAGACTCAAGAAGAATGGGGTCATGATTTGAGGGGAATGGTACGTATGAACGTTTGTACGCAACCCTCGGTGCGCAAGTCAGACTCGCACTTAACCGGTTTTTCTTGTATAACAATACATATACAAAGCCAACTCCAAATACCAATTCTACATCGTTTCATTTCGGTTTAATGATCTTTAAAATTATAAAACTAAGTTTAATAATAGAGCCACAGCGCTGTAGGCAATCGTAGCACCGCGACGCCGCAACCATCGTGCAACCATGTGTCTCAACGTCCACCGTGCAACATGTGTCTCAATTGCCTTTCGTACAACCTTCAACCTATTTCAGACGAATGTAGACCAGACATAACCAATATTAATTTTTAAATGTCCTCAGACTGGAATAATATTATTACATTCTAGAATGGGTCGAATAATTTATCAAAGTCAGCCATTATTAACGTAGCACCAATTAAGGATCATAGCACTCCGTGTAAAATGTTATTATATGGCTTTAAACAATCGGGGTGTCAATTTAGGTCTTCGCTTATGCATCGCATGAAATTCACATCTGTAAGTTTTGCCCATTTGTTTTGAAACTTTAACTTAGTGCTCATGAAAGCGAGTTCGCGGATCGTGGAAATCCTTTTGGAATGTGAAACATAGGTCTCACATATTCAGTTATAAGACTAATTAATCAGTAAATACATACTTATAATCAGAATCAGAATCAAACATAAAAAATGTGACGTGATGTGTGAATGACACACGAATGCAAGACAAAGACAAAAGGGAAAGTGAATCTGTGCCGTGACATTGGCCCATCTCAGCATGATGCTGGCTTTGCAGCCAGCGCTGGTCTTCCGCTGGGTCCATCCAGTGAGGACACGGTAATGGACCTTCAGGAGCCTATATTATATCCCTCGCCTCCGCTTGGGTCATCTGTAATACGCGGGCGGTGCAGCGCGGCTAGTAAATAAATAAATGTAATGTAACATGTTCCCCATGTGTTTTCGGGTTAGAATTTCAACACCCCCGTTCTTCCCGTGGGTGTCGTTAAAGTCGACTAAGGGAGCAGGGTTGAAGTGTGTTGTGGGCGATAGGCTAGCAACCTATCACTGCGATATCACATTTTGTCGATCTTTTATACCCACATTTATGCTAAAAGTGGCACTGGAATATAAGTTTCATGTGCTCTGCCTATTCTTTTGGGAATATAGGCGTGAATCTATGAATGAATGAATGAAACAAGTTAAAAGTATGCTAATGATCAGTACCGTGTTGGTGTTCGTTTAACAAAAACACGAGGCCTGCAGAGAATCCCGACAAATCCGAACAAAACCGATCGTTTAATTACTCAAAGCCGAAATGAACCATGATCCAGCAGAGCTAATTAGCAGACACATTGGGATTACAACAGTACATTCACATCTCACAAATGTTACGGCTAATTTCGGTGTATTTTTTTTATTTCCTAAAGGGGCGCGTATTTCACAACATCGTCTCTTATAATATCGGGAGTGCTCAGAGGGGTATAGCTACAAAACTTAAGTAAAGTCCGTCTTGTATTGTAGAGGTGAAATATTCGAATAGACATTACATACTTAAATTGTCTAAAACAAACATAACAAATGCCTATTCGAACACGTCACCCCCACATGCAAGAGGACTACTTAAGTCTTTTACCTATAATTGCTTGCAAACGGGCGCTAGGCCAACTCGACTGTCATTATCACGTAAGTAGATACAACAAATGTCAACCTGCAGATTCACAAGGTGCTGTATTATAAGCAAAATGGTAGGACCTTGACCTACCATGGAATCATATCAAAGTTTTTCATGTGTGCGTCCGGGCAGCCGCCATGGTTTCACTGAGAGTACAATGGAAAACGAGAGATGGATATAACGCCAGCTAAATGTTGAGTGACATGTTTCTTTTGTTTTTTATTTTGTGTCACGAGTAAATGTATTTCTATCAAAGAAATTACGTTATGTGAGAAAGCTCTGCAATATCAATTTGTCACGGTTCTGTGGCAAATATGATTAGCCTTCATGGAATAAAAAAATCGGCCAAGTGCGTGTCGGGCTACGCGCAGTGTAGGGTTCCGTAGCTGCCTGTCTTTCTTAGTTAGGTACATCGGACACGCGCGTGCCAACTAAATGGTTGCGTCGGCCGAATTTGTACGAAAGTTGGCCTTTCTAAGTACATTTTAAGTTGGTCGACTTAGTTTTCCTTTTCAATCAATCGAATCACTAATTTTTAAAATCGTTTTAAAAACCCATAATATTTTGGAACAAGCTATTCAACGATACCCCACACTATGGGTTTTCGAGATTTGATTCTTCTGCTTTTTGGCGCGATCGGATTTATACCCATGCCGAATTACAGATGTCTAGTAGTAATGGTTACTGAGCTTAGACGAAGACGGACGGACGGAAAATCATAGGTACAATTTAATCGCATCAAAAATCAGCTGAGATAGTTTAAACTCCCCCACAGTCATAGACCGACTGGTGCGAAGTCCTAAATCGAGTTTCATCTCCGGTCTTGAACTCACGACCCTCGGCTTCCTAGTTCAAGCCATAACTACTGGCCTACACTGTCTACAACTCTCTAAAACCTTAATGCCGCGGACTGGATGCCAGCGGGCAGCGGGGTGACAAGCGGCAGTTCATACCGCCAACAAACTGCTCCGCAATTTGGCGAAATGATGTATTTACGGTACACAAATGATGTATTTTATAGTTTCACGTTAAAAAAAAAACCTTCCAGTGACTTCAATGTATGGACAGCGCTCGACGCCCCGCTTCCCGCTAGCGTCCAGTCCGTGCCCTAACATGGACTGACAGGAAATGGTGCAAGATCGCGCAACAAACGTCGACAAGTGTCAGGGGTCAAAACTCGTTTGGGTCGGTGAGGCCATTGAAGTTAGTATAATTCCTGAGACAAGATTTTTTTAGAGCATGCGTTATGTGAACCAAGAAATCAAAACAAGTCCCGATCCCACAAACCAATCATTTCAACGGCAAAAGCTGAAGCAAATTGTATAATCTTCGCTGCACTAATTAACAGTTACAGCCCAGCTTCTGTTCGGTTATATCTTAACTATCGATTTTGTCTGGCCTGATTGGTTTTATTTACAGCAGGGAAATATGAAAATATGAACAACGAGTAATCCCGGGAAATAACCATTTTATGTTGAGTTTCACGAAGTCGGCTCACAGGAGCCAATTTGAGGTGCGGTAATGTTTGATTTAACTTTTTACGCATCATCTATAGGTACTCTACACTAGTACATACTAATATTATAAAGAGGAAAAGTCTGTGAGATTGTACCTATGTTATAGGTAATCTCCGGAACTGCTTACCCGATTTTAATAATTCTTTCAATGGCGTGTAAAATGGGCTTTCTGTATATAAATGGCTATATTTCATTCCGCGGGTTTGCTTGCGTTCTTTGCAATACGCAGGCAAGCCGCACGGGCAGCTAGTAGTTTTATAAAATACACACAAAAATTGTATGTAATTGCAAGCGACTTCGTCCGTCGTAAGTCATAACTCTCGTAGCAAAATGCATCTTCGATTCCATGCCTTTGGGGGTTGATTGGGTGGGTCAATTTTCAAACGAGCTGTTTTTGCTGTCCCACGGCTATAATTTCAAGTCAGTTTAACATGGAGTATTGATACATATATATTTGTATTCCGTGTATTATATTGTACTTAAAATATATATAATAATACCTTAAATATTGATAGATTCTGAAAAAAAAAATTGTTGATATCGTAAAACGGCGAAATCTACCGCTTTTTCGCGTGTCCCACTTGCGGTTTTGCTCAAAAAAAAATTCATAACTATAGATTTCGGCAACGTGTAAATAAACAACTTGTACTGTTATAAAGAAGATTTATTAGCGTATTCACTAAAGTATCTTGCAAAATTAATGCGCGAATAATGAAAACCAGTGAAGTGTTTTAGTAGTTGTCCCACACGCGACCCATTTATTAGGACTCAAGCTCAAAACCCTTAAAATCTGGTTTTCTATTGTCCCACCCCTACATTTACTTTACGATACGATAGATAGGTTAGTTGGGCTTCAACCACCAACGGGAGGGGAGGGAGCGCCAGTATTTTTGACGGAGGAAACAGGTTTTCTTTATACGAAGTATTTTGGTACGGCTATGACGACATTTGTATGGGCGTTTATTTATTAATATACGATTGAAATAAAAATGTGTCTTTCATAACAAAGGTTAGCAATATGGGGTAAGAGTTTCGTGTTTAACTAATTAGTGAATTCAATTAATAGTGTACGAAGGACAGCCAAAAAACATCCATGTTGACATTTGTATGGCGACATTTGTACGGCTTTTTTGGCCGTACAAATGTCGAACGTGGCATACAAATGTCGATTTAAAACAAAATGTAAGTAAAGCACGAAATTAATGTAAATTGGAAAGGATTAAACTGGCCTCGATTTAGGCACTGGTTCCGTGACACATTTGTTGTTTGCTACCTTACCTACTTACTACTTTTTAGGGTTCCGTACCCAAAGGGTAAAAACTACGGGACCCTATTACTAAGATTCCGCTATCCGTCCGTCTGTTCGTGTGTTTGTCTGTCTGTCCGTCTGTCACCAGGCTGTATCTCATGAACCGTGATAGTTAGACTGTTGACATTGTCACAGATGATGTATTTCTGTTACCGCTATAACAACATATATATCTGTTACCGCTATAACAATACTAAAAAACAGAATAAAAAAATATTTAAGGGCTCCCATACAACAAACGTGATTTTTTGCCGTTTTATGTAGATAATGGTACGAAACCCTTCGTGCGCGAGTCCGACTCGCACTTGGCCGGTTCTTTGCTGTCATTTTGCTACCTTCTCTTAGGCAGAATGAAATAATCTGTTTTCTAAGTGATTTTTAATATTTTGGAATATAACCACAGAATAAGTAATAGTACAAATATAACGATCATCATAAACCATAAACCGGAGATACTATATCGAAATAGTGAGTTTTTTAGTATGGTACAAATATTTAAAGTTTTTCAACAATTGTATGGCAAAATCGACATTTTGATGGCACTCACCGACATTTGTATGCCGCTATCGACATTTGTATGGCAGAATCGACATTTGTATGGCGCTGACGACATTGGTATGGCACGGTGTTTTTAAAGCGTCAATATCTAGCTAACCATTAGAAGCAGAGAGGTGCCTCGTGCACCATATTTTTTCTTTTTAAAAGCCCTACCTCACGTTGTCGGTACGAATTTGATATTCCAAAAAAATAAAAAAACCATACAAATGTCGAAAAACGGCCTCTTCAAAAATTGACCCGGGTGACACAAAGTATGCTATGTTTTAAATGAGGTTGTAGACTCAATGCCAAATCTAAATTCATTATGTGTAGGTTGATAGCCTTGATATTTTTCACATACCTTGTATATAGTAACCATTTAGCAAAATGACTCCAACAAAAATTAGTGCTTTAAAATGCAATATTACGCAAACGGATCCCTGAATAGAAAAATAGTTTTACAAAAACCCACAATATTTTTGAACAACATATCCAGCGATAGCATACACCATGGATTTATATGTCATTCCCACTACGTATATGGGAACCTACCCTAAAAATAAATGTTTTTCAAAATATTATTGTACCATTTTGTCGACGTGATTGATTTATTTACCCATGCCGAATAACTTTATAAGTAGTAAGACGCACAGACGGACATGGCGAAACTATAAGGGCTCCTTGTTGACTACGGAACCCTGAAAAGGGCTCTTTGCAGGTCTGGGCCTTCAATTTTGTATGAAATTCCATGAAGAACACAACGTCAATATGACATTTCATGTTTGAGAAAATGTCTATTTTTAAGATATCTAAGCTGTATTGTCTTTAATTGGTAAACGGACGGTTCAGCTGTATTTACTTGTCTCCATTTTCAGTTATTCTTACGGTCTCGTAATTGCCATAGGGTGGTTTTTATTCTTGAAATATCCCCTATTTCAGTTTCGTCAAGTCGGGCCTTAGTATTAAAACTATGTACTTGAAATAACTATGTCGTATCGGTGTCCTATTATTACTTTCCTGTTATAAATCTCGGTAAATACAGGTTTCAGTCTTAATACCTCCACCTCCTATAACTTGGGGTCTCCTATTACATTTTCGTTTGTTTTCTTCTAGGTACTGTTTTCGTCACTTCCCAAAAAAAAATCCCAAATGTTCATTTGGCAAAAATTCACTAGTCAAATTATTGCTTCGCATGTTATCACTTGGTATTATCTCCTATGGCAAAATATTACTTCGCAAATTATTGTTTGGCAAAGTTTCATTTGGTCAAATATATTATTTAGCATAACATTCGTTGTCCAAATTATTGCATGGCATACGATTTAGATCCTAATTGTGTATAGTGTAGTAGTATATAATTGCTAAGCGGGTAGTTTTAGGGGAGCGGGTTTAGGAAAGTCTCCAGCGAATCGACGCCACCCCTCCGCGCGGGGTGTCTATGTCTGGTCTGAGGGATACAAGTTAGCCCTAACCTAACCGACCTAAGACAGAGTTCGCTTACGACAAGCCATACACAATAACTGGCCGAATTCGCAACTTTGGACCGCTCTAGTTATTAAATAGGCAAGTTAATAAAAAAAATATACATAAAAGACGCTTATTTATATGTGCTATTTAAAGTTCTAATCAAAAAAGGAGCATAAATGTGAATTTGTCCGAAATTTTCTTAAAAAACATCAACCTTTGGAAGCGTCTAACTCGGCTCATTTTAGTTTTAGAGAAAACTTTTTCCAATAAAACATGGTTATTTTGACGTAATCTACACATTACAATCACAAAAAAAACGAAATCCCAGATTACCAAAGATTAAAAGTATTAAAACTACGTAGTAGGTTCTTTAATCATTTCAAATATAGGCATAGCTATAGCTATTCTCCCGTCAGGCTTTAATGCATTTTTGTTGACAACAAAAAACGTTTGTCCCCCACATGGAAAATATTGTCAAGAGGGCATCTAGGACTTTGGGCTTTCTCATAAGAAGCACTAAATCATTTAGGCGCAGCGCAACCAAAATATTACTAGGTATATAATAGTCTGGTGAGGAGTATTTTGGAATATTGCAGCGTTGTCTGGCGGCCGCATTATGCTACTCACTCATTACGGTTAGAGCGTATTCAAAAAAAGTTCACTCGTCACATAGCTTTTCAAGCACGTGTCATGGCTAAAAGATCAATATCCTATCAAAGGAAACTGCAATATTTCAAGACGGATTCCCTAGAAGACCGACGGACGCTCTTAGATGCAACTTTTTTGTACAAGTTAGTGAACCACAAAGTAGGTTGTCCACAACTGCTGACATTGTTTAACTTTCGTGCTCCATCTCGTTTCCCCCGTAATGCTATCACCCCTCTCTGCGCCCCGCGTAGAAGATCAGTTTCAGGCACTAACTCTCCAATATGCAGGTTATGTAAAATTTCTAATGGTTGCTGTCACAAGGCGGATATGCACTATGATCCACTAAATAAATTTATAACATCCTGTCCGAAAATATTTCTTAAAACATAAGTAAGGAAGTAATAAGTCAAAATTTAGGTAAATATTTCTATATTCGTTTACTTATATTTGTTTTGCATGCCGTGTTTACCTGTAAGTAATTGTGATACCACTCCTGTAGTATTAGCTTGTACGTTTTTAATGTATCTATGTCAACAATTGTTGGTGAACCTTAAATAAATAAATGAATTCAATACTTTGGTCTAAAATCGATAGATAGTTAGATTATCCAGACAAAGCCAGACTTCGCAACTGTTAATTAGGTACTGAATACCTAGTCCCTACAAGGTAAGCTTGAGACTTAAATATCCCCTTGTCTACTTGGTAGTCATCACAACTTAGTTAAAAACAGTATTTTATGAGACAATGCCTTCTTGGCAGCGATCTCTTCTTTTTAATGGTAGAGCACATTAACGACATCAACGTGGCCGAAATCGGTCAGGAAAGTATATAATGTAAATAGATTAAAACTAATCTTGACATGAACGTCCCTTCAGTAATCGGAATGTGTTGGAGAAAATATTAATTTAAAAAAATTAATTTGTTTAGATGGTGTGTTTGATTGTGTTAAAAAGTTTTAATTAAATAGGTAAGAAAAGGACGTTTCCGAAATTCTAAATAATCTACATATGGCTTTAACATGCGGATTAATTCCGCTTGTATATTGCCAGCCAAGGAGAAGTACGCGACGGAAATAAGCTAAAACGGAATTAATCCACTGCCTAAGGCCCGCCACAAACAGGTGAAGTTCCCCTTAAGTGCCGAAAGATACTCTGGAATGTTCCTTATTTTCACTAAATTGCGCAATCAAGCAAATAACACTTTCCCATATCTCGAGAAAGGTAAAGGTCCCAGTTTCTAAATACTTAGCTAAGGCTTTATTCCGGAACGCGCTAATTTCTATTGGAATTGTATTATCCCCTCGGGCTTACGCTGCCGCGATATTTCGAACGAGACCGTAACAAAGTTTCAATTTCAAATACAATTTTCGATCTAATCTCAATACGCCAGTAGCGCGTTCTAAAAAGTAATCCTATTGCTGTGACTACGTGGACATTTCAAACCATTTTTACAGCCCCATTTGCGGGCGGTAATTGGATCAGCTCCACGCTCTCCGTGCTTCGCTAAACGAATAAAACAGTTATTCGCTAATGTCCAGCTAAAAGTTGGCCATGAACTTGGTCATAAAGTTGGCCATGTTATTGGCAGTTAAGCGTAGGCCAACTCGGGCTGAAGCCCGTGTTTGTAAACTATTTTGTGTGTGATAGCTCGCGGCATTTCATATTAGTGTTCGTTTAGGAGTAAACGGAACTAGTCAACAGTTTTAAACAACGGTGTGTGTTTTTGCGCTTACATTAACGGTGAAACTTCGAGTATAACAAGCTGCAAGCCTCAATTTCATGTGAATGTGACTGCTGTTCAGAATATTTGGATTGTGGAGGTAAGCCAATTCAAAATAGTAGCTCAATCGTATGCAACTACGCTTTGCCGTTCTAGTAAGCCTACAGACTACTGACGCCGATATTATACGCCCACTGTCGATGACCGTATGGTAACGATAACTGTTGCAATGCGCTTTCCTATCAAAAATCATAAAATAGGCATCTCCATGGCAAAATCAACATTTTCAGCCAAGATAACTAAAGGTACTTGTTTCAGTTCGATTTAGCCAATCCCTAGAACTCTCGACACATTAACAAGTGTAGTTAAAAGATTTTTCTAAAAACCCAACTGTTTTTTTTCCAAATAATATAGCTTATGTACACCCACGATTATGAGCAATCCAACGACTCCTCATATGCCAAGATCCGTCAAACAGTTGTAGCCCGTGAAAAAATTTTTCACAACAAACAATACGCTCGAAAAACATAACCCTCTTCTGGGGCAGTCGGGTAAAAACGGCTTCGTCCTAACCTGAGTTCGACGTGGCCGTTCCTCAGCAGCAGCGCGAGGTAATCCCCCGACAAATCGTCGTGCTCGCCCTCGGCAGGAGCACGCCGCGCGCGTGCTCGGGCAGCACGCGCAGCCGCAGCCGCACGCGCTTGTACGTCCACATTGGCTCATATAACAGTCGTTACCTCACCTTAGCACTTTGTTCAACATGGATGAAGCAGCAATCTTGAAAGCGTGCTAGTCTATGAGCTCAAGGTTGGGAACATGCGCAAATACTGCACGGGAAAATACATCCTAAAGAATAAAATGCTTAGGTCTAATCATGAAAGCAAGCATTTTCAGGCAGGTTCTCAAGTGGCGACCACGTACCGGAAGGCGCAGCATGGGTAAACCCCCTACAAAGTACCTACACTACTGCATGTCGGTCAAGTAGCGCAATGTTCGCACGTTAGGTAGATCTAAATGTAAAATTTTATATGGAAAAATGACAGTTAAACTGTCCTAATGCGCGTTGGAAACGTTAAGTGGGTACGCCCTCTGGTAAAGGACGCGGGAGTCCGCCGGAGGTGGGTGGCGAAGAACCACACTCTGGGGAAGTAGCACACTTTGGGGAGGCTTTCGCCTAGCAGTGGACGTCTTCCGGCTGAGATGACTATAATTATGATGACTTCTTTCAATTCGACTTACCGACGACCGATCCCTTAGTAGTCTAGACCCATAGAACTGTTGATCTATCCTCACCTGAGCTCGACGTGGCCGTTCCTGAGCAGCAGCGCGAGATAGTCCCCCGACAGATCGTCGTGCTCGCCCGTGAGCAGGAGCACGCCGCGCGCGCGCTCGGGCCGCACGCGCAGCCGCACCCGCACGCGCTTGTACGCGCCGCGGAGCGCGCGCAGCGCCAGCCACGAGCCGCCCGAGAAGCGGGGGGTAGAGATCTTCGTGTCTGGAAAGAGGGATACTGTTTAGCCACCGAAAACATTATGAACTAAATTTGTTACTGCCAGCTGTAGCTGGTCGATTGCCTAACGTTTGCCCACAATTTGTCTGTGGCAATGTAGGTACTATTCTTGTTTACTCTAAGTATTCTCAGTTCAAAATGTCAATATCATTACTCCTAACGGGTGTTAAACTTTATATAATTATATTTCATGTTTAATATCGCATTAAAGTGCACTTAACGCCAAAATCGAATGACTCGGCCTTCGACGACGATAATACAATCCGGATTTTAAGTGGTGGAACGATTGTTGAGGGGCCCTTCATTATAGTAAGGAGGGCTTAGCAATGGTTGGTACATCTACAGTCAACAGCAGAATACATAATACGGAATTTATTGGTGTAATAAGCATTATACAAGTCACAGATTTAGAAGTTAGAGCAGTAGGCGAATGAATGTGTCGAAGTGATTTGCACGTGATATTTTCTGAGATTAAAAAATAAGTGCGAGTTGGAATCGCGCACGAATGGTTCCGTACCATTATCTATAAAAACGGCAAAAAACACTTTTGTTGTATGGGAGCCCCCTTAAATATTTATATTATTCTCTTTTTTTGTGATTGTTGTTATAGCGGAAACAGAAATACATCATCTGTGAATATTTCAACTATCTAACTATCACGGTTCGTGAGATACAGCCTGGTGACAGACGGACAGACGGACGGACAGCGGAGTTAAGTCTTAGTAATATGGTCCCGTTTTACCCTTTGAGTACGGAACCATAAAAAGGTACTTATTCAATTTTTATTAAGACGTCTATAAGAATGTTACTAGGTAATTAGTCTCGCTCTTTGAGCTGATGAACTGGCGAGCCTGTCTTTAGACAAAAATATGTATTTTTTAATTTTTAAATACAAACAAAAAAGTGACGAAACTTTGCATTAAACAATGACATGAGGTATATCATGTCTGTAATTAGGTAGTTTATATGGTTCCCGTTTATAAAACACACGAAATACAGCAAAAACAAGTTTTGTATGAAAAACTCAAATTCGCTGTATTTTTTTTACTATGGTATCTGAACTACTTAAACTAATTAATTACCAGTGATCGTAACTATTGTAGCATTTTTGGTGCAGCGTAGTGTTGTTAATGGAATTGGTATAGACAACATCAATCAAAATTGTTAATTATCTAAGGTTAATATTAACGTTAATTAAGCATTAGGATTGAAATTCTTTATACCAATTCCGTTAACAACACTACACTGCACCAAAAATGCTACAAAAGTTACGATCACTGGTAATTAATTCGTTTATGTAGCTTCAGATACCATAGTAAAAAAAATACAGCGAATTTGAGTTTTTCCAATCCAACACGTAGTTTTAAAATGAGAGCGTAACTACTTTTGTATGGAGTTAGAGCTTACTGCGGACTCTTAATGAACCTGCTCACAAACTTTCACGAGAATCGGTTTAGAAATACGACCTGTAGAGGAGAACAGCCGGACATTCAAACGAATTTTGGCCCAAACTGAATTAAAAGGAGAACTTCGTTCGCTTCGCTCGCTCGTTCAACTAGAAACCTTATTTCAAATTAAACCAGCCAAACCTACAACTATGGGCGGATTGCACCAAACCGTCTGTAATCGTGAGCGGTGTTCGCTAAAATGTGATTGTATGGAAAGTTTGACAAGTTTCTATGGAATGACAGCTGCCGGCGTCATATTTAACGTTGATCGGTCGGTAATCGTAAGTTGCTGCAACCAGCCCTTAGTTAAACTATGTACCTCGCAAGTGACGGTTATGCAATTTGTATGTGTTGTACGAAGTATGTATCTACGTATGTTTAATGAGTGTGTCGCAAAATCCGTTTTAGATCAGATATTATTTGATATGAGAAAGTTTTTCAGACTTTCCTATACACAGATATATCTCTCTAAAGTCAATAGAGTACCTACATAATGGGGTTGACACACATTTATCAACTCGCCACCTTCTCAAGTGAGTACATTGAGTTGCCATGGTAACGATAGTTTGTTGCCATAGAGACGCTGCTATTATGGATTCAAGTATGCGACACTCTTTTGATAAATCTATTCGAAATCTTGTTACGGCAAGAACATGCTATATTATGCTGACTGTACACATCACGCGTCACTTGACACGCTTATGGCTTCCCGCTCTGTCACGCTCCCGCCAAGGGGTGCGAATGCAAGGGGCGAATAGAAAACGTTCTGCGGGGCGAAACGGAGCACTTTGCGTAAATTAATAGAAGTGAGGCTTCACGATCGTTTATCACGGAGCAGACAAAATAAAGCATCTCTTGTCTATCAAGTGGTGTTAAAATGTCAATGTCGTATGTATACGTAGTTTTACCACAAGATTAATGCGAGCAGCACAGGTCCGCTGATGCACCATGAGAATGTTGTCACTTAAACTACCTAACGTCATTACCCTAAAATGAAAACCACCTGAGCGCTTCTAAAACATATATTAACCTAAAGAAATATTAATGATATTAAAATTAACTTGATTTGGCCAATAGATCGTCTAATGTCTACGTTATGTTCCGAGTAACCTAAATTCTTTTATGTGTAGCAAATTAGACTTTGACTCCTTCCTACCTACTCAACCCTGCGTACACCTACTGCAGTTCAAGAAAATAACCATGTAATAAATAAAAATTGTTTTTGGTTACTAAACCCCAACCAGATCCTACCGTGGCCGGTTAACGTAATGGTAGCTTTATCAATATTTTCTGCACATTTAATATTTCTTAAATCAAAGCATTGATTTCTTTATATACCAAAACATCGCCTCAACTTATAATCATATCATCAAATCAGACAAAACAACCTAGCTAGCTAATAAGAGTTTATTATTATTATTATATGGAAGATTTTCTGTCATCCATACTATGCTACCATTTCCGTCTGGATGTGGGTCTGGCCATCTAGCTAATTAAATACCCATTTATTATATTTTGTTTATAATAGGTATTCCTAACATTTTGAATTTACCTGTGCTTCGTACCTAATTTCTGATGAGAAGAGGCACTCAACAAACTCATCAGACCTAACAATTGAATATTATTTCATTCAAGGAAAATTATGTATTAAGGCATTATTCCACCCTTTACATAGAGACTAATGTATTCATTAGATTCCTATAAACCTGCTATAGTGAAGATATTTGTAATACTGAGGTATACCGTCCATTAAATATAAAATATTGAACCTGAAGTCTACCCTAAATACTTCATGAGTATATTACACTCATGATAATTCGATACCTTAATATTAGACATAATGCACTGCTTCGCTTGCCATTAGCCTAGAATCATTTCATCTTTTTGAAACAGTTCTGATATCCTAATCATAACTGGAAGTATAATACCTTGATGACAATATGCAATACAATTATTACACCTTTAATATTTCATATGTAATAATATACGGAACCCAATACTACTGATCCATACACAATAACTAATTCCTATTCAGTTATTCACAATCAAACCTTCAAATAAATGCTATTTGATTTGTAAACCTTCTTTCTAATTATCCATCCCTAAGAATAGTATTCCTAATACCCTATTACGGTGTTTGACTCTATTCCTAAGCCTACCTACCACTAAATCCTAAACTACTCTATGCAAAACTCCCATCATTACTTTTAACGTTATGTGATGTGTATGTTCTAAGCTAGGGACCTAAGCTGTAAATCGTTCGGAAGGCTAGTCCGAGAATGCAACCTAGAGCCTGTGTAATGTATATTTCACAACGTGTCCGTGGACTTAAGGGTTCTGTGAAATGCACGCCCTATTTTATAACATATAAATATATATTCAATAAAAGAACAAGCCTTAAGCACACACAAGACCTCAACGAGTGGATAACAATCCTAGCGATCGACTTATGGGAAATGGCGATCTTCTCGCTTCAGCCTGTGGCCAACCTTAAGACGAGTGAGAGGCCCATCAAAGTTAGGCTACACCATCTGTGTTGTTAAAAAGATGGTACCAGGTTTCTCTCAAACCTGGCCTACTACTAACAGGATCCCGAAGTATATTTCCTTGTCACCGTCAGGGGAAATGCACTTCGTTAAGTTGACCATGCAACTAGGACTTTATCTGGTTCGAAATAATAATAAAATCATCTAAAATAAACCCAAAATTTAACAGAAAGTGAAATAGTTCATTACTACGCAACATAATTGCATAATACTGAACCTTAGAATAAACTCAGAATCTAATAAGTAGTGGAATAGTTCAATACTAAGCAAAGCAAACGCATAATATTGAACCTTCCCGCCACAACAATAATGTATCCACGAATGTTTACGTTACGAATTTAAGCTCGACCCAGAGTCAATGACAATCCGACAGTTCGCTAGAGAAAGAATGCCCCGTCTACTCGGTGTGCCGGTCTTATATAGACTAAAAAGGTCTGAATCGCTTGATTGGCTCGAAGCGCTCGATCTGCATCATTCGCTCGATGTGCTTGACGTAAACGAAATTATACCTTACAATCATTAACTTAAGGTTTGCTTTCAATCGTGCGCGTACGTATTTATTCCCTATTGGAACCAACTTTACTCATTGTGCGTAGTGTTTGCGCCAGCATCGTAGCAACAACACGTGTTTAATTTACTGAGAAATATGAAAATATTACGTTTTGTTACGTACAAACGTCGATGAAACTATGTACTATTATATTCTATTCAGGTGTCCATATAATTTCGATTCATATCCAATGATGATGACGATTAATGTATTAATCTTTATTATTGTATTATTGCTTCATTTAGCATTCATTAAAGACCATAATAGAGCCATAGGCATAGTTCTAGTTACAATGCCCAATCCATCCATTATCCTAACACTTTGCATACCTATATAAGAAATTTTCTTACTTTCTACACTATTAGATCACAGACTGCAAAATTAAATTATATGAATAATCACGCCTCGGTCTTGGCCCAATGGTAGGTATGCATTCGATCTTCAGAATTAAGTGATTTAGTTAAAGCAATGACGTGTAATTTCGATGTCCGAGGCAACCGGATGTGTTGTGGAACTGCCCTGTGCAACCCAAACTGAGCCAACTTGGACTGGAGTGGAAATTAAAATGTTGCCTGGTATTCGATTTAGACCAGCATTTCATTATATAAACAGCGTACACGCTTTCAGGCAACCGCTGTTTCAACCGGCTGCCACGCAACAAAAAAGAATTCACTCATTTTTTTATATTTCCGCCCCAGTCCAAGTTGGCTCAATTTGGGTTGCACAGGGCGGTTCCACGACACTTCGGGAGCTCAAATACCGCGAGCCATCCGGTTGCTTCTTGGACACTCATCTACGCGTCATTGCTCTGAATAATTGTAAGTTTTCTAAATTGGTTCAATGCGGCCAAATTCCAAACACGTTTTAGACGTAAAGAAATGATGTTTGTTTTTCTTTTGTTTCATTGATGTGTTTAGGCACTGGTCCCACCGCCGGCTAGTAAGCTAGAATAGTTGGGCGAGTAGCATTACATTGCGGATATGTAAAGGTCGATTGATCACACTGTGCCTGGTCAGCACGCAATGAACCGTTACTCGCCCAACTTTTCTAGCTTACTAGCCGGCGGTGGGACCAGTGCCTTAGACACTAGCTTCATTGTATGTTAATGGACGCTGGGGTGTCCCGAAGGGACATCTCGGGGAGAAATAAATTATGTGTAGATAGATATTTGTAATTGGATAAATTTCTCCAAGTCATTATCCTTCTAGCGTTATTCCCGGTCCTAAAGGAGCCCGGGGGACATTTGATAAGATTTGGCATAGGCACTAGTTTTTACTAAGGCGACTGCCATCTGCCCTTCCACCCCATAGGGAAAACTAGACCTTATTGGAATTAGTCCGGTTTCCTTACGATGCTTTCCTTCACCGAAAAGCTAACGGTAAATATTGCGTACATAAGTTCCGAGAAATTCATTGGTACGAGCCGGGATTCGAACCCACGACCGTCAAAAACCTAAACATCCAAACTTGCATGTTTATATAGGAAAATACTCGTAAGTTGTGTCTAAAGCGTGTGTGCATGGGACGCAATGAAACTGAAATGGGGTTTCCAGATGCGAACTTGTGGATTTCCGGCCCAATAGTTCAAAGGTGTGATAGTTATGTACCCCCAACCCCCATGCTATCCCCTTCTGATCGAGGTGTTGGTATCGAGGGTCATTCCCTAACTCACCTGACTACCTCGGAGATCGGGGGTCGATTACTGCCCTGAATTCTTTGAGGTGGCGATCCCCAATGCAACGGCTCTCAAACGTTAAAGATAAATACAGAATCATTTATTTGTCCAATATAGTACAAGATGTTAAAGAATCAGTTTGACTAATTAGCGCATCACGGCTTACAAATTGTTGAGCATGCATGTCAAAGTCCCCATCATTTATAAATTCATTAATGGTGTAATAACTGTTGGGGGCTGGTTGTAACAAGCGGCCTATACTCGAAAGTTTATCATACATTTTACACTCAACTATTCATAGGTGCTTTTCTTTCCTTAGTGGGAAAATCATGGCATCGGCTACGAGCGTAGCGCTATTAAATTGTTGGCAGTGAATGGAGGTTATCGTGCAGTGAATGTGTGTTAAACTCTTGGACACGATCGGTTGTCGCCGCATCCGTTCGTATTCTTTCCGATCCAATCCGATGCGGGCCGTTTGGTGAAAATTGTGCTTTAGACCTGTCTCTCCACCCGTATCGCCTAACGAAAGTAGACCTCTGCCTACGCTTAGTTACTACCAATCGCGGTGTCAATATATATTTTGTGGGTGAGCGTTGAAATGAGCTTAAAACAAGTTACAGAATAGCGCGGCAGTTGTGATGAAGCATGGAATCAATCTCCCTGAATTTCCTTTTGCGGCATGACGGACTTCTACTGTTTTATGTTTTATGTAGTTAAACCTTAGCTTTATTTATGGTCGTTATTGTATGCCAGGATTTCTGCTATACTATTGTGCTAGTAATAAATGTCCATAACATGAACGATAATGGTTGTACGTGTATCTAATAACTAAAGGCGAATAATGCAAAGTGCTGCATAACATTTACGGAATATCGCAAATAATGTCGCTGTTGTACGTTTTTACACCCTCGTCTTAATATAACACAGTATCACAACTACATTCTGGTCGTAGATACTTAGTCCAAAAATACAATCTCTGTTACCGATAAGGCAATGGTACTTGAAAATTCTGGTGTAGGTATGTGTCAGTACAACGCAACGAATTATATTCTTGCCTGTAAAAAACCCACCCAACTAAGCTATACATCGAACTTTGAGAACCGCAGAAATCATTCACCGTGGATTTCAGATCGGGAAAAGTTTATAATTCGCCTTACCGGAGTTGGGTGTGAGGGTGGCTTGCTCCAATTTGCATTTTATTACATTCCTTGCGTCAAATTAAATGGTGATAACATTAGGTGTTGCGGAAGAAAGGAATAATCGTAAACAAGGTTTATGACTCGTAGATACGAAAAGTGGTGGAATATGGGTAAAGCTTGCAAAATAGATAACATAATTCAGAGAGTCAATTTCCACACTCATCATAACTTTGCAAAAACCTAGACGCAGATTGATTGTGTCCAAACTCTCTGTACAAAAAGTAAGGTCGGCGAAATTAATAAAGAGCATACAGTACATATCTAACACTCATTGAACGAGCATTGGCATAGATGGGCCGGGGCTGCAGCGTGTCAGAAAACACGGGGGTGAGTATTCAATTTAAACACTGCATGTAAACAAACGCAGTGCACACTCGAGTATGATACACATTTATAAAAAACGAGCGACCGAAGCGAAGTATTTTTGTCAAAACAGTTTTTCGAAAAAAAAAACGGGCTAGTTGAGAGTTGGACTCGCGCACGAAGGGTTCCGTACCATTATCTATAAAACGACAAAAAAAATCACGTTTGTTGTATGGGCCTTAAAATATTTATTTTATTCTGTTTTTTAGTATTTGTCGTTATAGCGGCAACAGAAATACATCATCTGTGAAAATTTAAACTGGTGACAGACGGACGGACGGACAGCGGAGCCTTAGTAATAGGATCCCGTGTTTACCCTTTGGGTACGGCACCCTAAGAAATAAAAGAGACAAGATTGCGAGTTGAGCTGTATAGGTATGTCTTTCTTAGGTAAACGTCCCATTGTTCGACATTGACCAAATACTTGACACCTTCAATCTTAATATGTGAGCTGTAGAACGCCCGATAATTCCATAATATAATTTTTCGAAAAATTTAATTTATAAAATAAAATTCACAAAATAAAATTACCTATATCATTTCACGAGAATAGGTTGAGAAATGCGAACTGAGGGGCTACCGCGAAACGAAAACGAACTTTGTTCGTGTGTCTCCCTCTCTGTCGCTCGAACTAGAAAGTGCGACAGAGAGAGAGAGATAGACGCGACGTTTCGCGGTAGGCCCTCTGTAGGTAATGGAGAACAGCCGGACAGACAGAGGCCGGACATACGAAAGAGGTTTCGCCCAACCTGAAACGGAGAACTTCGTTTGCTTATATCCTTCGTTTAATAATTATGAAAAAATATCAATAAATAGTACATTGTGATACAAGTGAGGTATGTTGATAATTACATCAGAGGCGGAATTATCACACGAGCCGCAGGTGAGCGTGATAAGAGAGCCGAGGATTGTAATTATCAAAGCTCACGCGTTTCATACGACGTTTTTCAACACATTTTGCGAGGAAAAAATCTTTTTCATAAGACGAAAATTTGATAGGCCTGTCAAGTTATTTTCTTTATTTATTGATGTCAACAGGTTTTTACTCACATGTTGTATACATTGTCAATCACTTTTCTAGTCACCACGAATCAACATTTTTGTTAATAACCCAACACGCTTTAACAATGTTTACAAATATCTGTGAAATAACCTATAATGGCGCGCATCAATTTTTTTTGTGAAGTTTGCGCAGTGCGCGCTCATTAGATGAAATCTCTAACCAGCCAATACAAAATAAAATAAATAATTTCGTTTTAAAATGTTATCTTTATTAATTCACGTAAAATGTTATCAAAAGTGAATAGTTTTACTAAATTGACCGTTTCTATATCATATCCAAAAAGAAATAATCAATTAATTAACAAAAAGGATTTATTTTGTTTAGTCTGGTAAGAATCCATTTGCCGAGAATTAAAAAAAAAGCTGTACATTCTGTACAACCCGGTTAGTTTAAGAATGCACCGTGTGCATGCATACATCTTGCTGCAAGGTGCCAACGTGACTTAATCGGGATATAACCATAACACACAAGTATCGTAATGTTATTAAACACGCGTGTTTAATATCCAGGATTATGAGCCTAAAAGCGACACAATAAGAGGTACGTTACGAGCAATTGTGTTGAAAAGGATGTTATTTATTAAAATAATGATTACTCAAGTAACCTTGTCGCCTAAAAGTACGGGGTATACGTAAGTTCGAAAAATTATAAACTTTGAAAGGCTATATTTCGGAAACTATGGGTTTACAGAGACAATTCTAGTCTTATATTGTAGCAAACTTTGTCTACTTTAAAAAAGCTATTAGAAGATGCTATCAAAAACCAAAATAAAAACTTTTCTTTCGCGGTATTTTCGCCTTTTGACAAAGTTGCGTTCGGCGCTCCAGGTTGTGACCATGGACTATTCATTGAAGTGTTACTGGACTAGATGTCAAACAATGAAACGTTTATCTTAACATTAGTATAAAAGTATAGATTAGTTTGATATATTTATGCCGCTACCTAATAACTATTTCACTACTACGCTACGCGTTCTACGCAGTAACACGTACCTACTGTTATTCTGCTAGACGACGGATATGTACCTCATAAAGTTCTAAGCATTTTTAGTTTCAGCATTCCATTCGAATTTCAATTTCATCCAAACTTTCATGGCCCTTTCCCCCTAGGGGATAAATCGTTTAAAAACTCCTTTCTCTTTCCCGGCTCCCTCATAGAACAGTAAAATATGGTTTTGATACATTTACGTTTCCTACATGTGTGTATAAAATATTTATTTTATAAATTCGACAGTGCCTTGGAAATATTTTACAGCATTACGCTGTGTGTTTTTGTTGGTGTTTGGTGTTTGGTTTGGAATGTTTCCCTTCCATAGTTTAAAGTAGCCATAGTGCAGTAGGCATGGAAATAATATAATTTTATTTTAACCCTTTAAACCTACAATTTACCTACATTGATGCCGCAGTAGATACAGCTTGGCAAAAAAGTCTAGAAACGGAACTAAAATGTTTCGACCCTGGTAACTTCATTAAACTTGTCATATGTATTGTCATTGTAACAACAATAACAATTTTGCCGTATTTGTTACATTTCGCGGATTGATTAACATTCAAATGCAACAAAAATTCCATACAATGAGCAATACCCGGTTCCGCTCGGGAAGTATTTATTGCGAAATATCAAGCCGGAATTATTTTATCGGAATTGGACAATGTTTATAGATGAACTGCTAGAATGACAGGTTTTTAATTATTGTAGACTACTAATAAATTTTCAATTATTGATGGTTATATTAAATTTATTTATTCCCAACGCTAGAAATTACAGTAAATTGATAATTTTCGTCTTGTGTACATTGTGCATTTTAGAGGTTGTTTACTTAAAGCAAACTTGGTACTTGCAATATATTTGATGAATGTTAAGTGTTTTAATAAAGTGTAACTGTAACCAAAGTGCAATATTTGGAGGAAAAAAGAAACTGTAAGTATATTGTACTATTTAATAAAATTGGTAAACAAAACTTGTATTTAAATTACTAGCATTCTGTCTACGTAAACATTATATAGAGGTAATGTTTGTGAATTTGTATGTCTATACAAATATGTAAGTATTTATATGTCATTTTTCTGAATTAAGAAAAAAAAAGTCCCAGTAAAAAGTGAAGTATCAAAATCTCTGGGTCGTTCTATTCGTGTTGCCATATGAGCGATAGTGGCGCCCCTATTATTTTCTACTCTTTTTTGCCAGACTATTCGGCAAACGATGGGAGCACAAACTCCATTAACAGTGATGAAATCCGACCAAAAAATATTTTTAAACATTGTTTTGGCTTTAGCAGAACCCATTTCAATACCGACTGTCAGGCGCAAGCTACCCGCAACTTCCGGCCGGTCGGAAGTGGTACCGTAATGGCGGCCGTGGACTTCCGGTCTAATAAAATCGAATCGGGAACATTGTTATACGGATACGTTCGGCCATTATTTCGGCATGTTGCGTAAATGTTTTCTGTGATGTCTATATGAAGCTTTGGACATACCTAGTTTCGGAATCGTATTACGATTTAAGGTAAGTAAAATACCTACTTATAAGTAAAGTAACAAAGATGTCTATAAAACATAATACAATCCGTTGTTATGTAAGAACTTGTACAGGTATATAATCTAAACGATTTTAGAAAAAAGTGCATTCAATGATTTATAAAAGCCTCATATGTGGCCAAGAATCGCGCCAATCTGTCAAAAAATCGCCATCGTTTTTTGACGAGGGATATTATTTTGTCACAAAAACTTGTAAGAGCAGTGAATAAGAATGTACGTAACGGACATTACTGATTCATGCAAAAATTAAAAAAGCATCCACACAGGTAGATTTGTTATCCGCCTCAGGCATTGCGGACGTCCGAAATGTTGAGGGAAATAGACTTTACAGTACATATGGTGCTACTTTCCCGCACTAGTGCGGAAAAGAGCACTTTTCGTGCATATGTCGAAACTTTAAAGAACCATATGTACAGTAAAACGTTGTACGATACACGTGCGAATAGGTAATTCGCAACTCGTGTCGATTTAAAACACTCCCTTCGGTCGTGTTTTAATTTATTACCACTCATTGCGAATTTCCTATTTTTGGCACTTGTATCGTAAATAACTATTAAAATACCCTAAAGCTATATTCGAAGATGAAACAGGAATTTGAGATTTTCCTGGAGGGCTACAGGAATTAAATACGTGTTCAAAGGGTAGATACCACCAAGAACCTAATCCTAACCAAAGATTTTTTGTCCAAATAAAGCTGGACTAGGTACCCACAATTTATTTGCTTTGCCTTAAGGTTGGCTGTAGGTTCATGGCATGGCATTAGGGTCCTTTTAGTAGGGCAGTTTCAGGTGATAATGTGGACACGCTGGACAAAAACACCAATTTTTTTTCAGGTAGGTACTTGTTAGGTCCATAGCTTTAAGTTTTTGATAGGAACCAACTCCTCCGTCAGCTATCTTTAATTTTATGACGGTCATTTAGAATTTTACGTAAGTATTTCAATAATATCGCGAGTTCTAAAGAACGTAGAATCACAAACTTAGTGTAAATATTGTAGAACTCGAGATATTAATAATTAACTATAGATAAAAATGGCCGGCACAAAATAAATATGGCCGACGGAGGAGTTGGCTCCTATCAAAAACTTTTAGCTATTATAACCTAATAAGTGCCTGAAAAAATTGGTGCTTTTATCCAGCGTGTATTTACGATAATTTGTTCGAGAACTCTGCCCCACTATTCTGTATTATACTGTCTTTATTTGAACAATAAAAAATAATTTTCAAAGCAAGCGAATAGACCGTTTTTCGCTCACAGCCGAGTATTTCTCAAAAAAAAGCCACTATTAATAATTGTACAGGATTTTTTTGTTAACTATTTCCACTCAGAATCAGAAGCTTTTTCGACCCTGGTAGGACAAAAAAACTGTCCCAAAGATATTTTTACTAAATATTCTGTTACCATTTACCTTATACTTTGTATGGTGGTAACACACTAAGAAAGTGCAAAAATGTATGGACATAGTGATTTTGAGTAAAAATAACATAAAAGTTGCAGAAAATCTCCGAAAAAATGTAGTGGCATTTTTTTTGAGAAACGCTCAACCACAGAGTAGATAATGTCACAGCTAAGCTAAGCTGTTGCAACACAAGTCGGCCAAGCAGTGTTACGAAACTGGAAACGGTGTGATACATGTATATGGATATATCACACCTTTGCTCAGCCCTTGGCTAGTCTCTTCTTCTGCTTATTTAATAGCTACTTAAGCTCTTGTCGGTGGCTCAAAGTAAGCCCTCCATTTACTCCGATCCCAGGCAACCTCTTTCACATTTCGATTCGACCTAACATCAACTCTTTTTTTGAGCTGCTCTATGTAGTTTATTCTAGGTCTTCCGCTTCCTCACTTCCCCTCTATATTTCCTTCAATTAAAGCATAAGTATTTGTCAGAGCTGTGCGAGGTAGCGGAGCGGTATGAGAGGGAAAATCACCAACATAGGGCAATACGTGAGCGAGTATTTGGTCCGCACTAAGTCGGCCATTAGGCAGATGACTTTGTCACAAGGCGCAGGTCGATCAAACGTAACACATTGTACGAACGTTAGGTAGATCTAAATGTAAATTTTGGTCTTTAGTCGGTGATGCGGTCAGCGGTGGACGCCTTGCTCCTTTAGCGGAGCTTCTGACGCAGATTGCATTATTGACGACTGACCAAACTACCGAACAACGTCGCTTTATAAGCAAACTTGACATTGGCGAAATCATCTTAACTTAGATGGAATCCATTGTTTAAAAGAAGAAGAATAATGTAAATTATTTAAGGAAAAGTGACAGTTGAGTTGTCTTAACGCGCGTCTGAAACGTTACGTGATTACCCCTAAGAGGGAATCGAAATCGGCGGTTTTCTAAAACTCCCAGTTGAAGAGGTTGTTTAGCGCGTTCGGGAATGGACATCTATCGATGTCAAATGTACCTATGGTTAATGCTTAATTGTGGGTTCGGGTCTTAAAGAGTCAGATATTTCCAAGATAGCCGCCAAACCGGCAAACGCCAGCTTTTAAACTGAAGCCGCTACCGTGATAGCTGCAGAATGAAGATCATATTATATATATCTTTATCACTTGCATTGGGAAGTGCGATAGAGATGGAGATTCGATTCGAGAGATTTTTTAACCTCAAAAATCTTTTGATTATCTCCATCTCTATAGCCCTTAGTTTCTAATTGTCGTATTGAGACCTCAAAAACCATTTAAGTAGCTACATATCTACTACTACACCACCACTATTGCAGCACCAGTCTTCTTTTTATTCATGTTATTTTTAAGTTAATAATTATTAAGTTTCTTTCATTTATATTGTGTTTTCTTATTAAGAAAGAATTGTGATGTGGCTTGCAATAAATTTATTTCTATTCTATCTCAGCTAAGAGCTAAGCAAGCACAACTTGGTATCTGAAGTCTCAATTCTTCAAATCGCTCAACGTTCTTCACAAAGACATTTTGAACACAACTCGAGACGAAATACTCGACCTTATTGTAAAAACTTAAGTAGACTGGCAACCCTTTTTCTGGAACTTAAAACTTGTGCCCTCCACTGCTTAGTTACCTATACTTAGAGCGTTGAAAATAGGACTAGCTTAACGTGACATTGGAAAACGACAAGGTCAGATTAAAAACATTTCCTAACATAGATTACCGAAGACTTTTCCTCTACTTCGGTTCCACTACATATCGCGCTAGCTGGGATAAAGTAAAATTCTCTTCTTCATCTTCGTGAGCTCTGGCAACTGTTTCATTCCAAAAATCAATGATATTTATTTTCTGGTTTATCAATAAACACTGTTTAAATTTCACTTCGACATTGCACGTAGGTATAATCCATTCCGCTTGTAGTAAATACCTTGTTTGCATTTAGAAGGCGTTAGCGGGCAGGAGCATCGCGCGCCGTCACAAGGGGCGCAGTTGCAGTTTTCCACCGCAGCCGTCCACGGGGGCGCCACAGTCGCGTCCGGCACCTGTTAACACCGTGGTCCCATTATGAGTGCTTAGACATGGCGGCCATATTTGCAGCGATACAAACGCACTTTTCACATACGCCCATATGTATCGCGACATACGCGACACTAGCCATAGATGCCTAATCGATACTGTTTCGCTGTATGTACTGAATATAAACTCTTTATCGAACCCACTATCTTCAATGAACTTATACCTCTGTCGTTGGCTTCTTTAACTCTTATTTATTTATTTATTTATTATTATTCGGAGAACCAACAGCTACTAATACAACATGGTTAAGAGGAAACACAACGGCCGTTTTTCCATAGAAACGTAGTTCCCTGTTTTCTCCCTGGATAATGGCAGTAGAGCAATCATTTTTTTTCCATAAATCTATGGCTACTATTCAAAGATCCAGAAAACAATTTGGACTAGATTATTTAAAAAAAAGGAAACATAGGAACACGGCCAAAGCCTTTCTTTGATTTTTAATAACAAAAAGGTCAAGTTTTGGAGAAGACATCAGGGGACTACGAAACGTTGATTTTATGTAATTTTAATAGGTATTTTCGGTCCAAGCTGCAGTTGTCTCTATCGCGCTCTGCGGCGGGAGGCGCGACAGCAATACATTTTACAAATACTTATTTCTCAATTATCTTGACCTTAGTGTTTCCTCTTAACTTAATTAGATTACAAAAGCCAATTACATGATCCCACCAATAGTAACATACTAAGAATTATTAGGTGGTTCACACTACCACATTGTAACTAACTATACTTAATCTTATTTTAACTCAAAACAGTAACAAAAGTAGCAATATACTTAAATCACACACACACATTACAAATTCAGAGTCATCAAGTAGGACAAGCTCACTCAAAGCTGTTGTTCACCAGGATACGCCTCACAGATTGGATATTACTGTTAAAAATGTCTATATTGTCTGTCTTTCGTTAACTTATTCAGACTTTTACTCGCACGTAATAAAAAACTGTTCTGCCGGTAGTTACGTGAAGAGAGGGGAATAGAAAGGGGAGGACCTCTTGGATCTGGATGGAGTATTGAAAGAAAGTTCGGCTAGCATATCAGGAAAGTCCACATTGTCATTGGTTAAGTTTAAAATGTAAATTATACTTATCCGCGATTTCCCGACGCTTACTCAGAGGAAGCTTGCAAGTTGCTCTTGCTAGCTACCTTTACACTAGGTCCTTACCTGATATGGTTTTTAATAAGAGCACGTTTAGCGTAAAGGTTATCGACAGAAAACTATACTTCAGATATTTAATAAGGAAAACTTAATAAAAAAAATAAACTCACATTTAAAACTATACTAATGGTAAAAATATATAATACAAAAAACATAATAATATAAATATAAAATATATAATAACCGGTCGTCAAAGGTTAAAGTCACGTATAAATCGTCACCATGTGCAACATGTTTCAAACTTTTACTCACTTTCTGCTCCAAACTCGGCCCTTGAGTCGTCACGCTCTGACTCGCTTCCAACAGACCATTCTTAATATCATCATCAGCAATGATCGTCAAGTCGTTTCTACTAACTCCATCCTCTATCAAACTCTTTAGTCCGTCTACTTCTTTCGTCCTCTCTGCTGTATATTTGTTGTTTCTGGTCAGTTCTTCTACGGGCGGTGTCGTTCTATCAATAGTTTTTACTATAGGCTTTAGTCTATTGGTACTGGACGGGGCTACTTCTAGCTCAGCAGAGAATGATACATCTTTCTGGTAGAGAACATCTTCTTCAGTGTCTTCTGAGGTTTCAGAAGGTCTTGTACCGTTTAATTCTGAAACAGAGGTCATAGTTGTAATATCATATAGCTATTTTGGCAGGTCACAAGCTGGCATTGGGGATGGCAATTCTTTAGAAAGTGTCGTCATGGAGAGATTCTCATATCACAGTGCGAGGCTGACTAGGGAAGACTCACCAAGGCAGCCGTAGCCGTCCACCTGGAGCACGAATCCGACGCAGCCGCACTCGACCGTGCCGAGAGACTCGCAGAGAGCGAGGCTAGGGAAGACTCACCGAGGCAGGCGTAGCCGTCCACCTGGAGCACGAAGCAGACTCAGCCACACTAACCGTGCCGAGAGACTCGCACAGAGCGAGGCTAGGAAAGACTCACCGAGGCAGGCGTAGCCGTCCACCTGGAGCACGAAGTCAGGCGCGCAGCCGCACTCGACCGTGCCGAGAGACTCGCACAGAACGAGGCTAGGGAAGACTCACCGAGGCAGGCGTAGCCGTCCACCTGGAGCACGAAGCCAGGCGCGCAGCCGCACTCGACCGTGCCGAGAGACTCACACAGAGCGAGGCTAGGGAAGACTCACCGAGGCAGGCGTAGCCGTCCACCTGGAGCACGAAGTCAGGCACGCACACACAGCCGCACTCGACCGTGCCGAGAGACTCGCACAGAGCGAGGCTAGGGAAGACTCACCGAGGCAGGCGTAGCCGTCCACCTGGAGCACGAAGCCAGGCGCGCAGCCGCACTCGAACGTGCCGTCGTGGAGCTCGCGGCAGAGCTGCTCGCATGGGCTGCCCACGCCGCACCGCCCTACAACAAAAACAATAAGTATTAAAATAAAGATTACAGATCAGCGGAAAGGCGTCCACTGCTGTACACAGGCCTCCCCCAAAGAGAGCCAGTGATCGGTCCTGCACCACCCGTATCCAGTGGACTCCCGCGACCACATCTTGGGGGCTCTACGGTGCGTCTAGTCACCACTCGATCACATGTAAGTCTAATAATTTTTAACACTTGGTCATTATTAAGTACTTACTATTTGCAGCCTAGGGTTCCCCACGGTAATTAGGCCTTTCCAATTTTTTCCACAACATTTGTGGTAAAATTCAAAACAGAGTCCAGAGGGGTAATCAGTAATCACGTCACGTTTCGAACGCGCGTTGGTACAGTTTAACTATCATTTTCCATATAAAAATTGACATGTAGACCTACCTAACGTACGCACGAGTTCTTCAATATCTACACGACGATTTTTAATCCGTGATCAGGAGTCGAAAAATATTGATAAACAGCCAAAACGCATTTCAATGGATGAGGCCTCATGCAATTAAATGACTGTTTACTTAATTAAATTTAATGGTAATGACAACACTAATATCCACTGAATGTTTGGTCACCCTACTTCTTTCTTGAAGTTAAGTAGATACGTCAAACACAATACGTCTTCGCAAACTACCGTTAGGGTGACAGTGATTTTGAAGTATAAAGTGATTCCTTATTCAGTTTTATTCAGAAAATCGGCCAAGTGCGTGTCGGGCCACGCGCAGTGTAGGGTTCCGTAGTTGCCTGACTTTTTACATCGACACGCGCGCGCCAATAAATGGTTGCGTCGGTCGAATTTGTACGAAAGTTGGCCAATCTAAGTACATTTTAAGTTGGTCGACTATTACTCGGTAACTTGTTATGCCTACTTAGCCGTGATAGTTTTCCTTTTAAATTTATTATATGTTCTATTGCCACGATTTTTTTCACATTCCCAGTAGCAGCCATTTAGCCGGCAGCGGGGGGGAACACATGACTCAAACAAAAATTTGGGCTTCAAAGCCCGATATCTCGCAAAGGAATCAATAATTTGAAAAATCGTTTTAGTAAACCCATAATATTTTTGAACAATATCCTAACCAACAATAACCCACACTATGTGTTAACGAGTAAAAAAAATTACATCCTCACTTTAGGTGTAGGAAAGGTACCCCAAAAAATATTTTTCAAGATTTTATTGTTCTGTTTTGTCGGCGTGATTGATTTATATACCCATGCCGAATTACAGTTTTCTAGTAGTAATGGTTACTGAGCTAAGCCAAAGACGGGCGGACGGACGGTCATGGCGAAACTATAAGGGTTACTTGTTGACTACGGAACCCTCAAAAAAAGAACGTCTGTTTTAGTATCAATTACAGAATTAGAAAAATGTACTCCTAATCACGAAATCATCATCGTGTATACAGACAACATTTCAAAAATATCTACACATGTGTCTTATGTCAGTAACAATAAAGTCTCTGTATAGATATTTTTGAAAGGTTGTCTGTGTAGATATTCGAGAACTCGAATGTACAATGCGTTCCGTGATCGACCTGCAGCGCTGACGGGGTTTGCCGCGGTTTCAGTTTTCAGGCGTCTACTGTAATTTCATCAATTAGGGTATTTTCATAACGGGTTCACAAGCTCTAACGGACTAGGTACATTCATTATATGTATGATATGTCATTATTCCTGCTGCCTACAAGTAAATGCTTTAGGGACGACATTGATGAAGAATGATATAATAATCAGAATGAAATTTGAGCCACATCGCCTTAGAAGAAGTACCCGAGTGGATTACAAAAAAAATTACATCGTTAAGGGCCTTAATTTAATTTACGCTTTAGCTTTTTTCCATTGTGAAACGACAATTACCCATGCAATTTATATGGGTAACTTTTGTTACACAATTGAGAAATGTTAAAGCATAGATGCCTTAACTATGAAGAATTTGTTTGCAATGCACCCACCTACTCGTGCCTATCACTTCATCATACGACCGATACATTCGCACGTACGTGAAACGCGCGTTTGTATCGCTACAAAAACTCCGTGTGTAACGCTCAAAACGAAAATAACGTACAATAAAAAATAACCGAGTATATTCTGACAACTTTTCCTTTTTCACGTGTGTCATTTTCTCAAAAGAGCTGAATATGTTGACGAAACAACTTTGTAACAGCGCCAAGTTTGTAATTCTGCTAAAGAATTACGTGAAGACCCTTAATCATGAGGGATAAGATTTAACTTGGCGTGTTATTGAGTTAACTTACGGTAAAAGAGACTTGGTAAATAATTGTATGAGCCACGTTTAGCTTGCAGTTAGGGCGTGTTTTTTATGTCGGTTGTGATCAAAGGTGTACTTTTTAAACGGAACCCAGACAATAAGCAGCACCAAGTGAACGTCCCCCAAACCAATCTATCCGTGTGCAGTAAAGACTGCATGGTTTTATCAGAAAAAAATCTACCAAATATAAGTAGCGCGTCTATATACACATTTCATGGTTGCCATTTTATCACTTCCTATACGTGCCTGTTCGGCTTCGCCTGCGTATTGCAAAGAACACAGGGAAACCCGCGGCATAAATCATAGGCATCATAGCCTATGCCCATCTAGAAGGTGCATTCTATACACAGGTGAAAGAGTTTTTTACATTGGTTCAGTGGTTCCGGAGATTTCCCCATAGGTACATACAAATTTATATGCTTACATTATAAAGCTACAATCTCAGACTTTTCCTCTTTATAATTCAACGAGCGTGCGAAACAAACAAAGTTCTTTTATATTGTATTGTAGCTGAATATGAATTTTGACTTGTAATGTGTTATTCAAGTGTTATTATCAATAAAGTATGTATATGTCTATGGTTCAACTTGGGCTGAAATGCGTTCGTATGTCCTATGTCCCGCTGGCCGGCTGTTCTCCTCTACTGACCCCGTAGCATGGACGGCCTTATCACACGATAAGTGACAAGATAGAGCGTCCGTCACTGGCTGACACCGTTCAATAGAACGAGACGGACGCTCTATCTTGTCACTTATCGCGTGATAAGGCCAACCATGATAACCATGGCAACCATGAAGTGCGCTTCTCCACCCGATTCTCGTGAAATTTTGTCAGCAGGTTCGATAATTAGGAAGGTACATATCTAGATACATATGTAGTCTTGGCTGAGACCATGGAGGACTTAAGTACGATGCTCGATGACCTCAATAAAGCTTCCGAACGAGTTGGTCTAAGAATGAACATGGATAAGACGAAGATCATGTCAAATACCCATGTAGTACCAACTCCCATTACAATCGGACACTTTACACTCGAAGTTGTAGACGATTATGTATACCTAGGACAAACTATCCAGTTAGGTAGGTCCAACTTCGAGAAAGAAAGAGGTTCTCGAGTGGCGACCACGAACCGGAAGGCGCGCGCAAGGTGGACTGATGAACTGGTAAAGGTTGCTGGAGTCCGCTGGATGCGGTTGGCGCAGGACCGGTCACTTTGGCACTCTTTGGGGGAGGCCTATGTCCAGCAGTGAACGTCTTTCGGCTAATATGATGATGATGATGATGATATC
The DNA here is from genome assembly GCA_947049275.1 of Epinotia bilunana. NCBI lineage: Eukaryota > Metazoa > Arthropoda > Insecta > Lepidoptera > Tortricidae > Epinotia > Epinotia bilunana. The sequence continues at coordinate 3,467,200 of OX346254.1, forward strand.
TAGATTACTTTTTGTAGATTCAGTTTTTGCAAAATTAAAATAAATTATAAAAAATACAAATTCGCGAGTTCTATAGCCTTCAAAGCCACTAGTATTAGATTGCTGTATATAGGTAAGACATCCGTCACTCTCGCACTCTGCCAGCACGGCTATCACGCGACGGCGCGCGAGCTCTCTCGATTTTTCTCGCACTATCCGTCTCTCTCTTTTTAGAACACTTAGAACAAGAGGTATAGTGCGAGAAAAATCGAGAGTATGTCGCGGCCGTCCCATGATAGACGTGCTGAACGTGATAAGTGATAATAGTACTCGTGCTTAACTTTACCGTCTGAAATTCTTAATAATAAAGAAGATATCTTCATACAACGTGGTATGTTGAGTCATGAGCCTAGTTAGACTGCACAATGTGGATTGATACCATAACAACACACAGCTAACCGTCCGTGCGAACTCGAGCCAGCGGGCGCGTTGATTTCATTAATGGCGTCGGGACATGGCACAAGCTATTAACTGACAGTAATGACAAACTCCTTTTCCCACTTATGAGAAATTGAAAGAATCTGTTAAATACTGGAGACGGGACAGGAAGTGTTTTCAAATATAGGTCCTAGATGGAAAAATCTAATCTGTATTCTTCCGTGCACTCTGTACACTTAATTTCAATCATACCAAGTGCGTATTTACACCTTAATTCAGTTACCGTATCTATGTCTCCCGTTCCGTTATACATCAAAGTGATGCTTCGTCACATGAAGTCCCAAATTATATTCCGCTGCGCTCTAGTTCCTTAGTAGAGATGTCATCACACTCAGCAGCTTAGTAACCCTTTCAGCAAAGATTTTTGGCTCGTATTTGGAGCTGCCCAAATAACTAGAGTAGTAGATCATAGTTGTAAACGTGGAAGGCGTCTTGTGGCTCGCTCCGTGACACCAAGCTGAGTGAGGAGCCTTTAGCGTAATAGATACTTACTGTGCTGTATAACGTACTGCCTATTGTTCTTCTCTTTTTGTTTAAATTGTATGTATTTATTTTTGCTTATATACATATGTACCAAAATCTTTACGCTAATAAATCATTTCCTTTCTTTATTTGTTTCTTTCAAATAAGCACATGGTAGATCTCCGGCGAGGTGTACCACATTAAGAGTCCGCAGTAAGCACGATTCCCCATACAAACGTAGTTACGCTCTCATTTTAAAACTACGTGTAGGATTGTAACGAAACTTTGCATAATATACAATGACATGAGGTACATCTATCTCTGTAATTAGTTTATGTATAGCTTCAGATAACATAGTAAAAAAATACGGCGAATTTAAGTTTTTCATACAAAACTTGTTTTTGCTGTATTGTTTGCTTTATACACTGGAACCATATAAACTAATTAAAGATATAGATATACCTCATGTCAATGTATATGCAAAGTTTCGCCACAATCCAACACGTAGTTTTAAAATGAGAGCGTAACTACGTTTGTATGAGAAGGTGAAATTCGGCCGAGCTTACTGCGGACTCTTAACGACAAAACAAGCAAGTTCTGCAACGTGGTGCGGATGGCCACTAGTAGAAACTGGTCGAAACAAATCGTACGTACTGTTTAAAAAGCCATCAGAAAATAACGTACTTCAATCATCAAGGCATGGCTACATAGAGAGAGAGAGAGACTAAACTTCCTTCACTTTACAGAAGGTAGCAGCCGTAATAACACTAGCTACCCTGTAGTTAATATACCTAGTGTTGTTGTAGGGTCTACCCAGTTTATCATGGCCGTCGTCTGACGATCATGACTTTTGTTGGAGGTCTGAACGGTGTGGTTGTCAGTCGAGGACTGTGCTGTGCAACTGTCGATCAAGAACGCGTTTGCTGTGTGTGAGGCTGTCAGTTTTTTCACCTTTCTCCTGTTTTTCGTCATTTTAAAATAGTACCTATGTCAGATAGATCTCGGTCTGTGAGGTGGTACGAAGCCTCGACAGCTATGTTCCTACATCTATCTCGACCATAAATCGCCAACGAGTAATGGGGTCAGTGGTTGTTGCAGGTGCAACCATCAGCGGTCGAGCGCTCGTGAATGTTTTAATGTGCCTTTGAAGTCCGCCCGACTGCGCGCAATATGCCGCGGTGCAGTTTCATCCCGCTGCGCCGCTTGCTGGGCCGCAGATTAAAATAATAATAGCAACACTTGCTCGTATCGTAGGTAGGTATACTGCGGTGTTTGCCTTCATGAGTAAGGGGGGCAATTTCATAGTATGCGAGTTGTTCGTCTGATACCTACGTCAAATTCTCTATATAATATTGAGATCGAGGAACCTCCAGCTGTCAACACAATCCTCAAATCACTGGCCGTCGAAGGTCAAAATTGTGTTTTATAATAGCTTGATATTTGCGGAAAAAAAAAAACAAAAACGGCGGGAAAGCATTTTCACCTAGCTGTTTTATCTTTCCCCATTTCAGTCTTTTTTTCTTTCCCCATTTTAGTATTTTTTCTTTTCCCACTTTAGTTTTTCTTCTTTCCCTATTTAAGAGTAAATGCCATAAAGTGACAATTACCGCCCACTACACGTGCAACAAATCCCGCTTTATGGCCACGTGGAGACGTGAAGCCTGTGTTCTGAGACAGTCTTTGTTTTACCACTCCAGATGAGCAATGCACTATTCTACCCCTGCCACGCCACTAGCGCTTCATTAATTTCATTATTGTCGCGGTTGACAGTTGACAGGGTAATCGCGGTGAGTTACGATTTGTCAACGCCCGCGTCGCGCTTCTATTTAGGTAGGTACATTACTCTATCACGAGACGTCATCATGGATATTAATTAACACCAAAATTGCGTCACTCACAGGACCAACAGACATCAATTGTTAAGGACACACATTAAATTACTTACTTAGGGCGGACAATTAATGTCTCAGATCGCTGGGATTTGACTTTTTTATCATCGCTCGTGGTGAATATCAAATTTTTCGTCGCTCCCTGCCCTAGGGACGATATCACGTAACATTTCTAATGTTTAATTCCACAGTGCGCTATGCGCTATTCGTTATGTGACTACGCCGCAACAACAACATGCCCACCACACTTCGTGCCGGTATGCCGTACATGCCAAATATGTGTGGTGCCATGTCACGTGTCATTCAACTGTTATTTTTCCATAAGGACGACTCCTTATGGCGCTCCTGGTAGCGTCCTACACGACCGAAATCGGCTGGACTACCAAACAAGGTCACAGAAAATTCTAGTAAGTAAGTATGGAGTGCCCTTGATTTTGTTATCCACACGGGCCGAATCACGCCGCGGCCTGCATATATACTTATCTAGGCCGCTCGCCGCGGGGGTGCGCATACGAAATCTGCCGCGCGGAGGAGCGGTACCGCGTGCCCGCTCTCGGCGGATTGTTTACATCGTGATCATGATACAATATATCACCGCGCACCGCACCGGTACTCCTTGTGTTCCGTGCCTTACATAATCGACCGAGCTATAACCACGAAAATCTAAGTTCGGATATCTCCGTCTCTATCGCACTTATATACGAACTTCGAGATTCGATTTTCGCGGTAGCGCCGAAACAGGCATGTGACGTAAATCATAAATTCATAATCGACTTGGCGGCAGATCTATCACATCTTAAAGGACGGCAACGCACCTACAACTCTTCAGGGGGCGTAGCACGGTTGCCATTTTATCACTTATCGTTGTGGATAAGGCATCCGTCACTCTCGAACTCGCATACTTGTCAGAGCGTGATGGCCGTCTTTACCACAACGATAAGTGATAAAATGGCAACCGTGCTACGCCCGCTGGTAATATAAGTGTCCATGGGCGTCGATTATCGCTTACCATCAGGTGATTCGACTGCTCGTTTGCCTCCTATATTATAAAAAAAAACATGCTTAAATGCGACCGTTAGTCGTGTCGCAGTTACATATATTTTTTGAAGTCGGTAAAAAAGGTATCCATTTCACGTAGTGTATATCCATCCCATTCTACAGTATAATCGCGTCAGACTTGCCGGGTATCAGCAGCAGGTATGGGTGTTCACACTTAGTTATGCAAATCTACGCACTTAGGTTCCTACCGAAATACACTTAAGGCGAAAAACAGGTACAAGTACTTAGGTTTACACTTTATGGAAATTCAATAAAAGGGCTTTTAAAGTAAAGTAGGTGTACAAAGTTTAGTGCTCCAAGTGTGTGTAATGTATACCTATAATTAAAAATTACAAAGTCCACTGACAACGCTACAAAATAAGTCTTAAGTGGTCTACAATAATATCATTGGTTCCCAAAGTTTTTCATCGTTAATATAAATGCCGATCAATTGTGTGAATATTTTTAGTATAAAAAATGCACGTTCTGGCCAGCGAGTCGTGACAAAAGCATTATTTTCAAATTCTTTATATGGCACCAATTTTACCTAAAGGTGTCAGTTATAAGTACCTACCTACTGAGCCTCTCATAGAATAGCGCGGCGTGCGGTGGCGTTCAATAGCGAACTTGATCCCCTGGGTCAACGAGGCCAGATATCTTGGAGTGACCCTCGACAGAAAGCTGACTTTCCATAGCTACATCCGTAGGGTAGGTGTACAATCGCGCGTGGTTCGTACTAGAAAGGCTTGGGCCGATGATCAACAAGTTTAGTAAAATGTACCTTAGAAATAAGCTGACACTACAAGACTTGTGTTCGTCCTATCCTGAAATTTCGGCATTTTTACCAGCACGTCTATCATGAGACGGCCGCGACATACTCTCGATTTTTCTCACACTATACCTCTTGTACTAAGTGTTCTAATAAGAGAGACATAAGGATAGTGCGAGAAAAATCGAGAGAGCCCGCGAGCCGTCTTGTGATAGCCGTGCAGCTTCCTTTTTATCAATATGCTGCCTTTTTCTTGTGACAGGACTCGCTGGTCAAACTCTAAAAGCCGATTGACCGATAAAATCGAGAGCAAGTCAAGCGCAAAGCATACTTGTGGCGAACACTGGCGCAAGCAGTGAACCGATAAGCAAACTGGCTCGCCGATATGGAGCGGACTAGGGGTGGGCGGTTTGCTACTTACAGATTATTTCTGTGCCGATGCCTTTCACATTGCTCTTTTTTCTGGATTACTAATGTGTTGCATAAAATAGATTGTCATAAATTAATTTTGTATAACAGCCCTTGGCAGAATCATCATTTCGCAGAATTACTTTTCGCACAAATTTCATTGCATACAGTCATTTCGCATAATACTCCAGGCAAAATACGGTTTTGAAAAACATTAATTTATAATAGCGTTTTTTTTGTTGAATTTATTTTAAAATTGTATTCTAAGATGATTTATTCAAGAATCCGGCAAACTTTCCACCCGGAAGTAATTATGTAGCTTTAAATGAAACATGCATTGTGTTTTTTTGTACGATTTATATTGAATATTATAGAGCAAATGTAAATGAACCAAAATAAAGACAAACATGTTTATTAATAATTTTTCTGACTTTTTAGAAGCTAGTTAATTTATCATTTTTTTGATGTCTGAAATTTTGTCGGATTTTGTCGCTGGGTAACTATTTAATTGATAATATATCCGTTACACATCAAAAAGAAGCTATTATAAATTATTTCCAAAATTGACATTTTTTCCATACAAATTGTCAGTTCATTGACTGGACTATAACTTCCTTTGCCAGAATAGTACATTGGCATAATGACGATTGTAATAATAGTCATATGATCGAATAATTGTATCGCCGAAATTTGTGTGTTTGTGTATAACTTGTTTTAATATGTTTGTTGATATTAAAACAAGTTTTCTGCTCTTTTATAAAAAAAAACCTCAAAGACGGAAGCGGGAGCGAAGCTCCCGCTTTCGTCTTGTAACCTATCCGCGATCCGAGTCGGTTTTGCCACTAAGTCAAAGAAATTCGGCGGAATATACGTTCTGCTACGTAAAATTCTGCGAAAGTAAATTCGGCCATATCACTATTCTGTAATTCAAAATTCTGCCAAATGAGTGTTATGCGACATGATAGTTATGCTAAGTATATGATTATGCTAAAGTATCATTCGGCTAAAAATGTTTCTGCGATAACTGTTATGCGGAGTGTATTTCGGACAATCGATGTTATGCCAGATAAAGGGAACCCCTTTTTTCTATAAATTTCAGTTAAGGGGGTTCGCTTTCCATAAAAAAACGTTATTTGACATTCGCAGGCTAACGGCGTGATATTTTAAAAACTTTCATAAATTGGCTTTCCATTTGCGCGAAATTCCCCCTTTCATCGAATAAAGTTTTATAAAATAATTTGAGAAATGTACGCATAGCTTGCGGTAAAACTTACATTATGGCCAGGGGTGACGTAATAGTACATTACGTACCTAGGGCCAAAGATTATAGACCAACTAGGGCGGTGAATTCGTGAATGGCCCAGATCGCACGTGTTTGTGGCCCGAACCGAAGGTGAGGGCCATAAATATGCGATCTGGGGCTTTACGATTTACCGCCCGTGGTAAGTACACAATTTTACGTCTTCATCTGGCCACAATGCGAGTTTTACCGTACGCGCAGCCTGCAGTAAAACTCACATTATGGCCAGGTGTGACGTAAAATTACTTACTGTACCAAGCTTTCCCAATACAGATATTGTTGCTATGTGCATTGTGCAGTCTTATTAGAGGTCAGGTAAAATTAATTTTATTACTAGGTACTTACTACACCTATAATTCTTTCTTAGGCGTTAAATATCGATATCTTTAATAAATACTTGGCATTCTTACTAAAGCAATGACCTTAACAATATTACTGGTAGATTATATCAGAGGACTAATGGAATGTTTTAGACTCAGCTCAGTTATTAATTAAGGCAATTCCTCAGTACCAAGCGTCCATGGTACCTATTTCACCATTTGTCGTGAGCGTAGCGAGTGTTTCAACACACGAGAAGTAAAATACATTTGCACCCGTGTGTAACACAAAACTTTTCTCCTCACTGTAGCGAGGAAAGTGCATCATGAAACACAACTTTATATAACTTTTTTTTTTTTTAACAGTAATAATAACGTTAAATTAATATCAAGTAGAATTTTGGTCAAGTGCGAGTCCGATTTTAGTTTTCCCATACATTTTTAGACTCAGCGCCTGATGATTTGATGAAGGCAACAAGCAATTATTTAAAAGTTCTTGAATATTTCTTTTATTCTGTTTTTTAGTATTTGTTGTTATGGCGGCAACAGAAATACTGTTTTTGTATTATGAGCGTTTTACGTTTTGTTATACTATTACAAAGAGTTCCTGATTTCTCGCTCTTGTTAAAATCATCGCTCAAATATTTTTTGAAAGAGTTCACCTACTTACTTACAAACTTACGAGATTGCATACATAAGGGACCTATATAATCTAAGTATTTGTCTCTATCTGCGTTGGTCCCCAACTATCTCCACGTAGACTTATTACCCGGTTTTACGTACCTATTATACCAACCCCCTCCCGTAGTACTTCAGGCAAAATACGGTTTTGAAAAACGTAAATTTATAATAGCGTTCTTTCTGTTGATTTCATTTGAGAATGTTATTCTAAGATGATTTATTCAAGAATCCGACAAACTTTCCAACCGGGAGTAATTATGTAGATTTAAATGAAGCATGCATTGTTTTTTTTATACGATTTTTCTTGAATATTACACTTAGAGCAAATGTAAATGAACCAAAATAAAGAAAAAAATACAAAAATATTTATTTTAATTTTTTCTGACTTTTCAGAAGCTAGTTAACTTATCATTTTTTTGATGTCTGAAATTTTGTTGGATTTTGTCACTGGGTAACTATTTAATTGATAAGATAATATATCCGTTACAGATAAAAATAAGCTATTATAAATTATTTCCAAAATTGTAATTTTTCTCAGTCAAGTTGTCAGTTCATTGACTGGACTATAGAGGGGAGGTGGTTTAGTCTGTAAAGTGGAGACTAGTGTGCTCTGGAGCCGAGTTAAGTGCCTGGCTTACCTTCTGCAACGCTAAGTCGACGATGTACTTAGTTTGATGTACGAGACTTCTGCATAGTTTAAAATTATTCTAGTTTTATAAACAAACCTAATTTCCAACCAGCAGGGCTTGACGTTCATTTTAAGAATACTTAGTTGCATCAGCTTAAATTAAAATAATAACACGTTAAGAAATTTGCCGTATTGCTTAGGTATAATGATACTATAGCTTCTGCCCGCGACTGCGTCCGCGTGGAACTCGTTTATATCGTCAATCCATACAAACTTTCACCCCCATTTCACCCCCTAAGGAATGATTTCCGGGATAAAAACTATCCTATGTCCTTCCTCGAGACTCAAACTACCTCTTTACTAAATTTCATCCAAATCAGTTCAGCGGTTTAAGTGTGAAGTGGTAACAGACAGATAGACAGTCAGTCACATTAACGCATTTATAATATTATTAGTATTGCAGAATAATAAGTAGCAGAACAAATGTTAGCACTGAACTTACTTGTGACGATGTATTTTACTATAAAATTTTCATTTAAAAAGGATCAAAAAGTGGTAGAACTCATATTAAATACTTAACCCTTACCTTCACTGCGACCCTATTACTTTTAGTGGTGTCAACATTAGAAGTAGCTACGCATACGAAGAGGTCAATATTCTTTGTTATTGAACGAGCGACAGAAGCCAACTGTGTTCTACTTTTCAGCTTGGCCCAAAATTATTTCATAATACTATGTCCAGCTGTCTACCGGGCTGTTATTCGCTAAGCGTTAATGCGGCTCACCCCGCCGTTCACCCGTCACAAAACTAGACCTCTACCTACGCTTGGTTACTACGCATCGCGGTGTCAAGATATCGTTGTGGGTGAGCGTTGAGGTGAGCTTAAAACAAGTTAGAGAATAGGGGGGCAGGTCGCATTTCTCAAACTAACTACGTATTATAAGGGAATAAGAACTTCGAGCACCTCGCCCGCGTACCTACAATTTCTCTTTTTACCACATTTGTCTTACATATATATATATATATAATGTATATATAATAAGAGATGCGTCTTGCTACTTTATGAATATATAGCAAGCTTGGGATTGGGAGGAAGACAATCATATTCTGCCTTGATATTTCGCAGTATGGAGAAAGTGAAACATTTATCTTGCTAATTAGAAAATGTTCAGCGCGTTGCACTAGATTAAAGTTTAATGTCGTTGTTTGTTAATCAAACAAAAGTACCGTAACCAAAGATAAATTAGCAAATGGGACCATTTGTGAGTTGACGAATTTTCTTCGAGTAAACCACTGAAGACAAATTGTTACACGGTTGCAGCAGTCTCAGCCGAGTGCTCGGTTCAAGTGAACGTATTATACTTACGAGTGCTCGCCCTGGATATCAAAATATTTCTTAATGTTGTTTAAGTACCTTTCTCACCCGTGATGATTACATTTGCAAAGCACTTTGCACATTTATATTTAAACAGCACTCGGTCTTAGTAGTCAAAAGATCGGAGACCAAGTAGCCGTTTCAGCTAAGTGCTCACTTTCTGGCACGAGCGGAGCGCGACACTGAATAAGTTTACGTCTTACGTAAACGAAAATATCATCTTACGAAAATAGTTCGTAGTTACTGAAATCTTCACATGTATCATAATAGTACATTGTGATACAAGTGAGGTATGTTGATAATTACATCAGAGGCGGAATTATCACGTGAGCCGCAAGTGAGCGTGATAAGAGAGCCGAGGATGTAATTATCAAAGCTCACGCGTTTCATACGACGTTTTTCAACACATTTTTCGAGGAAAAAATCCTTTTCTTAAGATGAAAAAGGCCTGCCAAGTTATTTTCTTTACTTATTAATGGCAACAGCTTTTTACTCACATTTTGTATACATCGCCAAGAATTTCCAGTGGCGTCCATTCTTTTTATCACTTTTCTAGTCGCCACGAGTCAATATTTTTGTTAATAACCAAACACGCATTAGCAATGTTTACAAATATCTGTGAAACGTGCTGTGAAATAGCTTATAATGGCGCGCAACAGTTTTTTTTCGTGAAGTTTGCGCAGTGCGCGCGCATGTGTTCAGCCTGCACGTCTAGCACACGATGGCCGCGACATATTCTCGATTTTTATCGCACTATACCTCTTCTTCTAAGTGTTCTAATAAGAGAGAGACGGATAGTGCGAGAAAAATCGCGCCGTCGCGTGCTAGCCGTGCAGACAGATGAAATCTGTAAACTGCCAATACAAAATAAAATAAATATTTTCGTTTTAAAATGTTATCTTTATTAATTCATGTAAAATGTTATCAAGTGAATAGTTTTACTAAATTAAACGTTTCTATATCATATCCAAGAAAAGATATTAAGTTATCGTTTGTAAACCTTATCTAACGAGTTAAGATGTGTTTTGCAATAGTTGGCAACAAAGTAATTATATATGCACCAGATTGCGATTTGTTTGCCAAGTGTAGTTTTTCCCTATTTTGAAACGATTTAGTGAAACATAATAATAATAATAATAACCTGCAAGTACCTAGACCTGGCTCACGAGGTAACCGCCATGTGGGATGTTGATTCGACGATCATCGTCCCGATAGCGAAGAGTCTCGACCATCACCTCAAGAGACTCGCTAGATGGCTGGATCAAGGGTCAGATACCAGAAGGCGGTACTCCTGGATACTGCGCGGATAGTCAGGAGGTTCCTGTCTCTGGCGCCCTGACCACCGGCAGCATAGGCCCCGCCTCGCTGCCGGCTGCACCCTAGGTTAGGTTTTTATAATGATTTTATGTTTTGTATGTATAGTTTTATATTTTACTTTTTATATAATTATTGTACAAACCTAACTTAAGAAGAAATTTGAATAAAGAGATAATAATAAAAATAACATAATTTTAGTTACGTATTATTAGCTGCTATTTGTATTGTTTCTTATTGTATAAATAATTCTGACGAGTATAATACGTGTTTTTATCGGTAGGTACATGTAATTAACGCAAAATGTATATATTAAGGCATAAATACTAGACTTTAAGGTATTGTGTCCACTGCAACTCTATTGTCATGCGATGACTGCGACAGGACCCTGCCAGACACGGCTATCTTGGAATAGGTTTTCTACACGTACGAAATTGGCGCCGCGTAATATCTGTCCAGTGCCGGAAGCGCGGTGGCCGACCAAACCGGTCACTCCGTACTAGATTTCTGTGACATTGTTTGGCCGGCCACCGATTTCGCTCATTTGGCGTCGCCTAATTTGACGTGTTTACCATAAGAAGACGCTACACGCCGGCCAACGCGTGATTCGGCCCGTGTGGATACGTGTCGGAAGCACGGCGGCCGGCCAAATCAAGGTCACTCCATACTAGATATTCTGTGACCTTGCTTGGCCGTCCGCCGATGACGGCCCGTGTAGCGTCTGCCATTGTGTTTACCTTGGAACGCCGCCTCGAAGATCGCCGGGTCCTGCGTGGGCGACGCGCGCGCCGCCGCCAGCAGCGCCAGCACGAGCGGCCACCGCATCGCGCTACATGCCATCACCGCCCATCGCCGGCGATACCTGCGACAACAGACGTACTACAATTATCATCACTGTAGGATATGTAAATAAGTATTATTGCTGTTACGATAACAATATTCCTTTGCTATTCCGCTAAAAAAAACGTGCTGGTCTATCAGTGAAGATAAGATGCAACTATTTGCGTATAAACATGCAAAAAATTACAGCAAACCACCACCAATAATTACAAAACCTCGACACGTGTTTCGCCTCTCCACGAGGCATCATCAGGAGAATGCTGGTAGATGTTGCTGCGCCACGTCCACTAAGCAAAAACGCGCGCGTGAATTTACGTACGTAACATATCATGGACTTCCGCAAAGTAACGCCTGATTCAATAAAATAGTATTATTACTTTCATTAAGTAGGTAGGTATTTTCAATGACGGACTTAATGTTATATAACATTTTCTACCAGCATGGTATATCTGTCACTTAATAAATACAAATTAAAGTATGAAATAATTAATTCACCATCATCATCATCATTTTCAGACTGTATTCGCCCACTGCTGAGGATAAGCCTCTCTTCGAGTACGCCACTTATCCCAATAATAGGGGTGTAGAGTCGAAAATTATTATTACTTGAAATGAAAGAAGGCAAAAAAATTACCTAGTGACGAAAATCCCATTCAGATATCTCAAAGAATAACGAAGCTGCAACCGTTTTAATATTGCTTATTAGAGAGAGAAAACGCAAACAGTGTGTGACGTGACATTACGGGATGCTGCCGGGGGGCCGCGTCGAACACAATGGGGCGCAGCACGTTGCCATCTATTAGTGTGACGTCACAATCTTCTAGCGTCATCGTTTCATATGAAGTTGCGTTTTGCGAAAAAGGGACAGAACACACCCCTTGTTAAAACTTTGGACACTTACAACTTCGTGATTATTTAACCTTTTGCATTGATTTTTTCTCCATTTGACTACATTTTTAAACCATTTTCGAGAAAATATGACATTATTGATTATTTTATTTAGTGTCTACACCCCTATTAATTAGTTAATAGACATAAATATTTTTTATAAGTAATTACATTGCTAGGGAGACAGGTACGGGCAATCCCACTATTTTGGGTTATTTATTAATTGATAAGTAGTAGTAACCTAGATTATTCGTTATATAGGTCACAAATTCCGTCCACAAAATGAATAACTATTACTTTGATTATATCTAAGCTACGGTAGCCTAGTGGTTCAGGCAAGTGGCTGTCAAGCGGCGGTCGTGGGTTCTAATCCCGGCTCGTACCAATGAGTTTTTCGGAACTTATGTACGGAATATTTTATTTACCGTTAGCTTTTCGGTGAAGGAAGACATCGTGAGGAAACCGGTCTAATAATAATAAGGTCTAGTTTTCCCTCTGGGTTGGAAGGTCAGATGGCAGTCGCTGTCGTAAAACTAGTGCCTATGCCAAATCTTGGGATTAGGTGTCAAAGCGGACCCCGGGCTCCTTTAGGGGCACAACCGGGTACAACGCTAGGAGGATGATGACTTTGATTATATCTATATACACGTTACCAATTTCAAATAATGTAAAACTACAATATTATTGAAGTGTTGGTATGGCTTTTAAATTTAATCCACCGGTTTTATTATGATTTGTGAAACTCCTTTTCTTTGTGACGTTTCGTAACAAGATGGAAAATTTTAATGATAAAAGTCAGTGAGCGATAAAGGGTATATTCTAGTTTCTGGCGCTAATGAGTGGTCCGGAAAGTCCGGATTTCTTGGACTACAATCGCTTTTCGCTTTGACACTAATGACCTAGATGAGTATAATAAAGGACAGTATTATTTCCTAGAAGTTCCCGCTTTTCAACATCGCGTGTCCGCTTAATACCTACTAAGTACCTAAGCATGGTAAAAGCTTCATAAGCTAAAAAAAACGTTGAATAAGATTCCTGTTCTTATTCATAAATTCTTAAGAATATAAATTGAATTTTGTTGAAATAAGTCACTTCAATCTAAAAAGTTATTGCCTTGAACGCTGAAAGCTGGGTCCAATTGACAGTGTAAATCACTGAGAGATTTCTTTTCCGCCCACTCTTTTTTCGCTAACAAGTACCTACCCACCCGGAAATATTTTAAGGTGCTTTTTACTCAATCATAAATATATTAAGTACTGGTAAATTTTTGTACCTACTCTGATTTTTCGTTGTATAATATTTTTATTTTTCAGTTTTTCTTTTATAAAATTCATATCAAATACCTACTTATAACCACGTAATGTTCTTAACCCTTACGAAAACGAATATAAATCTGACCTTTTGCTTTTAAATGCAAGTCGCAAGGTTTATTTCCTTAACCATTTCTAGTTTTTCCGATACAGGGTCACAAAGAACGCCATAACACGCAGGCAGGGTTCGTCCGATCCTTTACTTAAATCGTCTAGCTCGACTACACTTAGTTTTTATTTCGTATACCAACGGTTCGATCGTACGTGACGGCTTGCGTTTGATGTGACAACGGGGCCTAATAGCAACTACGAGACGATTTTACTGCTAGATTTTTTTAGGAAAAATATTAGGGTGCAGTTTTACCGATTGTTCTGATGAAAGTTTGAAGAGCGCTGACTAAGCTAGTTTAGAACGACAAATGCTTGTAACGGAACGTTTTTAACTTTTCTCAACGTTCATTGGTCCGTAGGCGTACGAAATATTCCAGCAGCGAAAATACGTCTCACAAAAGTCAACGTCACGTCAGTGAATATTTAATTTAATATTTGTTTTCGTAATTTCGTTCTTCTTCGGTTCATGATATTATTGAGTACGCTTCCAAAATGTGTTAATATACGAAAATCGTTAACTTTACTTTGTTCTCTTTACATTGGCACAAACTAAACTTCTATATACAAACAGTGAATAAATTTAGTCACATCAATATGAAATGGGTTCTGATTTTCGTGTATATTTCCGTGTTCTGCCTCGACTTTGTGTTGTTACTGAATAACGGCTTGGCGCGAACGCCTCCCATGGGCTGGATGTCGTGGGGGTACTATCAGTGTGCCGACGACTGCGATAAAGAACCCGACAAATGTCTCAAGTGAGTTCCAACCGGTTCTTTTTGTTTACAAACAATGTGTACGTGGTATGTCATTGCTACATTTTATGGGTATTGTGTGGTGAAGGATCTTCATCTTTTTTATTTTCACATGTACATTGTTGTTGGTTATAAGTGTGGATGTAAAATTCTAGAACGAAAGAATTTTACATCCACACTTATAAAAATGCATCACCATTAATTAAATTTACTTAGTTGTCGTGATAATTTTAGTTAAGGTACTTCAACATTAAAGCCTCCATTCGAGAAGCATAATTCTATTTGTTATCAGATAAGAACAATAATGAAATTGTGTTTTACTGTTTTTAAATTGGTTTTCAACTTTATTAAATGTGATTACAATAGATTTTAAATGCATGTTTAATAAACCTTTAAACCAGCATTGTCTGTGCAGTGCAAATTATACCTTCTTGGTTTATCATAGAGCTGAAAATTGTGAATCACTTATTACCGGGATGCATGCTCCAGTGTGTGCCTCCTCACACCGATAATAATTAGCTGTTATAAGTTACTTTGTTAGGAATACTAGTTTTTAAGTACCTATACTTGAAATTTTCTAAACTAAGCTCATGAATGGCCACTGTACACAGCTCATGAATGCCTTTGTTTGCAGTCCGAACAAAAGCTATTCATGACGCGCGCATACCAAATTTGCAAAAAAAATTAGCGCCACATAAAATGTTCTTTGAATAATGAACTCTATCTTCTTTAACAATAGATTCCAAATTACCACAGCACCTTGTACCTGGCTCCAGTCCATTTTGAATCTATTGACTACGACGATAGAGTTCATTATACAACAAACATTTTATGTGGCACTCATTTTTTTTTGCAAATATGGTACGCGCGCGTCATGAATAGCTTTTGTTCGGACCGCAAACAAAGGCATTCATGAGCTCAGTACAATGGCCATTTATGAGCTTAGTTTAGGAAATTTCAAGTATAAATATTGTCACTTATTAACAAAATATGAATTCAAAGTCCTAAATTTATTTTTATTTTTGTTACTGTTCAGCAATCAAATAGAATCAATAATTTATCATATACTTCTTGAGATCTCCTAGATTGCTTGAGGCTTATGTGAATATTTGAAGTATTAAGACTACTCAAAGGTTTCCTTAAAATGTTTAAAAATAACAATAACACCAGCCCCAGAGGTCATCAGCTAAAGCTGCTCGCCCAGAGGGGCCAGAGGTCACAGAACATATCCCATAGACACTTTCCGAGCAACAGGGTGGTGAAATCTTGGCACAAACTGCCAGACGATGTGGTCTCAATGACAACCAATTCAAGAACAAATTAACACTTTTGCAACCGGACTAAAAATGGAACAATTTACCAGAAACCGACAGAATTCGCTAGGCGTGTAAGTTCATACTACTGCCCGCCTAGCGGGTTCAGCCGGCATCTGAGCAAACATTACGAGTGGCCGCTAGGCGGGTTCTTGGTTGTGATCATGTTATACATGTACATTGCTAGAAAAAATATTAGTTCCAAAATTGTATAATACTTAAAGTTAGTTGAGTACCAGGCATCATCGGTTGTTTCAACTGCTTGCCAGATAAATAAATAAATAGTGAGTTGAATGTTACAGCATATTGCATTTTTTTGATGAACTATGTGAGGGCTGTGTGCGGACCATGGAACAGAATAAAGAATAGCTTAAGAAGCTACATGCATAGCCATTGACCAAAAATTTAATTTCCAGTGAAGAACTCATAATGTCAGTAGCCGACTCGTTCTACAATGACGGCTATCTGGAGGCGGGTTACGAGTACATAGTCATAGATGACTGCTGGTCGGAACGGCAGAGGGACTGGGACGGCCGTCTGGTTGCCAACAAAAAGAGGTTCCCACGAGGAATGAAGTTCTTGGCTGACTACGTAAGTTTCTATAGATATTCAAATAAAGGAGTTGAAAGTTTTTATGTGGAATGGCACAAAAAATTAGCGCTATTTGATTATGACAGCTGCTCATAGAATAGCATAGTGTGTTAGCGACACCTGAATAAAATTAGGAAGTTTAGAGGCCACTGTAGAATCGGGTCCATTGTGTACACAAAACTATTCATGTATCTCATTCTAGTTGTCTTGAAGCTCTTATCCCATTTCAACAAAATCTTTCTCCAGTGTATGTAAATGGAACTTTGGGATGGACAAAGGTTATGTCTCACCCCGAGGCTTTGCGTGCACTCGTGCGCGGGCAGCTACTCACTATCTATATTAATACTATATTCATAGTAAACACTACGGCCGTATTCATAAACGTCCTATAAGCCTGTTTTAGCTAAAATGGCGTTAAAATTCTTTCATCCTCCTAGCGTTAGCATAATCCCGGTTGTGCCCTAAAGGAGCCCGGGGTCCGCTTTGAAGTCTAATCCCAAGATTTGGCATAGGCACTAGTTTTACGCAAGCGACTGCCCACTGTACCAAGGTAACCGATATAGCCCTCTGAATCGCTAAACTTAAGTGGCAGTGGGCGGGGCACATAGCACGTAGAACCGATGGCCGTTGGGGCGGAAAGGTTCTCGAATGGCGACCATGTACCGGAAAGCGCGGCGTGGGTAGGCCCCCCACAAGGTGGACTGATGACCTGGTAAAGGTTGCTGGAGTCCGCTGGATGCGGGTGGCGCAGGACCGGTCACTTTGGCACTCTTTGGGGGAGGCATATGTCCAGCAGTGGACGTCTTTCGGCTGATATGATGATGATGATGATGGTGATAATGATTGCCATGTGACCTTCCAACCCAGAGGGAAAAGTAGACCTTATCGGAATTAGCTCGCGATGTTTTACTTCACTGATGTTTGTGTAGTTGCCAAGTCACAGAATTTTATTTAGCAAGCAAATGAGAGCAAAAGAGTTTCGAGACATGGCCTATTTTTTACATGGAATGTTTTTTATGGGATCACACTTTTTTTTATACTTAGGTTATTGTGTTCAATACATAAAAAATATGAATGCAGCTGGGAATAATATTCTTGTATAGACTTTGTATGGAAATGTTATTTTACCAACCACAAATAACGTTTGTGGGTGGATCAACTATTTTCTATTGTCAAATTCGACCTCTTTTTACCGACTTCAAAAAAAAGGTTCTCAATTCGGTTGTTTTTTTTTTTTTTTCAATGTTTGTTACCTCAGAACTCTGTCATTGATGAGCTGATTCGTATTTTTTTTTATTTGTAAGTATATGCTTCCAGGTGGGTCCCATTTTTTTCAAAAATTCAATTGGATGATGGGATCCATGAGGAATTGAGGGAACTCCTCAATTATATTAGGCACGCGTGTAGTGATTTTGGTATTTTCTATTATAACTCGTGTATTTACACCCGAAAATCATAAATTTGGTGGAGTGGAATTGATGATGAAGACCACAGATGACTTATGGAATTCCTCAATTATGTACATAAAAGTACAAAAGTATATCACAGATTCTGATAAGATTCCGTTGAAATAGCAACTAATGAAGTGCCAAAGGTGATCCTTGTGGAATCGACGGAAGTCCTCAAATATTATCGGCCCACATACAGCGATTGGGTTTTTTTCTCTAATAATCAACGCATTTGCTCTCGGAAATCAGTTCATGTGGTAAATTGGAAGAGAAATGTGGAAATGTTCTCGTGGCTTGGCGGAGTACTAAATTGAAGTCGGTTAAAACTTTGTTTTTAAAGTAAATTATGTATGGGACCAACATCTAGGCACGTAAGAACTCCGTATTGTAACAATGTTTCTGTTAACTGTAATTTTGTCTCCTGGCTAAATGGTTCTCTCACCTTTGCTATTCTATTTATTTTTGTTCATAGATACACAAGCGCGGCCTGAAGTTCGGCATGTACACGAACATAGGCGAGGACACGTGTATGCGCTACCCGGGCTCGCGGGGGCACTTCCAAAACGACGCCAAACAATTCGCAGAGTGGGACGTCGACTACCTTAAGGTGGACGGCTGTTTCGTCGAAGACAAGTTCCTGGACACTGGTAATGATCATCGTCCGCCTAGCGTTAATCCAGGTTGTGCCCTAAAGGAGCACAAAAAAATATTTTTTTTTGCCGTATTTATAGATAATGGTACCTACGGAACCCTTAGTGCGCGAGTCCGACTCGCACTTGGCCGGTTTTTTTCAATGCCACTGCCATACAAGCATACTCCTACCTGATGGCAAGCACCGTATAGACGCTTGTGACGCCATAAGGATCACAAGCGCGCTGCCGACCCTTTATTGATTTGAGGACTTGTTGACAGCTGGAGACAAATGCAGGTTCCTCACCCTCAACACAGCACACCCTCGAGAGCTCTGGCGGCCTTAATGTATCTAGTCTACTAAATTTACCGTATCTAATAATGAGCCCACAGACGGCGCTCTTATCTTGTCACAATAATGCGTAATAAGGCCGTCCATGACGCGGGGCTCCACGGAAGACTAGCGCGGTGGCATTGTTTAATGTCAGAGCATATGCTGAGTGGTGTCCACTTGCGGCCAATATAGCCGCACCACCAGTCTTCTTTTTATCAATTTTAGTTTAAGTTGGTTATTATTAAGTTTCTTTTTATATATTGTGTTTCTTATTGAGAACGAAATTGTGATAAGGTCTTATTTTGGTTTGCCTTAAATCCATTTCTATTCTACTCTATTCTAATGACGTAATGACATACCCCCTTATTCATAAAACTTAAAATGCGTCCGTTAAACAAAATGTGCTCTGTCCCTTTCTGACGAAAACAAATGGCAACGTGACAGATAAAGACAAACGATGACAACGTCATTTTAGTTAAAATATGCTTGTAGAGCGTTTATGAATACGGCCGTAACTCATTACTTAAAATTAAGTTACTATTGAAAGTGTAGTGATTGAAACGATTGAAAATCATTACTGAACGGGAATTACAGTATAATATGTGTCAGGACCGTATCAGTATGCAGGACTCTTGGCAATAGATTATAGAGATCATGTAGCTACTTTCATCCCAACGTCATAAGTTATCCTCAATTATCTGTTTTGCGTAAATAATTAGACTGTTCAAACTTAAGTAGTTATATACTTTTAAATAGCAAACATGTTGCAGAAAAAAATACAAGAAATTGTTTTAAATGTTGAGTACAATATTAATGTATATTCTGTGTTCTCATTAATACATTTTAAATAAATAAAGAATTATATCTACAGAACTTGGCGCCCATTCATATCTTAATTCTTTTGTCGGCAAAGTCGACAACCAGGCATGTTCTTATGAACTTGTCTCCAATTTTCTCATTCATGTTTTTGATGGGATCTACAAAGTGTTTTTTAACCGTCTTAGAGCCGAAGCCCACTTAAAGTATCCAAAGCGTACTAATCATTCGTGAAAATAATAATTATTAGTTAAGTTTTTAGTACCTAATAATTAAGTTTGATAAATCCTGTATGGCGCGCGGTGCAAAGTTCATTCACCCGGTTAGAGTTCGTACCTATGTACATAAGATGGCGGCTAGCGGTCACTGCGGTCACTCGGCTGGATGATTAAAATTGATGTTAATACAAAAAAAAACAATATTAATACATAAAAAAAAATGTATATATATACATTAACTGGTCTTCGGCTCTAAGACGGTTAAAAAACACCATGTATATTATTAAGTTGTAAAAAGCTTTGCGATGTGAGACTTAAAATAAGAATAATTGTTTTAAAATAAGAATATTTACTTTACAGCGTACATACAGCTGGGTGAGCACCTGAACGAGACCAGGAGACCGATGGTGTTCTCCTGCAGCTGGCCGTATTACAAGGAGTACATCCACAAGACGCCGGTTAGTTTAAATGTCTCTTGTACACAGGCCTTTAAATACCGCCATTTTCGTATAGCGCTATCGTTTATAACGTTATTTTTCCTGAAAAGCGTTATAGTCAAAACGATATTTTGCGCCATTGTAGCATATAAAAAGGGGTGTATGGCATTGTATCATATAAGAGTTGATATGTATATGATTCAATGCATTTATAACCGACTTCAAAAAAAAGGAGGAGGTTCTCAATTCGGTTGTATATATATATATTTTTTTTTCATGTTTGTTACCTCAGAACTCCGTCATTGATGAGCCGATTCATAAATATTTTTTTTGTTTGTAAGTATATGCTTCCAGGTGGGTCCCATTTTTTTGAAAATTCAATTGGATGATGGGATCCATGAGGAATTGAGGGAACTCCTCAATTATATTAGGCACGCGTGTAGTGATTTTGGTATATTCTATTATAACTCGTGTATTTACATCCGGAAATCATAAATTGGTGGAGTGGAATTGATGATGAAGACCACAGATGACTTATGGAATTCCTCAATTATGTACTTAAAAGTACAAAAGTATATCACCGATTCTGATAAGATTTCGTTGAAATAGCAACTAATGAAGTGCCAAGGGTGGTCCTTGTGAAATTGACGGAAGTCCTCAAATATTATCGGGTCACATACAGCGATTGGGTTTTTTTCTATAATAATCAACGCATTTGCTCTCGGAAATCAGTTCATGAGGTAAATTGGAAAAGAAATGTTCTCGTGGCTTGGCGGAGTACTAAATTGAAGTCGGTTAAAACTTTGTTTTTAAAGTAAACTATAGCATATAAAATATTGTATCAGGTGCTACATATTTTCTAAAACTTGCTCGGATTTCAGCCGGACCAAACTGTTGAACTATTGTTTTCAAAGGGTCCTCTTTTACGTCGTCTTGGACTGAGGTACCTACAGGGATGCAATATAAAAAACCAGGTTGTGAAACATGCAAATGTATTCAAAGGAATACTTAAATACGCTCGCAGAGCGCTGCTATTTATATGAAATGCGAACCACACGGGTGTCCGCAGACTAGAATAAACGCGGGGATCCCATAATACGACTACCGAAAGCGACGGCACATCACGACGCGGACCTGTCCAGGCTACGTATAAGTAAAGTCAAGTGACTTTACTTATACGTAGCCTGGTGTACGTCAGATAACGTCCAATATCACGCAACGTTATAAATCTAAACCAATATATAAAAGCGATACTTGCTTAAGCGGTAAAATAACGTTGTAGGCTATCCCTTTCTGGCATTCAGTATCGACTATTCGTGCGAATCACTCGCGCAGCTCGCATTTTAAAACGATAATTATAACGTTCTTCGACCGTATTTTATAATGTTATGATATTCATATCGTAAAAATTTTATATCGTTATGGAGAATACTGATTTCATATTCATATTCATATTCATTTATTGATAATATCATTAATATTACATGTCAATTTATTCCAATATACATATTAGGTGAAACCAGTTGGTTAGTAATCGATAAATTCAGTCCATCATAAAAATTCCATTGGAAGTTATACTAGTTTTAGTTTAACAATTCGTCAAAACTATACAATGTGCGCTCGAGAAGCCAAGCCTTTAGTTTCGTTTTGAAACATTGCAGTGAGGGGGCCGAGGTGACTTCTACCGGTAACTTATTATATATAGTCGGTCCCATTACGTGCGTCAACTTTCCGGACTTCGCCAGCCGTCGCTTCACCGGGAGAAGTCTATTAGGGTCTCGCAGCGAGCGGTTTGAGTCTGCGCGTTTTTTGAAGTCGCATAAATGTGTGTGTGTGTAAATTGCAATCTGTGCAATAACAATTGCTGGCAAAGTTAATATGCCTAATTCTTTAAAATAAGGTCGAACGGAGGTATCCTGGGTTACCTGTACCACAGACCGCACGGCTCTTTTTTGTAACCGGAAGGCACGTTGCCAGTCTGCGGCGCGTCCCCACATCTCAGCACCGTACTGCAGGAGTGAGTGGACGGTCGCGAAGTAACTAGTCCTCACAACATGCTGCGGCACGACTCGAGCCAGACGGCGGAGCGCAAAGCATGCACCACCTACTTTGCCACATAGCTGGTCTATATGGGTTGCCCATGTCAGTTTGCGGTCTATTTTGAAGCCTAAGAAAGTAGTGGCTTCCACTTGTTCCAAGCCGACTCCTCCAGCTTTAATCTTCAGTGACCTCGGTGCACGGCCGCCGACGTAGAAGTGGAGGAAGTGTGTTTTGGTCAGATTTAGAGCCAGGCCATTTAAACTGAACCACCGAGACAGCTGGTTAGCAGCGTCATTGACACGGGTTTCTAAGCTGTCAACATTTGGGGCGGATATAATGCCAGCCACATCATCCGCATACATTAAAATATCAGCGGCTGGTATCGCCTCTGGGAGGTCGTTCAGTAGCAGGGAAAACAGGATGTTAGAAACTGACGATCCTTGTGCTACACCCATTGATGTTGCCAGCGGGGTCGATTTTGCTTGGCCTCCATCTCCCACCACAACTTGCGATCGGCCATGCAATATGTTTGTGAAGAGGCTGTGCGTACGGCCACATATTCCGTATTGCAATAATTTGGCGGCTATCACGTTGTGGTCGGCGACGTCGAACGCCTTGGAGAGGTCACAGCAGAGCATCGCAACCTGCTGCCTGCCCTCCAAAGCGTTTGTGACTTTACGCACAGCTTCACGCACTAGATCGGTAGTACAGCGCCCTGCTCTGTACGCGTACTGGCGTTCAGACAACGCATTTGTCGAGCTTAGGAACGATGTAAGTCGGTGACACAACCCATTCTCCAACACTTTAGCGACGCAGGGTATTATGGACACTGGTCTATAATTGTCAATATTTTCTCTCTTCCCCTTTCCTTTGAAAAGAGGTGATATCTTACTTATTTTAAATGGCCCGGGATATGACCCGTCTCTAATACATGTGTTGAACAGATGGGCAAGCACTGGTGATATGGTGCAAGCCACTGTGTTTAGCAAGTCCATAGATAAACCATAAATGTCTTTTGTTCCTCGCTATTTCCTCGCTATTTCCCACGTCAATCGACGAGTGTGCGGCAGGGGTGTTATGTTCTTGCTGTCGATGATACGATTGAAATTCGTATGCCGATTTGATATCGTGTCCATACAGTTAAAAAAAAAAACATTCTTCATAAGGACCTATCATTGTGAAGCGAGCTTGTTTACACGTGCGCCGAGAGATCGTGTCTGAAATCCATTGTCAAATTTTATTGGAACACGAAACGTAAGCGTTTGAACAATGTACTTAGTTGAAACTCAAGACAAACAGGAAAAATACTTGAAACTTAAAAAAACTGTAACCCGAGGGCCTTTTTTCATATTAAAAGTAGCTTATGTTACCCGAAGCATAATTTCAAATCGATTGATAGCTCATTTATCAAAATCGGTTCAGTATCTGAAACGCCAAGGCGGAACACGCGTAAATACAAACATAGACCGCTAAAACATGTCCCTCCCTTTCTGCACTGCCGTAGTGGGGCGGAAATAAGGCCGTTTTACTATTGAACCATTTCCTTCAAAATTTTCAGTTTGTTAACCTATTGACCGCCAGCTGACCAAGTGACTCGCCGTGCCACGGACGCCACCGACGTCAAATGACGACCGTCCAAAAACCAATAAAAACCACTCCTAGAGCTCTTTTGTAATGTTTGGTGTTACTATCTTTATTTAATGGCTCTGGCGTCAGGGGCACGATTTTCCGACGACGTGAATGGCGGTCTTTGGCGGTGAAAAGGTTAAGACATAAAGCAAGGTTAGACCCCCACAAGGTTGACTGATGACCTGGTAAAGGTCGCGGGAGTCCGCTGGATGCGCGTGGCGCAGGACCGGTCATCGTGGCACTCTTTGCCCAGCAGTGGACGTCTTTCGGCTGATCTGATGAAGATGATGATGAAGGCACAAAAAAGAGGTACATGCCTAGCTAGCATGCTTACGTTTATGTCGGGCACTAAGCAGTCTTCCCTCTCGCACTAAGACAGTCGCTAGTAAGGGACAAGTGCTTTAATAATAATAAATGTTTATTCTCATTTAAATGCTTCAAGCTAATGGTTAGAAATCTGCCAAACCACAGTGCGGTTTGTTGGCAGACAAAGCTTTGTAATCTCCTAATAGCTATAATATTGACCATTATTTTGTGACCAAAATGTTGAAAAAGCAGAGCACATGAAACTTATGTTCCAGCGCCACTTTTAGCATAAATGTGGGTATGAAAGATCGACAAAATGTGTTATAGCAGTGATAGGTTGCTAGCCCATCGCCCACAACGCACTTCAACCCTGCTCCCTTAGTCGACTTTTACGACACCCACCGGAAGAAAGGGGTGGTGAAATTTTAACCCGACAGCAAAAATACTCGAAAAGTTAAATTCATAAAAACTAACAATAAGGACGTTGTTTGATTGTGACGTCACCATACTAACGGAGCGTTTTTGACGATTTATAAAAATAAGCTGAGGCTCTAGTATAAGTTTTACCGAAACGACCGCGTTCGCGTTTAGCTGTCAAATCCCATACAAATTGAGGGTAAATCGCAAACGCGATCGTAAAGTTTTGTTTCGGTAAAACTTATACTAGAGCCTCGGATTTGACTTTTGTCAAATACCGTATTGCCAAAGTTACTCTCTGCATACACACATAAAATCTCACAGACATATTTCCTCCTTGTTAGGGATCCGTACGTTAAATGGAAAAACGGAACCCTTATAGGATCCCTTTGTTGTCCGTCCGTCCGTCTGTCAAGACCCTTTTTCTCAGAAACTCGTGGAGATATCAAGCTAAAATTTATACCAAATACTCAGATCTACTGTTCCTTGGAGCTGTGAAAAAATCAAACTTCTAAGCCAACGCAATCAAATAGTACAGCCGTTTATGCCGCAAATTTCCGTAATTTTTCGAAACTCGCAAGGGAATCAAAATCTACAGAGTACTTCCCGTAAACTCAGAATCTTGAAATTTGGTACGAAGCAACGTCTTATAGCACAGATAAAGGAAAAAATGCGAAAACCGTACATTTTTAGTTGCATCATATAATGTTGTTAAGATAGTGTTCACGACATGCTACCTTACGACTGCGAGTAACTTTTAATTTTAACTTTTAACTGTATTTTAATTTTGTAAATTTTTGTAAATGGGTTATTACCTGAATAAACAAAGATTTTATTTTATTTATTTTTATTTATAATAAAAATATTTTGAATAATTTTAAAGTTATTACTTATAATACCTACAGCTTTGTACGGAACCCTCGGTGCGAGAGTTCGACTCGCACTTGGCCGGTATTTTATATTAGCATAGAAAAACCATGTTTCTAGTTCAACTACGCAACAATAGCGCAACACTGCAACATGTGGCGCAACTTCCACGACATCTTCGTCAACTGGGGCAACGTGGTGTGGATTATAGAGAACTACGAGAAGAACAACGCTATATACAGGAAGTACCATAAGCCTGGCCAGTGGAACGACCCCGACATGGTGAGACACACATTTGATTCTGTCACGCGGTCGCCAGAGAACTTAGGGCCGCTTCAGACCGGAATGGCAGCGGCGCGGCGAGCACTATCAGTGTCAGTGTGTGTGTGTATTGTAGATAAAGTTTAAAATTATTTGACACTGAAAGTGCTCGGCGCGCCGCTGCCATTCCGGTCTGAAGCGGCCCTTAATCAATGGCGTAGAGTTCAAGTATGAATGAATTAGGTGTGTAACGCGAGAAATGGTGTGACTAAGATACGCCGAACATAACGGCCGTATTCATAAACGTTCTAAATACAAGCCCATTTTTACTAAAATGGCGTTAAAATCCGTTTGTCTTTATCTGTCACTTTGACATTTGTGTTCGTTAGAAAGGGACAAAGCGCATTTTATTTAGCAGAGGCATTATAAGTTTTATGAATAAGGGGGTCAGCTATTAGTGGCCGCCGCAAGGTGCCGTCGAGTTTTTGTACTCTAAGCTTCCACCCACGACTTCGTCGGCGTGGAACCGTGATAAAAGCTGTCCCATATTTTAATCCAGGCTTTATGTTATCTTCGTGCAAAATTATTTTATTCACGTGATTGAGTAACAAACATCTAAACATCCATTCATCCAAACATCCAATCATTATAGTAGAATAGCACTGGCGCACACTAGGCGCTTGGCCGCGTCTGCGCCATGAGCTGTGGCGACCACTATAGTGGCTGTAATGTGTGACGCTTTAAGAAAACGCTTTTTCTCGCTGTTCGCGCCGCCGATTTTATACAACTCATTATCAAAGAGACAGTGGAATGCTTAATCTGACCTCTGTTTTCTTGGCTAAGAAACAGCCACGCACGCAAGCACAGTGAATTCGCGTACACGCATACAGGCACACACGCACGCACACCTGCTGTAGACAGCAGGTGTGCGTGCGTGTGTGCCTGTTTGTACGCCAGTTAGAACTGGCCTACAACGTAAATGATTATTGAAAACTGACCTAGAACCAGTTAAGAAATCATTTTCCGAAGAAATTTAAATATCCGAATCCGTTTAATAAGCCTCTGGATCACCAACTAATCACAACGACATCTATATCACTCTGTTATATAGTTTCTATAATTATTGTTGTAAATTTTGGAGACCGGTTAGCCAAGTGGGTAGTGACGCTGTCTACGAAGCTGAAGGTTCTGGGTTCGAACCCCGGTAAGGGCAAATATTTGTGTGATGAGCATGAATATTTGTTTCTGAGTCTTGGAAGTTTTCTATGTATTTAAGTATTTATAACTATTATATACATCGTCGTCTAGTACTCATAACACAAGCCTTACTGAGCTTACTATGGGACTAGGTCAATTTGTGTGAGATTGTGCCCTACCTAATATTCATTTATTTATTTATTTTTCAGATAATCCTAGGCAACAAAGGCCTAACAGACAGCCAAAGCCGCGTGCAGCTCGGCGTGTGGGCGATGTGGTCGGCGCCCCTGCTCATCAGCTGCGACATGAGGAACGTCACGGCGTACGAGAGGAGTCTGCTGCAGAACTTGGACCTCATGGCCATCGCGCAGGACCCCGCGGGCAGGATGGCCGCCGCTTTTAAGGCACGTACTTGTAGCCCGACCAGGAAAATATAAACCTGCTCTGGGGGCGCAACCACACACACAACAAGGTCGGTGATGTTGTTTAGAGGAATAGAGTCTAATCCTTCAGACTTTCTCTCCGAGAAATACTTCGTCATATTGTAAATCAGTTTTAAGTCACATTTAATAGTTTTCGCCATTTTAACGCAATACAACACCTCACTTTGACAGATGGCATTAATGACGTCTTCAAAGTTACTGTTGCCAGTTGAAGAAAGTAGTTCCAATAGTTTTCCGGAATATGGCGAAGTTTTTTATTTACCTGGTCGGGCTCTACTTATTCATAATAATTAGCAAACCTTAGCATGAATGTGTTATCTAAAATGTGTTTTCTCGCATCCAAATGTCAAGGTGCATGAAGACGAATATTAACGGCATGTTAATTGAAATGTTTCCCTCTCTTCTGCTTATTTAAGAGCTAAGGTCTTGTCGGTTTAGCTCAAAGTAGGCGCTCCATCTACTCCGATCCCAGGCAACCTCTGCATCTCGATTCGACCTAACATTAACTCTTTTTTTGAGCTGCTCTATGTAGTTTATTCTAGGTCTCCCTCTTCCTCCTCGCTTCCCCTCTATCTTTCCTTCAATTATATTGAGTATGAACTTGTCATGTCGTATGAGGTGCCCCATCATCTTCCCTCTTCTACTTTCTAAGTTTCTCATTAACTGCCTGGTTTGCCTCACTCTATTCAGCACTTCTTCATTGGTCACCCTCTCTCTCCAGCTAATTATCTCCATTCGCCTCCAACACCGCATCTCGAACGCCAACGACAGTGGGAGGGAACAATACAATACAAATACTCTTTATTGCACACCTCACACAAACAAAGCAGTTAAAAAGAAAAACAATACAATAACATGTAGGTAGAGGTAGACAACAGGCGGTCTTATCGCTGAAGAGCGATCTCTTCCAGACAACCTTTGGGTATCGGAGAAAGAGATAAAACTAGATTATGTAGTAGGTGGTGCAGAGATTAGAATAAGCTTTTATCAAAATAATTATATTAATGCACGTACATAAATAGCTCTATATATAAACATACATACACAATCATACATATATACAAATAACACAAATAAAAATATATAAAACATAAACAGTCAGCCAATAATATATAATAGTAGGACAGTCAGGGTTAGGGGAAAGACAAATAATGTTCTTTAAGAAGAGATTTGAAGTTGCCGATAGATTTAGCTTGTCTTATATGAAGAGGGAGAGAGTTCCACAGTCGAATAGCCTTAAAGGTGAACGAACTACTGTAAAATTTGGAAGATTTGGGAACTTACTTAAGGCTGTGCATTGGAAATTATCGCGTGCTTTGAAACGCCGTTCTGACTAGATTAAGAAACAATAAGGTATGATTTTCAGTTATAATTATGATTCTTGACTATATGATTGTGTATCTGATTTTATCGATACATGATTGCTTGAAATTTCCTCGATAGAAAAAAAATCCAAAGTTGGGTCTGTATTTTCAAACGATACATTATTTTACGACACAATCAAGTTAATACTGTAGTATTTTATCTCATCTAAAATCTCACTTTATGAAATTTAAATAATACTTCTCTAAGTTAGGTATTTATCGAAATTTGACCAAAAAAGCCATTCCCGAAGAGCGTTACATCTCTTTTCCTCGTGCGCGGAAGGCATCAGCGTGTCTCTGTCTAGGGGGCGTGTTCGACTCAAATCAAGGCATCGCCTTAAAGCAGGCGTGCTTTAAGGCGGTGCATAGTAAATTGTCGCGTGCTTTGAAACGCCGTTCTGACTAGATTAAGACACAATAAGGTCTGATTTTCAGATATATGATTCTTGACGTATGAGGAAGCCAAGAGGCTGGCAATGGACAGAGAAAAGTGGCGGTTACTCCACCGACAAGTGCAAAGCTCTTAAGTAATGATGATAATGATGATTCTTGACTCTATGATTGTTTTTCTGATTTTACCGATACATGATTGCTTAAAATTTCCTCGATAGAAAAAAAATCCAAAGTTGGGTCTTTATTGTCCTTTTTTTACTCAGCCTACTTAAACGATACATTATTTTACGACACAATCAAGTTAATACTATTGTATTTTATCTCATCTAAGATCTCACTTTATGAAATTTAAATAGAACTTCTCTAAGTTAGGTATTTATCGAAATTTATCCAAAAAAGCCATTCCCGAAGAGTGTTCCATCTCTTTTTCTCGTGCGCGGAAGGCATAAGCGTGTCTTTGTCTAGGGGGCGTGTTCGACTCGAATCAATGCATCCCCTTAAGTAAGTTATGTGATGAGTGGCGAACATAATTATATCTGAAGACGTAGTGCGAGAAGACGCCGTATAAGGTGGACGGATGATCTGGTTTCGATATTCGTATTGCTGGTATAAGAGACCATGTATAACAGACCATATTTCCTTAAATAATTCCAGATTCGAGACAAAGTCACACTGTGGGTGAAGCGCCACCTACCGATGAAGGGGGACATATATTCATCCTTCTCTTTCGCACTGGTCAATTTGAGGGGAAACAACGAGTTTGTCTCTTTCAAGCCTGCGGACTACGGATTGGAAGCCACTGATGTTTATACTATTTTGGTAAGACTTGTTTTCTCATACAGCACGGCTATCATGAGACAGCCCGCAAGCTCTCTCGATTTTTCTCGCACTATCCGTCTCTCTCTTATTAGAACAGAGAACAAGAGGTATAGTGCGGAAAAAATCGAGGGTATGTTGCAGCCGTCTCATGATAGACGTGCTGGTTATAATAAATGTAGTTGTGTTATTGTTTATTGTACTAGTTTTTAAATTAAAAAAAGGCATCAAATAGGTGTATTTGGTCGTTTCAGGATGTATTTTCGGGATTATATATAAGGAACGTGACGAGAGAGGAGTGGTTGAATATTTCGATCCCGGCAGAAGGTATGTTTTTTTATTTTATTACAATTTTTTTATTTAATTTTGAAGTAAGTTTCTGCGTATTCATTAATATATACATATCGTCGGGGTCATCGAGTGACTAAACTCTGCAAATCATTCTATAATAAAATAAAGTAACATTTGTATATAGATAATTCAATTCGTATACGCATAGATGTATGTGTGCGCATGCTTGAACCTGTGCAGGTTTAATTTGTGTGGTAGTGACGCGGTAGTCACATCGTTCAGGCGCACGCACACACAGCGGAAGTTACATGCGCACGCACAGATGCATGTGTCACTCTCCAGCTTGTAAACTGTCTCCATACAAAAAATCACATCAATACGACGCTCCGTTGCGACGTGAAAGAAGGACAAACAAACACACACACTTTCGCATTTATAATATTAGTAAGGATTTATTTATCTATTTAAGTATGTTTATCGTCGTCTAGTACCCATAGTATAAGCTTTGCTTAGTTTGGGACTAGGTCGATTTGTGTAGGATTGTCCCGTAATATTTATTTATTTAATTTTATTTTTAACATCTATTTTGTCTCTTTCTTACGAACACAAATGCCAAGTGACAGATAGAGACAAAATTAATGTTAGCTATAATATGTTTTTTAACGTTTATATAAGGCCATTACTGTTCTACTTTTTACACGCTTTCTATTAACTTGCAATTTATGTACCTAACTATATAACTATGTTTGTTCGGATGGAATCTTGCAACTCTATTTTGAAGCAGATATCTTCAACCGATTGAGCTGAAATGTTGAGTATAGGTATAGTATGGATGACAATTCAATATTTATGGTACCATCGAGCTGACCTGATTATGAAGACAGAAAGTGGCCATGGGAATTCAGTACTTAACAGACGTAATCCCGTTGAGTTTGGGCTCGTTAAAATCGTCTCAATGAGTAGGTAGTTGAAGACGTTATACAGAAAAGTACAGTCGGCAATAAAAGCTTGTACCAAAATGAAATTTTTAACAGAAACGTATTGTATACCTAATATTCTTTATTTGTTACAGATATCATTTTGTACACCTTCTACGCTATTTAATAGTGAAAGATAAGTGAAATTGCTTTGCCGGCAAATTAATTTTGATCACATTATTAACCGATGTGTTTTGACAGTTGATGTATTTGATTGTATATTTAAAGGGAACCTTATTCCGTCCTACCTTTTAAATTGTATTGTTTGTTTTTCATGAGTAGATTATTGAATCTATAAATCACTGCGAGTATCCGTAAGTCATTCCATCTACTCTTAGATTAGATCACATTTAATTCTTAAAGAAAATAATATAGGATTTTTTTACATTTAAAATAATATGGATGAGGGGCCGTCCTTTATTTACGTGAGGCGTTTTTAGAAATTCGGTGGCCTCTCCCCCCTCCTGGTGAGATTTGGCTCATCCCTGTCCCCCATACCCCAATCTCACGTGAGATTTTTCAAAATGTATGTGTTGATGTAAAGTGTATGTGAGAACAGAATAGAAAAACTTTTTTATACCCCCAAAGTAAGATTAGATTGATTGATTGATTAAAACTTTATTAATTCCCACAACATACATGACATTGATAATACAAAATTTAAACAATGAAGGTAAAAGAAAATAATAATAATATACATATCTAAAGCAAGCATGCAATAAGTACATTCTAAAAGAAGCCATGTGTCGTGGCAGAGAAATGGCGCTGGCTGAGCGTTATGATGTGGCAAGCCACATCGCTGGTAATCTGCCAGGACCTTAAATTAGAATATTAAAACTAAACAAAATTAAACAAAACCGTACAACGCTCATCAACATAAAAGAAGAAGAATTATTTAAGTTTGTGTGCGTGTGTATTTGAAATTATAGTAGACATAGATGACATTCGGTTCGAACGTCTCACGTAATTAATGGACGCCCCCTTAACACATTCTCTGCCGACGAATTCGTAGCCGATGCCGTGGTTTTCCCGCTAAGAACGCGAGGCGCTAGGCGGGTTCCTGGCAGTAAATGTGTTAACCAAAATATCGCTATGGCCCTCTAGCTCCACAAATAAATGGCCTTTAAGGGTGCACCAAACCGTCTGTAATCCTAAGCGATATTCGTTATAATCTGAATGTTAAAGTTTGAAAAGTTTCTATAGAATGACAGCTGCCGGCGCCATATTTAAACGCCCTAAGTCTGTATAATACAGATTTTACATGCAATGTCAAGAAGGAAGACACCGTCTTTCATGGTTACGCAAGTCATCGTATCGTTTGCTAGAATTTCATATACTATAATTTAATTTGCCATAATTTTATATTCCAGAACGTTTCTTTTTCCTTAATATTCATTTGACATATTATTATTTTTCATAATGTTGTATGCCAGAATCATTCATATGCCATAAACTTTACTTGCCATAATTTTAAATGCAATAATATATTAAAAGCGACATTTCTGCGAGCCGTTCGAACATTGTGAATGTTCGGTTCTGGCGGTTCGGTATGGTAAATAACAGTTATGACACATGAAATTCTGGTAAACAAAATTATGGCCCTTGACTATTATGGCAACTGAAATTATGGCAAATGAAATTCTGGCAAATGAATGGCCAATGCGGGAGCGGCATACACAACCGCAAGGCAGGGCCAAAGAGAATATAACCACTTCGTTTTAAGAGGCGGAACTTCATATATTGTTTTAAGATTCTCTTGTGTCTACTACCAACGTAAAGAAAAAATTGCCAATCTAATATATTATGTATTAGAGTATATATTAGGTCCATGTATTCTGTGTTTTGTTAGGTTGGCTGCAATGGGACTTCGTCCCCGTACATTTTTTCATTATAAGAGAGTTTCCAAAGGCTGGCCAGGGCGGCTGGCTTAACTGGCTGTAAAGACGCGTCGCGCGCAGGACAGCGACTTCGTCTCACTCGTATTATATAAATTAGAAAGAGGAGGGTAGATTGTTCACGTCTCGCGTCGCGGTGTCAGCTGTGGGAGCCCCGCTGGTAGGTGAACTTTGCCCTGTGTTTAAATGTAAAATTTGCATTACCTACTCGTACTACTTAAGTGTCTACTTCCTCTTGTTTTAAAAGCGTTCCGATTTTACTTAAGCCGTTTTTCACTTAACTGGTATAACGATTTAGTTCGAGATTAACTGTCAAATTGTGTTGACTGATCTTGGAACTATATTCTGTTATTGTTTAGTCGAATTAAGGGATATTAATTTAACTTGCACAGTCATACGATGTATTAAAATCAAAATTAAAGGACTTGCTCCTAAACGACAAGTCAATGTCAACAGATGCACATCCACAGAGTAAATAAGTAGGTAGGCCTACTTATTTACTCTGTGGATAGATACCTGTACTTACGTAGTAACTAGTTAGGTAAGCTGTTGTCGTCCACTGTCGCCGGAGGTCGAGCCCAAATACGGTATTTTATTATTATTATTATTATTAGTTGCCATTCTACCTACATCTGTAAAAAGTTTAGAGAAGAGGGTGAGGACCAAATTCTTGGTCCTCCTTCACCATAGAATTGTATGGCTAATTTTCGTGTCACAACGGAACTTTTTAACTACTACTGTATTTAAGATAACAGGTATTACCTATAAAGCTTAATTTAGATTAGAAAATGCCTGCCTAAATATTAAAAAGGTTAAACCATTCTGTTATTAACGTGACGTCGTTGTAAAAAATGTTTACCCTTTTTTTAATTTATACAAAATACCTACCGCGTTAAACGTGGATAATTACTTAAAATATGCTCAAATTGTTATGTGATATGTTTAAATAAATATTTATTTCTTACCTGATCTTTCAGTTCCACCAATACCCTATTAAAGCGTGAACATACAAAAAGTGTGGCGGTGCCACCTATATGTATATACTAATAAATCACACTATTTACTTATATACATAAATAAGACATACTTAATTATATACAAAACACAACCATATAACTAACAATGCATATTTAATATAAATAAGCTCATAGGTATTAATAGATAGATATTTTACTACATTCACAATAAGTTCATACATAAATACATATATACACATACATAAGCACAGATAAATACATAGTCATAACTAAACAGTAAATATATAAACATCGACACATATGCACTCGCTCCACGCACCATCGCCGGGCTGTGTCGACCGCGGTGCCTACGCGCACCAACGGTACCCTGTGACGTCATCGCCTACAAGCCATGCGCCCGCGGCTATCCGGCCGCGTGCACGAGCAGTCCGAATCTCACCTCGACGCTGGACGCATGCCGCTCTGCGCTGCTACTCTTTCGCTTTCTTTACGTTTATATTGTGCCTCTCCTTGACTGTGTGCTTGCCTAATGCTTGTCTGTGCTTGTGGAACATTATACCGCTTAAGGATACAACTGGTGTGTGTTATTTGGACCTGCAAACCTTCCGAACCCTGCACGTAAGTTTGTAGTTATTTAATACGCAGATCGTACATAGCTATACCTACATTGGTGACCCCTTTGGTTGAACTTAGTACGCAACCTTACTGAGCAGTGCAAATGGTTGACGGAAAAGTAAATACAGACGACCAGAGTCCAAACACGTCAGCGAAAACACTACCGCCGCAGCAACCTGCAATGGAAAATTCCGCCGCGCAGTTGTCCAGTGGTGCCGACACATTCCGTGTCGGAGTGCGAATGCCACCGTTCTGGCCACAAGAACCAGCCGTTTGGTTCGCACAAGTAGAAGGTCAGTTTATGATATCAAACATCACAGCCGACTCAACGAAATTTTATTATGTACTGTCACAGCTAGACCATCAGTATGCTGCGGAGATTAAAGATATCATTGTCAACCCGCCTGCCACCAACAAGTACGAAAAGCTTAAAACTGAGCTCATCTCTAGGTTGTCAGCATCCCGCGAAAAGGAACTGAAGAGACTTTTAATACATGAAGAGTTAGGGGACCGTAAACCGTCACAGTTCCTGCGTCATCTTCAACATCTCGCTGGTCCAGAGGTGCATGACGAGCTATTAAGAACGATATGGATAAATCGCTTACCCATGAATATCCAAGCGGCAATAGCTTCGCAGCCGGCGCCGCAGACACTCGAAGCTCTGGCAAGTACCGCGGACCGAGTTTGGGACCTCACACCCCCTAGCCCGCAGGTGGCAAGCACGTCCTCCAGCGCCATGACCCAGAATGCTACAATTGACTTCATGGCTAATCAAATAGCCGAGTTGACCAGGCAAATGCATGATATGCGAGCAGAGCTGAACTCAAGATCTCGGCCCAAGAGTAGGCATAATGGATCCCAGAGGCACCATCGTAGCCGCAGTCGTGGAGCTAGTGACAGTCGGTCGCAATCAAGCTATCGCAGATGGCCAGTATGCTGGTACCATTCAAAATTTCAGTCGCAAGCAACGAAATGCGTCAAGCCGTGCGATTTCGGTTCGGGAAACGGACACAGCAGTCGATAATGGCGGCCGACGACTGCTCAAGCTCCGGTCGCCTGTTCGTAACAGACCGTCGTACTAAAATGCAGTTCCTCGTAGTTACAGGTAGCGACCTCTGCGTTTTTCCACGGACAGCTCTGCGTGAACACCGGCCTAAAACCACGTACCAACTTTTTGCCGCCAACGGATCAGTCATCAACACCTACGGCCACGCACAACTACACTTGGATCTCGGCCTCCGTCGGGAATTCAGTTGGCAATTTGTTGTGGCTGACGTGACGAAAGCAATCATAGGGGTCGACTTCCTATCTTTCTACAATTTAGCTGTCGACTGCCGACATAAACGCTTAGTGGACAACACGACGTCACTCACGACGATGGCAGTATCATCCACCACGGCAGACACCATATCATCCATCAAGACATCATTTGGGGAAACGAGGTACAATAACATAGTGCGAGACTTCCCAGAGATCACTCGCCCACCAGGAGTACACCAGGAGCTGAAACACAACACGGTCCACTACATTAAAACCACTGATGGCCCTCCAATCCACTGCACACCCAGAAGGTTAGCACCGGATAAGCTCAAGATAGCCAAACAAGAATTTGAGTCCATGCTCAAATGTGGAACAGCGAGACCGTCGTTAAGCCCTTGGTCTTCACCATTACATCTAGCACCCAAAAAGGATAATGGTTGGAGACCATGTGGTGACTATAGGCAATTGAATGCACGAACAATACCCGATCGCTACCCAATTCGCCATATTCATGACTTCGCCCATCAGCTTGCCGGATGCAAAATCTTCTCCACGATCGACTTAGTGAAGGCGTACAACCAGATCCCTATCAACGATGAGGACATATCTAAAAGCGCCATAGCGACTCCCTTTGGCCTTTACGAGTTCCCATATATGACATTTGGTTTAAGGAACGCTGGTCAGACGTTCCAGCGTTTCGTGGACGAAGTCACACGAGGAATGGACTTCATATACGCCTACCTTGACGACTTTCTCATCTTCTCGCCTGATGAAGAAACGCACGAAGATCACCTGCGGCAGCTATTCACGAGGTTGAAGGAATACGGAATCGTCATCAATCCATCCAAATGCGTCTTTGGAGTTCCTGAGGTCAAGTTCCTGGGGTACCACATCTCAGCCGATGGCACAAAGCCCCTGGAAACTAAAGTTGAAGCCATCCAATCATTCCCTACGCCTAAAACTGTCAGAGAGCTAAGAAGGTTCCTAGGAATGATAAACTTCTATCGTAGATTCATCCCTCAGGCCGCTCAACTCCAGGTCCCATTGCACAAGCTGCTCACCGGCTCCGTAAAAGGATCACATCCAGTCGACCTGAAAGACGAACAACTTAAGGCTTTCCTCGACTGCAAAACTAGCCTTTGCCAAGCAGCACTTTTAGCCCACCCAGACTGCAACGCTCCCCTCGGTTTAGTAACAGACGCATCCGACACAGCTGTTGGGGCTGTGATTCAGCAAAGAAGAGGAGACTCTTGGCAGCCACTCGCGTTTTACTCCAAGAAGCTTAGTACAGCACAGCAGAAATACTCGCCGTATGATCGAGAACTGCTGGCGATATATAATGCGATCAAGTATTTTAACCACATGTTGGAGGCGCGAGTATTTACAATTTCCACAGATCACAAGCCCCTATGCTTCGCATTTACAACAAAAAAATCAAATTGTTCACCGAGGCAATTCCGACACCTTGATTACATTTCCCAATTTACGACTGACATTAAACATATCTCAGGAAAGAACAATGTCGTCGCGGACACGCTATCAAGGATCGAGGAACTCGAAAGGCCAGTCGACGTGTCACAACTCGCTGAAGCACAAGACTCAGATCAGGAGCTCAAGCAAATCTTGAATGGGGAAAAAGATTATAATATCAACTTAAAGAGACTAATGATACCAGGAACCACTACAGCACTATACTGCGATGACAGCACTTCGACTCTCAGACCATACGTACCACCCGAACACAGACGACAGGTTTTTAACAGCCTACACTCACTCAGTCATCCAGGGATTAAGACATCCGCAAGACTAGTGACTGAACGCTTTGTGTGGCCGAGCGTAAACAAAGACTGTCGCGGATGGGCTCGCGCCTGCGTAGCTTGTCAAAAGTCAAAGGTCAGCAGACATGTCCAAGCACCTTTGGGTACCTACCAGTTACCTAAAGCTAGATTTACCCTTGTGCATATTGACATAATTGGACCGATGCCTACATCGCAAGGTTGCCGGTATTGCCTCACAGCCATAGACCGCTTTACGCGCTGGCCCGAGGCTATACCAATGGTGGATATAACGGCAGAGACTGTGGCTAAATCTCTTCTCCTTACCTGGATCTCCAGATTTGGATGCCCTACTGACATCGTAACGGACCGAGGAGCACAATTTGAATCCGCTCTTTTCAAGTACCTGGCGAAGATATCCGGTTTCAAGCATCGACGCACCACTGCATACCACCCCGCCTCTAACGGTCTTATCGAACGATTTCACAGGCAGCTGAAGGCAGCAATCACCTGTCATGCACAAGAGAACTGGACAGAAGCCTTACCGTTAGTACTACTGGGAGTAAGGAGTGCCTATAAAGAAGAGTTGCAAACATCATCCGCAGATTTGGTATACGGCGAACCACTCAGACTGCCCGGGGAATTCTTCCAACCTAGCACCGACACAACATCCGACCTTACGGTCTTCACTGCACGACTAAAGAATATAACGCAGAAGCTTCAACCTGTGCCTACCTCAAGGCATGGTCCGAAGAAGACTTTTATATTTAAAGACCTAGCATCCTCCACCCACGTTTTCCTGAGAGAAGACGCTGTGCGTGGCTCGCTACAGGCAGCATACAGAGGACCACACGAAGTGCTAGAAAGGGGAGAGAAATTCTTCAAAATACGAGTAAACGGAAAGACCACAACCGTAACTATTGACCGTTTGAAACCAGCATATCTGCTCTCCGACACGATGCCATGGACTGGAACGCAACCAACAAAGCAGGTACACCCTGAAAAAGAGAAGGAAAGTAAACCTGAAAAAGAGAGGAGACTACCTGAAAAAGAGAAATTAAGAGAATTAGAGAAAGAAAAGGTTATAAGGCAAACCAGATCAGGCCGAAGAGTTACCTTCCCAGACTATTATCGCCCGTGAGACGGTCTCTGGGGGGGACTGATGTGGCGGTGCCACCTATATGTATATACTAATAAATCACACTATTTACTTATATACATAAATAAGACATACTTAATTATATACAAAACACAACCATATAACTAACAATGCATATTTAATATAAATAAGCTCATAGGTATTAATAGATAGATATTTTACTACATTCACAATAAGTTCATACATAAATACATATATACACATACATAAGCACAGATAAATACATAGTCATAACTAAACAGTAAATATATAAACATCGACACATATGCACTCGCTCCACGCACCATCGCCGGGCTGTGTCGACCGCGGTGCCTACGCGCACCAACGGTACCCTGTGACGTCATCGCCTACAAGCCATGCGCCCGCGGCTATCCGGCCGCGTGCACGAGCAGTCCGAATCTCACCTCGACGCTGGACGCATGCCGCTCTGCGCTGCTACTCTTTCGCTTTCTTTACGTTTATATTGTGCCTCTCCTTGACTGTGTGCTTGCCTAATGCTTGTCTGTGCTTGTGGAACATTATACCGCTTAAGGATACAACTGGTGTGTGTTATTTGGACCTGCAAACCTTCCGAACCCTGCACGTAAGTTTGTAGTTATTTAATACGCAGATCGTACATAGCTATACCTACAAAAGTACTAATAACGTTTAGGTATCTCAGGATACCTAGAATAAGAATAAGAATAGTTTATTGCCACACATCCATTACATACGAAAACAAAATAAAATTACAAAGAAGAAAAAGAAAAACCTAATATTCATTTACAAGTACAGTGAAACAAACAAACAGAATATATTGGGCAAAGGGTTTCCAGTCTCAGCGTGTGCCGGGCCGAGGTGCCCGGCGCTGGTTTTCAGACCGGTCCCAGACTAAGACGGTCGGAGGGCAGCTTAAATTATATAATATCAATTACAATCACAACTTCTGTGCTCCTAATTAAGTACATCTAGTAGGTTAATCATTCTTGTGTGCGTAAGTTCGAGAGCGTTAATTGCTGCCCAAGATGTAGTCCGAAAATTTCGGCTATACGAGCACATTCGAGCTTACGTACACACAACAAGTACACACCCACATCCCTGGTTGTGCGCAACAGATCTGCCTACAGTCAAGTGTAAAAATATGGATGCATACAACTTACTCATAAATATGTCCCATAACTCTTATGTCAGCGGATTAAGGTTTTTTGGTACTTATTTATGAGAGGATGTTATCGATACATATTTTTGCACTTGACTGTACTCGTTTACTCATACTTCTATATCAAACTCCATGCTAATATTATAAATGCGAATGTAACTCTGTCCGTCTGGCTTACCTTTTCACGCTTAAACCGCTGACTCGATTAAGATTTATTTATTTGTAAATACTATTTATCAAACAACAGCTTACGCCATGGCGTTGCTATACTTACATATAAGTACATCGCACAATTAGTAAAATTAAATCATAAAGTTTTAGAGTAGTATAACAATTTAAAATTTGAGAGTAGTATAAAAAAAAAACAGGTCGCAATCTGGTGCAAAATAGATGCTCCGTCTTGTCTTACCTTTTCACGCTTAAATCGCTGACACGATTTAGATGATCCGTCTGTCTTACCCTTTTACGCTTAAACTGCTGACACGATTTATTTGAGATTTGGTATGAATATAGTGTGAAACTGGACAGGATATATTCTTATCCCGATGGGAGTGCAAAATTTATATGGGAGTGTGATTATTGATGCTGCGCCAGGCATTGTATTCAGAGGGAAGAATAACTTACACCAGCTAGCAGCTCGCGCCTGACTCGGGAAAAAACGGTTTGATGTCGTTGATTTTGATGTCGATCGCTTCAGCATAATATATTCTAGGTTTATAGTTTTTTTTAATTAGTTTTTGAGGTGCCTATAAGTTTAAATTTATTGCAAATAAAAAAAATGGAAAACCCGTAAACCTAGTCTTTCATTGTGTCTATAACGTACTAAAAATAATTGAGATTGGAAAATATTTAGCGTAGCGTTGCGTGGCCTCTATATAATGACTGTAATGAGTTAGGAGTGTACGCGGCCAAAAGCTAGTATTTACATAAAAAACTCCTTATTTGAAAAATTCCATAGTTTATAACCGCCCCTGCAGTAACGTAAGACGCGGCTCCATTTTCTCGAGGCGACAGTTAATTACAACTCTCTAATTGTGCCATTCTTTGCCCGGACGTGGGTCAATCTGACACTTAAGTTTCGCATGCTGATATAATATCAATGTGTATCGCGCACACGCTTGCATAGTGCACTTAAGATTTATTTCAAAACTAGCTGCCCGCGTATTGCATAGAACGCAGGCAAACCTGCTGGATACAAGATAGCTTATGTCCATCCAGAAATACTGTTATATACGCAGGTGAATTTTTGAAATCGGATGAGTAGTCTTCATGAGAGTCATATTCAGTCGGTCCCTGAGTGCTGAAGATCGTGACCGCTATGTCATCTGTCGGAGAGTGCAGTTGGCTCGCCAACGGCTCCGGTGTTCGACTGGTGGTCTCGTAGTCCGGTGAGCTTTTGTGACTTGATCACTCCATTTCATACAAATATAGGGTCATTTCGCCGGTTAGCGACCACCTAATTTTATATGCCGGTTGGCGACCACTTAGCTGAGTTGGTGAACTGAAAGGATATTTCCTCGGTTTTTTAGTAGATTTCTATTCTAAAACAACAAAAAAATGCATGTACAACTAATTGTCTCAATAGCGTCTGTAGAATTGATGTTATCTTCAATAGAAAAAACCTTCTCCTTCAGGGTGTTGGTTCCGTCGCCAACCCAAGGTGGTCGCGTAACCAGCGTAATGACCCTACAAAGCTTGAGTGGGACGCTACCTGTGTATAGTCCCACCTCCAACGGACTACCTACTTCTAAAGCGGGTGCAGCGGTGGAAAATGCCGAAAACCAGAAACGCATTTAATATAGAGGCCTCGGCAGAGAGTACAACTTTGTATCCTATAGCACGCAAAAGTTATTTGCGGAAATCGCGAAACGTCTGGTTGACGTACGGCTTCGTTCACCCGGCATTGTTCTGCACGTTTTTTTGCAGT
This sequence comes from Epinotia bilunana, assembly GCA_947049275.1. NCBI lineage: Eukaryota > Metazoa > Arthropoda > Insecta > Lepidoptera > Tortricidae > Epinotia > Epinotia bilunana. Next base: position 3,509,293 of record OX346254.1, read on the forward strand.
ATACATCTTAACGTATACATAGTGGGACATACAAAATGTTGTTTATACTTTTAAACGAATACTCACCGGACTGGTCAAGCAAACCGAATACGTGCAGAAAACGTGCAGGACAATGTCGTGTGAACCCAGCCCAACTGGTGACCGAAGAAGCTGGCGGGTTTCTCGCGCAACGCATCAGCATTGCAATTCAGCGAGGAAATGCTGCCAGCATCCTCGGTACAATGCCTCGAGGGCCTTTTTTAGATTTAACTTAGTTTTAATTTAATTTAGTTAATGATATAGTTATCATCTTTTATATATAATTTGTTTATTAATAAAAATATAAATCTACAAAGCTACAATCCCACAGAGTTTTCCTCTTTATAATTTAGGTAATAATCTAATAATAATACCTACATATTTGTAGACAATCTCACACTAATCGACCAAGTCCAAAACAAAACATTGCTGCTACTCTGGTCTGGTGGTATATGGTTACTAGACGACGATGAACATACTTAATATAGATAAATAAATACACAGAAAACATCCACGACTCAGGAACAAAATATTGGTGCTCATCACACAAATAAATAATAAATGCCCTTAACCGGGATTCGAACCCTTTCGCTTCGTAGGCAGGGTCACTACCAACTAGGTTAAACCAGTCGTCAAGCAATCAAACGACCGAGCGAAGCGAACGAAGTTCTATGCTTCAGCTTGGGCCGAAAATCGTTTGTAAATATCGTGTGACTTATCATACGCTAAGTCACACGATAGAGCGTCCGTCTCGTTTTGTCGAACGGTGTCAGCCAGTGACGGACGCTCTATCGTGTGATAAGGCCCACCATGATACGGGGCCAGGTCGCATTTCTCAACAGATCGTGAAATTTTGTGAGCAGGTTCGCATTAAGTAAGTATAAGGTTTTTTTATTAGATTAGATTTCCGAAAAAAAAAACAGGCTCGCTAGTTCTGCAGCTCACAGAGCACGTAGTATTATAACTAGGTATAGACTAGAATCAGAAATTTGAGTGTCAGACTGACCCCCGTTCTTATTTAAATAAAAACGTAGTAACAGTCGAGGGAAGCTGTAGTAACGTCATTCTGTGTTGGAGCACGTTTTTACCCATTATGCGCAAACTCCGTCTCGAATCAGCGTGGTTCTAAGCACCTGTTATACAAATCCCGGGGATTTGTATACAATTTCAGTCGTTTGTAAGTGTTATTTAGCGGGAATGACTCGTGCTGTTGCACTCTGTATACGAGAGGTACAAGAGTTTATCCACCTGTGCAGCTTATACAGGATGTAACAAAAATGGTGGTCATCCGTCTATGGCGTTTATGGGTGTCCCGTTGTTTACTGGAAACATTTTAGGCGTCCTTTTAATTCTAGTCTCAATGGGGTACCAATAACACCTTAAATGGATCGTCACAATTGTTGTTACAGAATAAGGTTTTAGTAGCTTGTGTTTAAAATCCACACATCATACGGAGTTCTGTATTACGTTCAACCTAGATCGATTTTATATATAGTAATATTTTTGGAAATAGATTATCCCAAGTAGGTACTCGGTAGGTACTAGTGTACATCGGAGCGGCCAATGTGCTCACTAATATCTGTCTCTATTATCGAGGCATTAGAGACGTGTTCAGACATTTGTGAGCACATTGGCGTCTCCGATATATCTGATGGCGACTGTAAATTAAATGTATACTCGATGAATTTTATGTGAAAAGACAGCTGCCTGCCATGGTCGCGCTTAAGTCGGTCACTTAAAGCACATATAGCACTCGTCCCTCTCGCACTTATATATTTGTTAGTGGAGACGAAGTGCTTTAATGTCAACATTAAACGCGATCATGGTAGCTAGGCTGGTGAAATGACCAATCCCAAATCATCATTCCCTCAAATCAGAGTTGGGGTAACTTTTTTTTGTGAGGTTCTCTTGTAGCTGCCCTTTTTTGTGGTGGAGAAAACCTGCGAACCAGGTATCCAATCACCAGGGGAGGCCTTTAGCTGCTCGTCATGACAGTCTGGGGGTAGGCGCCACTATGAGGCTACCCGACAGACGAGCAGTTAGCATCTTAGGAATCAAGTAATAAGTACCAGAGCTTAATACATCGGGCGGCCTGTGTATTTCCTACCCCATGCCATAAAATCCAAGACTTACTATAAATATACTATACTACTAGTTTTCAAGAGAAACGGTTTCTTTACTGCTAAATCACCAGAGAATCGGTTCCTCATCGAGCTCAATACAATAAGTGCATTTACCCAAGCGTCAATAAACCGGGTTTACAGCGTGAATCCAACAGAATCTGAACGACGTAAATTCTCTCGGAAAAATTGCGGGACACCGAGAATTGCGGGCATTCTTCGGTAATAAATGGGTGCGATGTGGGGCGCGAGCGGCCGCTAAAGTAAAAGACGCTAGTGTCGTGAAGTACTAGGGACATAAGTCGTTTTGTTTTAGGTTAGTGACAGCGGGCGGCAAATTGAATTATTGTTGTCGGGTAAAATGCGGCGTTGCGGATACTGTGCGTACCTATTCTATGGAAGACAGGTTGCAGTGTCGCGAGCTTACTCCTTGCTGACACGGTTGATCAAAGACTACACTAGGAAATAAAGTCGCCGTATTGGTAACGGTTTTAGAGGAATTTCCTCACTCGAACGCTTCGGTTGTGGAAAGGTTCGATCTACCTGATGGGGTCCGTCAAGAATAAGGAGTGCGTACACGCTTGTGACACGTCTGGAGTTGCAAGCGTCCATAAGCTACCGGTGACCGCTTAATGTCAGGCGGGCCGTGCGGTTATTTGCCACCGAATTGGTATAAAAAAGACCGGGTTGCACTCCGAGAACTTGCTTTCTATAAATCTTTTTTTTATCCGTCAACGCGAGTCAAGTGAATCAGGGCTGGCAGCGCTTGAGGTTATTCTGAAATCGCAAGCGTCCATAAATATTTAAAATATTTTGAAACAATCTTACACTAATCGACCTAGTCCCAAACTAAGCAAAACTTGTACTATGGGTACTACACGACGATAAACATACTTATATAGATAAATAAATACTTAAATACATAGAAATCATCCATTCGTGCTCATCAAGCAAAAAATGCCCTTACCGGGATTCGAACACGGGACCTCCAGCTTCGTAGGCAGGGTCACTACCAACTAGGCTACAGAGGTCGTCATAGGCTCAGTCTTCTTGCCACCAGGCAGCCCGTATGCTTGTGCGCCACCGTCGTAGCAAAAAAGAGCTATCGTAAGGCACTGGTCCCACCGCCGGCTAGTAAGCTAGAAAAGTTGGGCGAGTAGCATTACATTGCGGATCTGTAAAGGTCGATTGATCACACTGTGCCTGGTCAACACGCAATAAACCGTTACTCGCCCAACTTTTCTAGCTTACTAGCCGGCGGTGGGACCAGTGCCTAACGCAGTTGGAAACAAATCCGATTAATATCATAACAACCGGCCGCAAAACACTAGCGGCGCCCCGGGCGATCCATCATTTCTGTTTGATTTGTCATGTCGCCTGTTTGCTGAGTACATGTTTGACTGCGGGGTAGGTTATATGGGTATCGTTTACTAGCTTGCCCGTTTTGTTAATACTTATAGAGATTGGCCGACTATGGATTTTGCCGAATAATCGGCGCTGAGGCGGCCGACTATTCGCCGACTATACCTATAGATAGTCTAATTATTTTCGATGATGACAATAAAAAGTTCGTAAAAGCATTGAAGTAAAATACTTGGAATACAAAACTTCAAGTTAATATTAGTAGTTCAAGTTTTGTTTCCCGGTAAGTCATAATGGGCCGAATATTCGGTAGGTACCTACCTATGTTTTGCATTTATACCTAATTTCCTAAAAGGTAAACCTTTGGATACCAAAAAGGTTATCTCGAAGAGATCGCTCATTCGCAATAAGACTGCGTGTTGTTTACTTCTACTCTACTCCAGGCAAAATACGGTTTTGAAAAACATTAATTTATAATAGCGTTTTTTTTGTTGATTTCATTTTAAAATGTTATTCTTAGATGATTTATTCAAGAATCCGACAAACTTTCCACCCGGAAGTAATTATGTAGATTTCAATAAATCATGCATTGTCTTTTTTTGTACGATTTATCTTGAATATTATAGAGAAGATGTAAATGAACCAAAGTAAAGCCAAAAATATTTATTAATATTTTTTCTGACGTTTCAGAAGCTAGTTATTTTATCATTTTATTGATGTCTGAAATTTTGTCGGATTTTGTCGCTGGGTAACTATTTAATTGATAATATATCCGTTACACATAAAAAATAAGCTATTATAAATTATTTCCAAAATTGACATTTTTTCCATACAAGCTGTCAATTCATTGACTGGACTACTCGTAATCATATTTTACAAGCTTTTATTTAGTTTCACCTGTCCCGTTGTCTGTCTGTAATCAAATCTTGCAAGTTAAATTTGATGCACTTCCCGGTTTCCGATTGAGTTGAAATTTTGCACGAATATGCAAATCGCGTGACAATGCAATATTATGATGACGTGGAGCTGATCTGATGATGGAGCTGGAAGGTGGCCATAGGTATACAGAAAAGTACAGTCGGCAATAAAAGCTTGTACTAATAATGGAATTTTTGACAGAAGCTTGTTTACTCTAGCATTTCATAAATTGGTCGCGCATAAGTCACTGTCAACTGAAACCGATTTGCACTTCATTGATTACCCAGTATTATTCCCACTTTGTATACCTACATGTTTAAAGCAATGTATTCAAAGCGAAATATTCTCAACATTTCCATTTCACCTGCACCTTGCATTTATAAACCTTATTCCAAGTGCTTATAGAGTATATTATTTCAAATGCGGTCACAACAAATACAGCTCCACACTCGCCTATTTTAATTGAATCACGCGTGGACGGGGCGCGACGTGAATGACCCTTTATAAAACCCTGTAATTAATTACCTACCTCGGATTTTGCATTTAAAATGGCTGGAAGAAAAGACGTGAACAAAACTATTACTGTTGGTTTCTAATTATCTTTTATTTATTTATTTAGAATATACCTACTCAGCGGCAAAAATGTGACAAGAAAACAACTAAACACTACTTGACAGAATTAAAAAAATGAGTTGAGAAGAAAAGGGGTTGAAGCCTCGGTCGCGCTCTATAGAGCCAAAAACGTTCTTAAGTAGGTAAATGCTAAAACGTACCTAACCAAAAAATTACAAAGTATATGGTTAACTCTAAATCGTCATAAATCGGTCTTTTTTCCCAATATGACCTAAATGTGCACGACGGAAATGATCGTCCTAGACAAACGACATAATAATCTGTCCCTTACCGCCCTCGTCTTCAAATTTAGCGTGGGGAAGGGGCTACTTTGAGTCCCCGAGAAGGACACATATCTTGGAAATCAATCTCAAAAAGGATTGCGTGAGTGAGCGATTGTATGTGATCGCGACTAGCGAGTTACGTGGCTCTTCGGCACAGCTTGCGAGTTAGGGTGAGTCCATCAGCACGGCTATCACACCGACCACGACGGCCTGCGAGTTGTGGCGATATAGACTATCCGCTCTTTCTAATTAGAACGCGTAGAACGAGACGGAGAGTCTATGTGGCCGCGATACAGCTCGCGGACCGTCCTGTGATAGCCGTGCGGGGCTGTTCGAGTTAGAGGAGCGGTGTACGAGGAACCAATATCACTGCTCGCTCACGCATCTCTACCTATGGGTGGATTTTTTTCTCGAACATCTCTGGTGGATACTTACCCTATTACAAGGTTATTTGTAATTAACGTGTTCCCGTTAATGGGTAATAGGTTTAGGGGAGGTTGATTGCAAGTTTTTGAACCTTGATATGTGTAAAGGTTATAGACAGGGATTTAGAAGCGTCTTTCCTGCGTGACATGTCAACCAACTGAAGGGCTATAAAAGCCAATTTTTTGTCTGCAATCTTAATCCTACGGCGTCTCTTTTTATAATTTAAGCGATAAAACATGTTTTATTTGTGCCTAACCATATTACCTAATAGGAAAGACGTAAGCTGCAAATTGCTAACAAATTACTTAAGTACTTTAAGAGATGTTACCTTAAATCAAAATAATTTACTTTAAATAGGAATTAAGAGAAAAAAAACATTCAATGCATTTAACCGACAAGGTGGTTATCACTTTCTGTCAAGTGAGCGTCCTTTTGTTTGTCATCGATGACAATCAAAGTAGTCTTAATTGTTGAATTCTAATAATCTATAACAGGGTGTTAAATAACGTAATATTACGTGGCACAGTTGTTTTCCAAATTTTCTCCAAAAACTAACATCAACTTTAAATTAGTTTTATACTTAAGTCTACTTCTAAGCACGAGTACAATCATCAGCTCTGAAAGTATTGGTAAATATGGAAGCACCTTAAATATTTGCTTCTTTTTCACTCCGATACATATTTATAAGCAACTTTTATAGGTAATATCCATTACCAACTGAAACTATTTAGCCGACACGAAACATGAACATTAAACTGATTACTATAACTATAGTATAAGTACCTACCTAGCCGAGGTTGACAAATAAGTTGAAAATTCTCCGTCTAGACCAATTTGGACATTAACTGCACGCGAGGTTATCAAGAGTTTAATATTTAAGCATATTGTAAGACTTACATACCCAGTGATTGTTTATCAAACGGTTTCTTGTACACCTTAGTTCATCTATAGCCGAATCAATTCACGTTATCGTATGAAATCCTACTAATATACCTATTATAAATGCGTAAGTTTGGAGGTTCCATGTTTGGATGTTTGTTACTCAATCACGCTTAAACGGCTCATCCTATTTGAATGAAAATTTGCACGAAGATAGTTTATAGCCTGGAAAAATATAGGATAGTTTTGATGATCCCGGGTCGACGCAGAAGAAGTCGCGGGCGGAACTTAGTAATAATAAATTGATAACATGAGATCTGGAGATTATATATTCAAGCTTTTTAGACTTTGGCCCGCCCGGTCCTTTAAAGATCCGTAGCTCAATATTTTTTTTACATCACGTACTTAGTGACTTACTCTAATTAGATAGATAGAGCAGCCAAATGTCATCTCGCTCGTATTTGGAGCGGCCCAGCCTGGAAACTGCCTCCACCTTCGGTACAGAAAATCGTAACCATAATAACTACAGCTTCACTACTTACTCTGTACGTGCTTTGTTCGACTGTGAAACTCTCTCCCTCTTTACATAAGACAAGCAAAATCTATCGGCAACTTCAAATCTCTTCTTAAAGAACATTATTTGGTCTCTCCCCTAACCCTGATTGTCTTACTATTAATATTTTTTGGCTGTCTGTTTATGTATTATATATTGATATTTGTATATATGTATGTATATATATATATATATATATAGAGCTATTTATGTACGTGTATTTATATAATTATTTAGATTTTTGGCTAATTATTATCTCTGCACCACCTATTGCATAATCTAGTTTTATCTTTTTCTCCGATACCCAAAGGTTGCCTGGAAGAGATCGCTCTTCAGCGATAAGACTGCCAGTTGTCTACCTCTACCTACATGTTATTGTATTGTTTATCTTTCTAACTGCTTTGTTTGTGTGAGGTGTGCAATAATAGATTACTACAGAGGCCGTGAAGTGGGTTGCTGGCCGAGTTAAATAAAAAAAACTACAAGAAATCAACCTTTAATTTTCATGGCTGAACGCCGTGATCCTGTGCCACAAATTGTGGAATGGAAATTAAAAAAGACCATCTTGCAGGCCTAGGCCTGCAAGATGGTCTTTTTTAATTTCCATTCCCTTTCCTCCATTTCCTCCATTTCCTCCAATTTTGTATGAAATGCCATTACGTTGATTTGGAGAACATTTAGGTAGTCACCTACATTTTAAATCCTTTTTCGAGAAAATGTGACATTATTGATTTATATTTAGTGTCTACACCCCTTTTGTTTCTTACTGTCGCAACGCATCTTCAAATCCACAGAAGGTCGGCAACGCGTGTGTACTACTGGAGTTGCAGTCGTGCATAGGCTACAGTTTCCCCTTTTTATAATAGCACGGTGGCAAACAACCATACGGTCTGCCTAGTCTTTATTGATTTGAGATCTCGTGTTGATTGCTCTACGAGCGCGGGTCACACTCAACACAACACATAGTCTGGAGCGCTCCGCTTACTATCAGGTGGGCCGTAAGCTTATTGGCCACCATCGTATTATATAAAAAAAACATAATCAGAACACACCTAAGTAGTTGTTCTTCACAACACACAAGGTGGTAAGGTACGCGCCTGCTCACATGCACACGGGGAAGAGGCCAGTGTAACCCCGGCATTATTAATGACATGGCCCCTAACATGATTATGGTAATATGATTCTACTTGGTTAAATTATTCATGGGCGCTATTAGGGTCTAGATTAGTACATGACTTTGTAAGTAGCACTAGACTAGACGAGTTAGTGACACTAACTTATGCAAGCAGTAGGTATGTATGTACTTGTCTCATGTCTCATTCACATTGTACTAATTAGAAAACATACGATGTTCTTCAAGTTCTTCAACAGACATTACTAATTTTCATACTCTAAGGGGACTTTCCTGCCTTCCCTGGGCGAAAACGGTATGCGGTATTGTTTACTGTGAGCTTACTGATGTCGCACAGATTTCCTCACTCGTTTTTATACTGTATGTACCTACTACATTTGCGCATTAGTTATGTCATGCAAAGAAGTGAGTTGGTGCGCTTGGAGTATTGTATTCGTGCCGCCCAGCAAACGATACAAACGATAGATGCTCCTTACAAATGTCTACCCAAACAAATGCTTCCTGGCATCGTTTTGACATCCCGCTCCCATCGCCGCAAAGTGGGGCCATTTTGCGGCGCTACTTCCCTGGTTTTTTCGTTCGCTGGGTCCGCCCCACTTCTGCACATCCCACGCGTAAAGAACAGCTTCTGAGTCGACTCGACACTGAAAGCTGACTGACTGCTTGCTTACTGATATCGTACCGCCTCCGCACCGATAGATCAGGAAGCCGCCTTGTTACTAGTTCACATTAAAATGTCATGAAAAGAGTCTGTTTTGTGTTTAATTACAATCAAACTTTGACACAAAACCTTTGAGAACCACCAACGTCACAAGTAAGTTGATCTTCTTCTTCTCAGTCGTATTCTCTTGTCAGAGTGGTCATGGTCAAGTATATGGTGTACTCAGTGGGTCTCCAATGGTTTTTTGCCTCTTGCCAATGGTTGCCGCTTTAGCTATGATGCGCCACCTCAGACGGTTGGTGGCATTGCGGAAGCACTGGACTATGCTGATCTCCGTGGCGTTTTTTATTTTGTCCGTCCAGCGTGTTGGCGATGGGTCCCGTGCTTGTTTCCCCTTTACAGATCCCTGGACGCCGAGCCTCTCCATCGATTAGTCTTTTCTTGAAATGTGACCGATGAATTTCAGAATTCGTAGTTGAACAATCGAAAATCTGTCTTTTATGCGCGATAGATAGTCAATATCAATCATGAATACCTCCCGAAGCTTCGAATTCCGTTTCCAAACAGTCAAATATTTTACAGTCCGCCATCACAGAGTAACTCCCCAAAGTCAATAAATCCGCATTTTTACAGTTCCCGAGTCACGTAGCAACGGGTTATTTCAACATTTCCTTGATTGCATTTTCCAATCTGCTGATAGTGGCTCGAGTTTTAGGTGTCTTTACGTAGCAATATTTCGTAGTAAAGTTTTAGCCGTGTTGTAGATTCTACATATATTTTAAAGTGTGTATCTCCCGTACCTATTATGGTTTTGTATTGTAGATGTCGAGTATGAAGCAGAAAATATGGCGCGAGTGTGGGTGTGCTCGATGATGCGAGTACCCACCCGAGTGTAAGACTTTTCATCATTCATTACACTTTATCGTAAAGGGCTTCATAATGCGCAGGCATACAGAGCTATAATAGCCTTAATTACCTCCACGGGCGTATGGTTATTTCTTAAATTGTATCCGTCACTCATGCGTCAGTTATAAAGCAAGGAAGTTTAACTCAAATACGATGTTTGAAAACCTATTTATAAATAAATCGAAACGTATGGAGACTAATTAAACATGTTTAAATATCTAAAAAATTGCACGTAGAACCGATGGCCATTGGGGCGGAAAGGTTCTCGAGTGGCGACCACGTGCCGGAAGGCGCAGCGTGGGTAGGCCCCCCACAAGGTGGACTGATGACCTGGTAAAGGTCGCGGGAGTCCGCTGGATGCGGGTGGCGCAGGACCGGTCATTGTGGCACTCTTTGGGGGAGGCCTATGCCCAGTAGTGGACGTCTTTCGGCTGATATGATGATGATGAGTCATTTTAAATCGTGGCTGTATACAAACACCCTTTTGCCTTACGCGTCTTATGTCAAGTTCAATAAAAGGGACGATTGACCTTTTGTATTTTATATTGCGATTAGTATTATGTATAGACATATGACCTCCTGGAACGCTTTCAACCAACTGAGCTATCGGAACTGTAGCTTGGTTCAACGATGATCAATCAAAGGACGGAGCAATTAATAAAAAAAAAACATTATTACAATTTTCGTTAGTGGACGCTACTGTTTCATTCCAAGTTGACTATCGCTATATCGAAGTGCTGAAGTGTTTGTACGAGAACGCCACTATGTCAGTTCGACTCCAGGACCAGAACTTGAAACCTATTCCGCTGCAGCGAGGAGTCAGGCAAGGAGATGTTATTTCTCCGAAACTGTTCACCGCTGCACTGGAGGACGTTTTCAAAACTCTGGACTGGAGAAGGCTAGGCATCAACATCAACGGCGAGTACATCACTCACCTTCGGTTTGCTGACGATATAGTAGTCTTGGCTGAGACCATGGAGGACTTAAGTACGATGCTCGATGACCTCAATAAAGCTTCCGAACGAGTTGGTCTAAGAATGAACATGGATAAGACGAAGATCATGTCAAATACCCATGTAGTACCAACTCCTATTACAATCGGACACTTTACACTCGAAGTTGTAGACGATTATGTATACCTAGGACAAACTATCCAGTTAGGTAGGTCCAACTTCGAGTAAGAGGTCAATCGTCGAATCCGACTCGGCTGGGCAGCGTTCGGGAAGCTACGGCACATCTTTTCGTCCAATATTCCGCAGTGTCTCAAGACGAGAGTCTTTGACCAGTGTGTGTTGCCAGTGATGACATATGGCACTGAAACGTGGTCGCTTACTATGGGCCTCATAAGAAGGCTCAAAGTCACCCAAAGGGCTATGGAGAGGGCTATGTTGGGAGTTTCTCTGCGTGATCGCATCAGAAATGAGGCTATCCGCAGCAGAACCAAGGTAACCGATATAGCCCTCCGAATCGCTAAACTTAAGTGGCAGTGGGCGGGGCACATAGCACGTAGAACCGATGGCCGATGGGGCGGAAAGGTTCTCGAGTGGCGACCACGAACCGGAAGGCGCGGCGTGGGTAGGCCCCCCGCAAGGTGGACTGATGACCTGGTAAAGGTTGCTGGAGTCCGCTGGATGCGGGTGGCGCAGGACCGGTCACTTTGGCACTCTTTGGGGGAGGCCTATGTCCAGCAGTGGACGTCTTTCGGCTGATATGATGATGATGATGATGACTGTTTCATTGAAATAAAATGACTGACTCTTAACTCAAACAAAATATTTCATAGAAAGCGTTTAAATATCTAGTTAATACATGGAACCACACAGCTACGTATTCAAAGACCATTACGAGTTAAAAACAACCAAGTAACGAGGCAACTCGAACTCGTCCCAAGCACACTCGACTGACAAACGCAGGGAATCACCGCTACAATCAAACTACAACTCTATTCCCTCATCACTAAAGTCTATTTCGCTGTGTGGGACGTCTAGTCTGGATTTTAACAGGATTTTCTGGATTGGCAGGGGCGTAAGTAGCTCCTTTGACTAGATATACGCATGTGAGCCGTGTTGGCGAAAAGGCTCAATCTTAGGCTGCGGTCTGAGTGGGCTTGACTTTTCTTTTAAAAGTGTCGCGTCTGCAATAGGACCTATGTCTACCTATACTTTATACTTAAACTGTAGAGTGGAAAAGTCTGTGAGATTGTAGCATTGCACGTCTGGAATAAGTTTGTATGTAGGGGGTAATTTCAGAAACCAATTTTTTTCCCTGGTTCCTCACCTGCATTTGTGTCTAGCTGACACAACATAACTTAAAAACACAAGAGTCGACAAGGCCCTTGTGGTTCTTTTCCGTCCATAGGTTACCACTTACAAGTGGCAATAAAAAAGTTAATGAAAGAGTTTAGAGTAGGTATAAAAACTACGTAGCTTTGTAAAAAGTAGTTTACTACATGGCAACATTTTTACATCGAACTTCTATAGTATCTGCATGGCTATCACAAGATGGCGCGCGAGCTCTCTTGATTTTTCACGCAATATCCATCTCTATAATGTTATTAGAAAACTTAGAAAAGACGTATAGTGCGAGAAAAATCGAGAGCTCGCGTGCCGTCCCTGTGATGGCCGTGCTGGTTCGGCGTCAGCCTTAACGTTCATTGATGATCTAAATGAGAGCTCATAACTAATGTAACGACTGCCTTTGGTTAGTTAATATCTCAAAGTTCACATAACGCTTAGTTGAAACATGTTCAACTCAAGTATCAAGTGCCGATACTCGTACGGTTATAGCTTTCCGATTAAAGTTATGTTACGGGGTAAATTTGAGTAGCGCCCACGCGCGAGCCAAGTTCCTACACTTGGCTTCGATTGGGTTACTACGAGTAGTCGATTCATTCTGTAGATACAAGAGGAGGATGATCTGTGATATTTGAATAACGGAAATGTTCTGCATGCCGTGTTCAATCAGGGTTGCACAATGCACGTTTTGCCCCCAAATTAGGCCTTTGGGTAGGTACTTATATACATTCCCGACATGTCAGTTGGCAGGACAGTTTATTAAGTTTTACGCTGCCTTATTTAAAACTTACTCAACATACAGGATGCAACTAAAGGGAGAAAGACCTATCTTCATCTCATTCCAACGTATAACTGCGTCCTGTCCTGCCGCCATGATGGCCCATTTTGTATAGCAGCCTAAGATTATGTTTGGCGGCAGGGGGTATAAGCAAAATTATTTAAAAAAAAAAGGTTTTTATGACGTCACGTCGGGACAAAGAAGCGTAGGTACTTACAGCGTATCTGTTAACACAGTCACTGCCAAAAATCGCTACGGCCCAATACACTCATAGCCGATCCCGTGGTTTCCCCCATATGTAGCGGAAACCGCCAACAGTGTAGGCGCCCGCCAGGCAGGTTCCTAGCAGTGAAAGTGTTAATAAGCGATTATCGCAGCCTGTGCGCGCTTGCAACGCAAGGGCTGTGATATACTGTGGATATACTAGACGCCCGAGTGGGTCCGCTCGCATAATTAGGGATCTTAAGTATCGCCTAACTCAATGAATCCCATAGTAGCGGCTTGTCAAGTTGCCAACTCGTCCCGTTCGAGTTGACTGGGCGAGATTGTTCGAATTCGCGGGACAATCGGAACACGTACGTGCTTCCCAGTAGTTCATGTGTTTCGGTTTATATACGTGGGACTTGTGAAGGACTTCCGTGTTGAGGTAACCTAGTTGAGTGTAGACAATTAGAACCTTCCGGTGACGCTGTTTATAAAGGGGATACATCCCGATAAACGTATCGGTTTGATGTCAAGTTTTCATTTGTCACACTCATTTTCATATGCGCCAAAGGACTACAATCTTATCATATTAAGTACTACTAGCCTTTGCCCGCGACTCCGTGCGCGTTGACTTCCTTTTGTTGGACCTTTACTGGGATAAAAGATATTCTATATGTTAATTAGAGTTAGAGCGTAACTACGTTTGTATGGGAAGGTGAAATTCGGCCGAGCTTACTGCGGACTCTTAAGCTACAGACCAAGTCTTGTCGAATAGGGTGACCATAAGGCTGGTGTTTTTGCTATTTAAAATTATCATCATTAAAGTTTAATTGCTTGCTTCTAGAGTTAATGCAATGAATTTGCCCTCATATACTGCGTGCGATAGAAACAAAAATTTCTGTTTACTTAGGTTTCACCCTGCATACTTACCCTTATGTTGGGAGTTTCTCTGCGTGATCGCATCAGAAATGAGGCTATCCGCAGCAGAACCAAGGTAGCCGATATAAGCTCTTATCCCATTTCAACAAAATCTTTCTCCAGTGTATGTAAATGGAACTTTGGGATGGACAAAGGTTATGTCTCACCCCGAGGCTTTGCGTGCACTCGTGCGCGGGCAGCTACTCACTATCTGTTAATAAAATATTAATACTATATTCATAGTAAACACTACGGCCGTATTCATAAACGTCCTATAAGCCTGTTTTAGCTAAAATGGCGTTAAAATTCTTTTGTCTTTATCTGTCACTGACATTTGTGTACGTCATAACGGGACAAAGCACATTTTATTTAGCGGAGGCATTTTAACTTTTATGAATAAAAGGGTAAGTTGTGTTTTTGCAAGTTTATGTGTACATTACCCTACATTTCGGTTATTTCCAGAACCGCTTATCATCATCCTCCTAGCGTTAGCATAATCCCGGTTGTGCCCTAAAGGAGCCCGGGGTCCGCTTTGACATCTAATCCTAAGATTTGGCATAGGCACTAGTTTTACGTAAGCGACTGCCCACTGTACCAAGGTAACCGATATAGCCTTCCGAATCGCTAAACTTAAGTGGCAGTGGGCGGGGCACATAGCACGTAGAACCGATGGCCGTTGGGGCGGAAAGGTTCTCGAGTAGCGACCACGTACCGGAAGGCGCGGCGTGGGTAGGCCCCTCACAAAGTGGACTGATGACCTGGTAAACGTTGCTGGAGTCCGCTGGATGCGGGTGGCGCAGGACCGGTCTCTTTGGCACTCCTTGGGGGGAGGCCTATGTCCAGCAGTGGACGTCTTTCGGCTGATATGATGATGATGATGACTTACCCTGTATACACACACAATATCAATCTCATACCAGCTTGGCTACATATCATCTAGATCCATGTAGAATGCTAACAGTTGATTGTCGCTGTTCCCAGCGTCACCACTAGTTAGGCTACACTAAATTGGATTTTATTATAAAAGAACCAAGCCTGGCCTCGTGTATAAAACGCTTTATATCGCAATAGAGGCTACACAAAATTGTGATCTACGGTCTAGGGACTTAGCTTGGTTTCCGGATGACGTATACTTTAGTCCGTGTTAGTCTCGCAGTATATTGCTTCATAGCTAAATAGAATTCTATTAACTTAGTCTTTAGGTTATTTTTTGTATGACCGGTGTTAGTTAGTCGGTCCACGTACGGAGTAAGCCGTGTTGGTGACTACACTTGTTAAGTTGCGAACGTTATTAGATGATAGGATTATGCCGTGGCTTTGGCTGTCTGATGTTTGTGGAGATTTAGGGTGACGCTTGCTGAATAAATGACCGAGAGATAGTTCTGGGAAACAGACTTGATATATGTGTTTTTTTTTCTTTTTCTGTCGTTTGGTTTGTAGACGCGCTGCTACTTACAACCCTTCTCGCCTTGTCAATTGCTCTAGTAGGACTTGCTTGACCTCGAGATCCGTAACAAATAGTTTGAATCGAGATCAGATTTGAACTGTTTAGCCGAAAAATATTATTATCGAATTGCATAGTTCCAAAACCTACTTCACCGTTGTCATGGGGGACTTCAACGCACAACTGGGCAAGAAAGATGGTGAAGAGCTGAGAGTAGGGAAATTTGGAGTTGGACGCCTATGCCACATGTAGCATTGTTCGGCTTTGTAGCAGAAATCGTTCGTAGAGGCATGCCATATGCGAACCATTGGTCTTGAATGGATAAGAGCATAGAACCCGGATGAGTGGTGTACTCCAAGAGAGGCATATGCTCAGCAGTGGGCGATCACAGGCTGAGAATGACGATCGATGGTGACATTATTATACCATGTCGGTGGCAAACAAGTGTAGGGGCCATATTTAAATTATTGTTTCACTAGGGTCTAATGCGACATTTATTTACAAATAATTTAGTGTCCGCAGTAAGCTCGGCCGAATTTCACCTTCCCATACAAACGTAGTTATGCTCTCATTTTAAAACTACGTGCTGGATTGTGGCGAAACTTTGCATATACATTGACATGAGGTATATCTATGTCTGTAATTAGTTTACATGGTGCTAGTGTATAAAACAAATAAAATACAGCAAAAACAAGTTTTGTATGAAAAACTTATATTAGCTGTATTTTTTTAATATGGTATCTGAAGCTACATAAACTAATTACAGACATAGATATACCTCATGTCATTGTATATGCAAAGTTTCGTTACAATCCAACACATAGTTTTAAAATTAGAGCTTAACTACGTTTGTATGGAGAATCGAGCTTACTGCGGACTCGCCTATGCGGTGTGTGCTATGGTATGCACTCCCCGTAGCCTGTGGCCGGTTGCAACTTTAGGTGTGTCGCATGCGCATTGCGGCTCTCTCTCTCGACCCTCTGAGTGTCGATTTCCTTCTAAGAATTTTCAAAGATGTTCTAAAGAAAGGTAGAGCCTAAATCAGGTAACGTTAGTTCATCTTAATAGAGCTTCCTACGTGTGTTAGTAAAACCCACCCACTATCTGCTCGCTGTCCGACACTGAATAAAGGAGCATACATCACTCGCCGGCCATCCGTCAAGCACCTTATGCGATTACACACCGACCTGTCACAATACAATACAGATATGTACTCCTATTGTACCAGCCAAGATCCTTTTAAGTAAGTATTTGTAAAGCTTGGGATTTGTGAGCATTCGTAAAGCATTTGGAACGAGATAAAGTCTAATGGACGGTCACTTAAGTTTTGTTTTTTATAGCTGGTATTCCATTTTTTTAGTACAGTCGAACTGAACTATGTTTAAACTTTAGCTTATAGTTTGTGACCTTGCCTTCGAAGCTGGGTGTATATTGTCTTCTCTAACCAATAGCTTTTCTCTTTTTTGGGGGTAAATTTGTGTATTTAATAAATATGACAGATATTTATTGATAAGATAAATTAACTCTCAGAACATTGCATCGTGTAGATTGTATTCTTCGTATAATATTCGTATCTAGTCAGCAATTACACATGTGATTGAAAGGTCATTTCACCGATTATTAAGTTCAAAAATTACACCAAGCCTAACCGCATTTTATCCACTAGTGGGGAAAGTAATTTGACCTTGGAGAGTGTTTAAGTAGCTTTTGACAGATAACAAAACGTAAAACGCTCATACTTAATACAAAAATTTCACAGATGATGTATTTCTGTTTGCCGCTATAACAACAAATACTAAAAAACAGAATATTTAAGAACTTTTAAAAAATTGCTTGTTGCCTTTACAAGGCGCTGGGTCTCAAAATGTATGGGAAAACTAAAATCCGACTCGCACTTGACCAAAATTCTACTTGATATTAATTAACGTTATTATTACTGTAAAAATTAAAAAATAATATTATTTAAATTGAATACCTAAATTTGTTTTGGATGTTGCACTTTCCTCGCTATAGTGAGGTGAAGAGTTTTGTGTTACACACGGGTGCAAATGTATTTTACTTCTCGTGTGTTGAAACACTCGCTACGCTCAGGATTCTATTTTAGAACCACGAGCGAAGCGAGTGGTTCAACTATAGCATCCTTTCGCTTGCTCGTGTTTCAATTCCACACTCGCGGGTAAAATACAACTTTGCACCCTTGTATAACAAATAACTATTTTCAACCTTTCAACGTCACACTTTTACAACAGGCAAATATTTCCCTAATCTTGTTATATCAAGCGCTAAACAGCTGAATGCAATTCTCAATCGAGTAGCGGCGAGTGTGTCTATTAACCGCATATCCTTGGTATCCGCGCAGACACGAACCCTAATTGCGGCCGACCACATACAAGGCTTCCGATTCAAGGAATAGATATACCTATATGCTACATAAATTCCTATACGCCTTGCTTGGATGCCGGGCTGTTGGGCACTTTAGCAACGAATGAATACTTCTACCTATAGGTATATGTATAGAGAGGGAAGTCTAGTCTAGTCAAACTCAAACCCAAAATAATCTTAATTCAAGTAAATAGGCCTAGTAACAAGCACTTTCAGTCAAAAAGGTTGTAAGATTGTACGTAGTAGGTTATCTCCGGAACTCCTCATCTGATTTCATAAATTCTTTCACCAGCGTATAGAATAAAGCTCCAGGATGAACACTGAGTATATTGTATCCCGCAGCTCCGCCTGAGTTCTCTGTAATTCGCAGGCAGAGCCGCGCGGGCAGTCCCTTGGAAATATACGTTACTTTTTGGTCACAATGACGACGCGACGCTCTCTACAGTTACTACATGCTATTCCATATAACATTAGAAAAATCGTACGTCGCATGACCACAAGCGATTTCAAGGAAAACTATTTGAATCAAAACAACATTAGTATAGTTATTTTTGAAAAACGCTTAGTGATCTAAATAAGTAAAAGCTTATGGCCGTTATTCATAAAGGTCCAACCAACCTTTAGGTAAAATGCCTTTAAGTTTCGTTTATCTTTATCGGTCACTTTGACATTTCTGTTCGTAAAAAGGGACATACTTAACACATTTTATAGAGGAATTTTAGGTTTTATGAATAAGGGGGTCAATGTCTTTTTACTGTACAAAATATTGAAGTTCACAACTCTGTCGGAACGAGATAAAAGGTACCAATGCCGTTGTAACCATAGACCGGTGGGCGGTGATGCCTCGCCGTTACTGTCGTTTGCGGTCTTCGTCAATTATATGACTTGATGTACATATGTATGTTGTCTAACCTAATTGGGGCTGAACCAATCCAGTTCAAGGCGCTTGGGAACAGCCGGCATAATGACGTCACTTTCTGTTAAGGTACTAAAATGATCTCACAAGAAGGGGCTGCTTAAAACTGTTATAAATACTATTTTAACTTCCTCGTCTAATATTCCTACTACAATATATCAAATATGTACACAGACTTCTCGCTCTGCGTCGCCATGATGCGAAAGAACCTAGTGGCTTTACGTAAACCCGAGGGCCATTGTGGCACTTGAATGTCAGAATGAAGTTTCCGAGGAAACCAACTGACAATTTTTTTAAGTGCCCGGCGCACGAAACAAGTCAAAATGGAATAGGCACCATAAGTGTTAAATGAGCCCTCTGTCGCCAAGTAATTGCCAGCATATAATTACCCTCATTTATTACGGGCTAGGACGGGCGCTTTATTATTTAATTATTTAAAAGTAGGGTAGTCTGCCCTTTGTAAAGGTCCGAAACGTGAGCTTCTATTTTTGATATTAAGGTAATTGCCACAGGGGCTCTTAGAAATTATAGTAGTCGTTTCACTGAGTTACAATTTTACAACCCTAAACCATAGAACAGTTAAAAGTATCGTAACCGGACAACACTGGTCAAATGGCGTTATTGGTAGATAACCTCAGTGTTGCCAGTCTGGACTTGTAAAATTGTAACATGTAGCTTCGTGAAACTGTTGTTGTTTTAGCGCGGATGCCATCATGCTGTCGAATACGTAAACAACATTTTTATCGAACTCCAAAAAAAGGAGGAGTTTCTCAATTCAATTGTTTTTTTTTTATGTGTGGTTACCTCAGAACTCCGTCATTTATGAACCGATTCGTTATCCTTCTAGCGTTGTTCCCAGTATGATCTCGGGGTCCGCTTTGACACCTAATCCCAAGATTTGGCATAGGCACTAGTTTAACGAAAGCGACTGCCATCTGACCTTCCTACTCAGAGCGAAAACTAGACCTTATTTGGATAAGACCGGTTTCCTCACGATGTTTTCCTTCACCGAAAATCTAACGATACATATTCCGTACATACGTTCCGAAAAACTCATTGGTACTCGCCGGGATTCGAACCTACGACCGCCGCTTGACAGCCACATGCCTGAATCACTAGGCTACCGTAGCTTATATTATATACAAACCGATTCGTATTTTATTAGAAAGTATATGCTTTCAGATTGGTACCATTGTTATCAAAACTCATGATGGACGATGGGAACCATAAGGAATTGAGGAAACTCCTCAAATATTATTGACCCACGTACAGCGATTTGGGTTTTTCTGTAATAATCAACGCATTTGCTTTCGGAAAGCAGTAAAGTGGACAGGAATAATATTACCTTGGCGGAGTGGCACATTGAAGTCGGTTCAAATTTTATTTTTAAAGTAGGTAATTATCAGCATCAGTATAGCCGAGGCTTTGATTTCAAGAATCACGTTTTAAGTACCTAGTAGCGAGCTTTGCGTAGTGAAAACACAGAGAAAACGAAGGTAGACGGAAAACTAGCTACATAAGCACCTTCGTAAACCCTTGTATTGTAAATGTCATCGAAATTGCTAGTCATCCCTGGTGAAGTGTTTAAACTCCGACGGCTGACCGTCGTTCTTGGTGAGAGGGCATTCGAACACATGTTTTGCACTGTTTGCTTCGGACATCCACAGTGACATCCTTCGCTCCAGCCCCATTCCAGCGGTTACCGTAGACATTCATTATTTATTTATTCAGCCTTAAATTGAATATACAATTTTACCCATAGGGCGTAGCTAAAATAATCATACACAACAAAATATAAATAGTAATAATTAATAGTAGTCACAATGTCAAAAAAACAGCTGTCCACAATAAAGCTCAAATAATAAATGATAAAATACCTGTAAATACTAATACATTTTCAAAAGATCATGGAAATTATAAATTAAACGACACAATAAGTAATCAAAAAGCAATAAAAAAGCGAAATTCTCATAACAACATTTCATAACACATCATTAACATTACTAAAAGATTCATTCAAATTATAAGGACATGAGACTAACAAACTCTGCACTTCCTTAAAGCAAAAAAAAACCATGGACGTCGACTCTAGAAACCCGTATTATAGTCTTAAAGAGGCACTGACAAGATTAATGCAATCGGTGGACCTCTGCCTCGAACTATGGACTACACTCAACTCAACATAAGGGCTCCTTGACACCGGCCATAATTGATTCCATAAGCCCTTAAGATGCGCACTATTGTCCCTGCAGTGCGTTCACCCCGCCACCCTTCAGTCGTAGAGCTTCCCACAATATACGTGTTATGGCCAGTATATTGATTTCATAATTATATAATCTGGACTAATATTATAATAATATTGACGACCGTTTAGCCTAGTGGGTAGTGACGCTGACTACGAAGCTAAAGGTCCTGGGTTCGAATCCCGGTAAGACCAAATATTTGTGTGATGAGCATGAATATTTGTATCTGAGTCATGGATGTTTTTATGTATTTAAGTATTTATATCTATTACATATATCGTCGTCTAGTACCCATAAAACAAGCCTTACTGGGCTTACCATGGGACAAAATAGGTCGATTTGTGTAAGATTGTCCCCTCAATATTATTATTATTTATTATATTATAAAGAGGCGAGTATGTGAGGTTGTAAGTTTGTACGTAGGGGGTAATCTCTGGAACTAACTACTCATCCGATTTCAAAAAAACATTCACTGTATATGCGTCAGTTCTTAGAGTTCGCCAACTTTTCATAGTAAAAGCTGTGGCTGAATCTCACAAAATCGCAGTCACTTCTGCTGACCATGACAGGCGCCGACAAAAACGTCTTAATCACCTGATCATTTGCTCCCCTCGAGTCAAAACCGCATTCGCAAGGCGGCTGCCTTATTTTCTGCATCCTACAGTTTACAACAGGGTTTCTAAACAGTGCGCAGTTTGACTTCTCCTGCGCGATCCTAAAAAGCAAAGTTTTTAATGGCTTCTTTCAAAGACATATGAACAAACAGAGGACATCACTAAAACATAAACGCACCTAACCTAGACATACACACACAAACACAAACGCACGCACACACTCCTACTCGCACTCGTACTCGCACATACACACACATCACATACACAAACAAACACAATCAATCTCACATAATATATACACATGAAAATACACTTCATAGTTGTTAAGATATTTACCTACATTGTCTCTTTGCTAACTCTTAAGTTATTGTTTAAATGTAAAAAAATACTGTTAAATCTGTACCACTGGTGCCCAAGATACAGGCTGTGCCTAGTTTGGGACCAACGGATACCGTCAGTGCTGTTGTTTTCCTTTACATATAATACCATTAAGTTAAATATATTCGCATAATGTATGTATGCTAATAAATATTTCTATATACAATTGACCTTCATTATAATCATTATAGATTGTTTTGTTGGGTTATTGTATGTATGTATCGAAGCACTTTATTGTACACAATAACAGTTTAAAAAATAAATATGATTTGTATAGTTACTAGCTGTCCACGCGAATGAATACGCCACTGTTTTTATGCTAGCGTTTTAGTGTATTTTTTTATCGTAGGTTTATGGAAAAGCTTACAGTCACTATCAGCCTTTACATTTACGATACCGATAATAACAGAGATCCAACGAAAAAATATTGTCTGAAATATTTATATTGTGAGTAGACGTAGGGGCGATTTGTCACGGCTCCAGCCACTCTGACATATTGTGAGGGGTTATTACGCTGGCTTCGAGAAAAGGTGAGATACACCTTTGTTCTAGAGTAACTACGGGTATCATTTAGCAGGACAGCTTACATAATATATATTGTACGCAGATTGGCCTGTTTTTCAAAGGTACAAGTAACAATTTTACAAGCCTAAATAAATGGCTACACGGGTAAAAGCAGCGCACTTTTCCCAATGCAGGCTTGTAAAGTTG
This sequence comes from Epinotia bilunana, assembly GCA_947049275.1. Classification (NCBI taxonomy): domain Eukaryota; kingdom Metazoa; phylum Arthropoda; class Insecta; order Lepidoptera; family Tortricidae; genus Epinotia; species Epinotia bilunana. Next base: position 3,532,046 of record OX346254.1, read on the forward strand.
TAACTTGTAGTTTCGTGAAACGAGCCATAATTGGGGTCCCACTTGCTCGGGAATGAGTTTTTGGTGTAAGTTGGTAATGAAAATTATTTGTTACTTGGAAGTGTTCTTTGCACTGTATTGGGATGAACCTATATATAGAAAAGTACTCTGTGGGATGAACTGACAATCAGATGAGTATGGTACCAAAAAAATGAATTTTAAATGTCAATATGGACGTCAAAGTTGGGTTTATAAAAAGTCTATATGTGCAATACTACCAAAAACAAAACTTTTTTCAAATCCTTATGTAAATAATCATTTTATTATTACACATTCACTGCCAAGAATCGCTACGCGCTACGCTCGTATTCCGTGGTTTTTCTCGTGTATAGCGGAAAGCGACTACGGCGTAGGCGCCCGCTAGGTGGATTCCTGGCAGTGAAAACGTTAAGATCTTGTCACTCTAAGAATGTAATTTTTGAAGTGAAAACTTCTTTAGCGGCGCTGTGCACTTTTTGCGATGGGGAAAAATTGTTAAACTCGCCACAGGTCATGTGACCGTAATAAGATTCGTAAGACGTGAGATTCGAGACAGGTCACGTGACCGTAAGATGGACACGTGACCATTGAGTTTTTACTTCTGCCGGCACTCCCGTATTGTAACCCGTTCTTTTTTTATCGCCACGGTGGCAAACTAGCAAACGGCGTGCCCGGTCGGCACCACCGTACATAGATAGACGCTTCTGATTCCAGTGGAGTCAAGCGGGTCGCCGTCTCTTTCAATTACTGTGACAGAATGAGACAATTCACAATATTCAGCACAATTTGAACTCACCTTTGTCGAAACACCAGCGACCCGCCCCGGCTTCTCACGGGTACTATATTATACATATGAACCTTCCTCTTGAATTATTCTATCTATTAAAAAACCTCATCATAATCGGTTGCGTAGTTTCAAAAATCTAAGCATACATAGAGACAGACAGCGGGAAGAGACTTTGTTTTATGCTATGTCACTACATAATCACTATTACTGAACGAAATATAAGACCTTGTCCAAATTACAAATCAAACTCCTAATTGCCCGGCCCAAGGAAGCCCGTCTGACTTTAAATCATATTTCACCCCCTACCCCATTACATACCTACATTGTGTACACACTATTTTATTTATCACGAGTCTAAAAAACACTACCCCCGTATTTTAACCGAAACTGCCCCAACCCCCGCGCCTGGGGATTCCTCTGGAATTTCCTTAATATTTCAAACAAAGTTTCTGAATCAATTTGAACAGACCCCATTTTAGCCCTAAACCAATTTAGAAAGCCCCCGGGCAGTTGTAAAAACACGCATTATTATTGATGTAAGTGCCTTTACTGGGGATACCACGAAGATCTTCGCTATTACTAAGTATACTACCTAATCTACTTTGGCTACCGCTATAGGTGTATCGGGCTAGCACAACAAACGCGTCTAATCTATCCTCTTTATAATTATCATATTGCGAGAGAGAGAGAACCTGTGAACCGTGCGACACGCTACTTGACTGCGGATCTCGTCTCTCCGTCCAGTGATTGACCCTAGTCTCACCTAATGGAAAGCGACGACAGAGCCTAAGATGAAGCTCACTGGTTCAGTAATAACCTATTCAGTTGTTTTGAAAGCTCTAGCTCATTTGACGGTCGAACGTATGATCAACACTCGAGTCCTATTTAATTGAAAATGGTAGATCGAACCGATCGAACGTCAACAATTTATGAGAAAAATATGAAGTGTCTACGATAAAGTGCGTCCTTTTGTCGTGGACACTGCGCTACCCAGCACAGATAACACTCGCAAGACATGGGTAGTTTATTTCGATTTTGTGATAGCCGTGCAGAGCGGGGGACTTTTCTGTAGGTACAAGAAAACCCAAGATCTAGCCGCGGTTCAATTAAGAGTCCGCAGTAAGCTCGATTCTCCATACAAACGTAGTTACGCTCTCATTTTAAAACTACGTGTTGGAGTGTAACGAAACTTTGCATGTACAATGACATGCGGTATATCTATGTCTGTAATTAGTTTATGTAGCTTCAGATACCATAGTAAAAAAATACAGCGAATTTAAGTTTTTCATACAAAACTTGTTTTTGCTGTATTTCGTTTGTTTTATAAACTGGAACCATATAAACTAATTATAGACATAGACATACCTCATGTCATTGTATATGCAAAGTTTCGTCACAATCCAACACGTAGTTTTAAAATGAGAGCGTAACTACGTTTGTATGGGAAGGTGAAATTCGGCCGAGCTTACTGCGGACTCTTAATGCGACCGAGGGTGTAACGTCCCACGCGTACAGTCAGCGTCATAGTTAGTAGCAGCCAAGGTAACCAAATATTTCGGTACACGCGTCTTTATTACTGTAAGAATAGGGGTGTGTTTAGAAAAAATTGGCTACTCTGACTGCTGACAGCAAAACCAATCTTAAATTAAACGCTCTTCCGCTAACTGACATATTGAAAAAGTGTGAAGGAAAATCTTTATTGCAACTCGCCAGGAATATGGTGAGTTAATGCAATACTTTAGAAAGTGTATGTACCTAATTCAAAAGTATTGCAATAAATATTTTTCTCAGACGTTGGACTATGGTAATTGGTGGAGCGCATTCATTTTAAGGTTAGTTTTGCTCTACCTAAGTACCTACCAATATTTTCACGGCATTTTTGTCTTTTAATAGGTACCTCAAGTGTAGGCTCTCACAGTTCGTCAACTAAGTATATGTTTATATTTTCAGTTCGAATAGGTACATTCAGGGTTATTAATATATGTACATAAATATCTGTACAGGACTCTATTGTCAATGTGATAAAGGCTTGTACTAGTAGTTTATGCATGCATGCAACTGATCCGAAAATATGAGTGTGGTTTTATGAAACGAACGTCAGCGAGTTTCATAATAGCTTGAGTTTTGACAGCTGTTCGAAATTTAAACTCATAACGTTTTAAAAATCTATACTGTTATAACATTAAAGTACAGATTTTACCTACTAACACATCAAGAAAGTTCTCATAGTAAAATCGGTTTTAATAATGCTGGTCATTTCCTACGGTTTCTGAACGCATTTTAGAGCACTAATGATATGTGCGTAGATAAAAACGTTTTACTGCTCCAAAACACTTTACTATCCACATTTTATTACGTTCCCCGCTATTCTGTAACTTGTTCGAAGCTCACCTCAACGCTCACCCACAAATATATCTTGACGCCGCGATTCGTAGCAACTAAGCGTAGGCAGAGGTCTAGTTTCGTTAGGCGTGACGGGTGGGGTGAGGCGCATGAGCGAGTAAAGAATAGCAGCCCTTGTCATAGTAACGTAGTAAAGTGGCGTTGTTTGAATGCGTCATATCAGTGCTACGACAGGGTACTTCAGCGTTCAGTTACGTCTGTTTTACACGCCTTAAAGATTTCCCCGAAGTCTGGAGTCATATCGCGAGTACGCAGCCGGTTCAAGGATTACCGCGAGGCTGAAGTACAAGGGCACAGTATGTGTCATAGCAGTAACATAACTTTTGGAGCAACTGCTTTATCGCTCTATGCTCTATGCTCTGCTCGTGTGTAACTACAAACGGTGACTGAGAGAGCGATACAAACGCGTGACTGTTTCGCGACAGTAGTCGTAGATATACATCCACTTAGGTAGGTGTGTTGTATCGGGTTGATGTCACTACAAAGAGTCGCTGTGTCTAACCGCTCTTTGGGCTTTCGTTACACGAAAAGAAATAATGACGAGGCGAAACCTCTGTCTTGCAACTTTAAAGAATTACTAATATAGTGGCTAGGGTTAATTCCGTTTTCGTTATTATATTTAAATCATATGTTGGATTGGATCATAATTCCTGTAATGAGCTTAAATACTCGTAGGCTTGGAATATTATTATTTTACAAATGAGCTAGATATATTTTTTAAAGTATTTATGAGTAAGTTTCCCACCCCCCCTTAGTGCCCGGTTTTATAAAGATGCGTTAGACCAAATGTCAGATCAAAATTTAGTAACTCAGTATTAAAACCGCGGGGGTAAGTCTAGTTACTTATTTGATCATTGTATGCGCCGCGAGTCTTACAAGGCAGTTTCGCGTTTACCCGTGTTTATTAATATTGTTCAACTTAGGACTTGTTCATTTGTAACTTTTATGAGGCGTGTTCCTTGTACTAAAGCTCTCGTTGCCTCTTTATTGGGTACAGACTACAGTTGCCGCGTTGATTATTTAACTGTGTGCACGAACTGGTTTTTGAGTGAATTGAAACGTTACAATATTGACCTTTTATTGAGTTCTAACTATTAATTAGGATTTTAATCACATGGTTACCGTTGTTTCTAATGTTGGTTACTGAGTAAGAACGTATGTAAATTCTTTATTGTACACAAGACACGGGTTAAAATACACACAAAATAGGCTAAGTCGGTACAAGGGGAAAGCCGGTAACAAAAACATATTCTTGTGAAGCATCTCTTCCAGTTTACCTTTGAGCAATTGAGACAAGATCAGGAACGAAAGAATAGACACGTATTGCCCTTGAACGTGTTTTTGTATGGGCCTTTTGTAGTACCTACTCTTCACTCGTCTTGTCCCTGTCACGTTAAGTCTTTTCTTCTTTAAGATAATTTGCGTCAGACGCATAATGACCTATTTTACGAACGCAAAATGCCCTAATCGCAAAATGCCCTAGTACTAGCACAAGTGTAATAAAGAAGAAAAGTCTGTGAGGTGTATGTAGGACTAAATAATCGTCGGAACTACTCATTTGATCTTCTTTCAGCAGTGTATAGAATCGAGCTTCGGGATGGATGAGGGCTATATTTTATACCGTGTCTTTGACTGCGTTCTTCGCAATACGCGGCCGAAGCCGTGCGGGCAGCTAGTAAATAATAAAAGTAAAACAATAGCTCTATGATTGTTTAAACGGCAAAAAAAGACCGGGTTGCACTCCGGGAGTGCCGGCAGAAGTGAAAACTTGAATATTTTGACACTTCGAATCGACGAATACCGTAGCGACAGAAGTAAACTATTTCACTTGCTAATGAGCGCGTGAGAACTTATTGTGTGTCGGCGCCGCGGATTGCATGGCGTTTGCGCCCTTTTTCTCGCTAACTCGAATGGCGCAGCCAGTGTCGTACTACGGCATCGCTCCCCCCCGCCCCCAAGCCTCGTCCCGAATCTCTCACCATCTTACGGTCACGTAACACCTGTGGCGAGTTTAACAATTTTTCCCCATCCCAAAAAGTTCACAGCGCCGCTAAAGAAGTTATCACTTCAATAAGTATGACAAAATATTCCAAGGCCTAAGTATATACGTAATCTTTTCCCTCTCACCCGAAAGGGTCCTTAGTAATCAGTTCCATACTCGTAAAAGGGTTGAAGAGCTGGAATCGATCGGCCGCACGCGCGCAGCTGTCGAGTTGCGGAAGTTCGGTCGCACGTTTGCGTAAGGGCTTATGGCGTTCTGATGAAACTGTTATGGCGCGTGACACGCTGGGAATATAAAGAAAGAAAAGATTTAGCCACCTGAGTACATATTTCACGTGGCTAAATCTTGAGTGGATCTTAAGCGGAGTTTGAGGAAAAAGCACTGCAGTGTTAAGAATTAAGTCTCAAACTTGGCTCCTTTTAACCGACTTCAAAAAAGGAGGAGGTTTCTCAATTCGACCGTATTTTTTTTTTAGTAGCGTTTAGACTATGTAGGTCCGGTAAACTGTGTTTGTTGGTTTTTCGCGGGTTTCATTCACTTTGTTCCACTTAACTAAATATGGTCAAGACATACATCTAAGATTCAGACTGCGGCGAACAAGCCGATGAACGACTTAAAATTCAATAAGCCAAAAAAAAATTGATATACACGTTCACATTATCCAAGAAACCACATACGTGTGATATTTATTTATGTATTAAAACATGTAAACATGACGTTACATTACGTTATAACTTATAACCAATGCGTCATGAAACGACATATAAAAAAGACAAAAAATAAATACATGTAATTACATTGGTACAGTTGATTGCTTGTCATCCATCTCCTAATGGAAGCTCAGACATTCACCTCACACATATGATATTTATCACGTACACATACATATGCAACTGTAGATACATGTCAACACTGCATATTATGCTGTTAACAGAGCTACTTTGATTAAATAATTAAAATAATACGACTACATATCTAAGTATCTAAAGTAAGTAAGATATCTAAATACTAATGCGTAGGGATTGACTCGTAGAGAATGCCTCATGCCATTTGACTCGCCTTGTATTTGTAAAAAAAAAGACCGGGTTGCATTCCGGGAGTGCCGGCAGAAGTGAAAACCTAAACATGAAAAAAAAAACCCTAAAAATCGTTGGTAATATCAGCCCTGAGCTACTACCATTAAACGCCAACTTCGTTCGTTCCGTTCCGTGGACCTATAATTTAGGACAAGGGATGGTAATAATAATACCAAGACCGATCTAAATGGTAGTATACAAATCCCAATAAGTATGACAGAAAGGGAAATATCATTAGCTATCCTTGTCATAGTTCCATTTTATTGATTACAGGGTTGTTTATGGCAAGCTGTCAGACATTTTAAAGCAGGTACAGTTATTTTTTACATTTTGGATTGAATACTACCGTAACTAACAAGATTGAAGGAACGACAGGCAGGGGAAGGAGAAACTACTTATTTCGAACAAATAAAGGAGACCGTTAAGGTTGTGTCATATCAGGAAGTAAATGAATGTCAGAGGACAGCAACGCCTGGCGATTGCTCCCCGACATGAGTGCTACTACACACTTAACAAATTATTTTCTGTGTAATAAATTAATTAAATGACATAAACGAATGCGAGTCCGTACTCCGGTTTATCTTCCCCCAATTAGAATCGACGAAGTTCCCTTGTTCGTATACTTTTCAACTTCAAGTCGCAGATTTATGCCCTTGTCCTGGCTCCGTTTATTTGCTGGCGGTAAATTGTCTCTTGCTACACGTTTTGCTGAGATTTTTGTACTCAATAAAAACTTTAGTACGAACGAAGTGCGAGGATAAGGAGGTATTTATAATGTATGAGTTGAAAATTACATATTATACTGCATATAAAAATTACAATTAGGTATATTCGAGACATTAAGTATTAATAGAATTTCCTTCATCACCTTTCGTGAGACATGTAGGTACCTAATTTAATAATAATATGAATAATAGCTTCCGCCCACGACATCGTTTGCCTGGACCCGGGATAAGGCTATCCTATATTTTAATCCAGGCTATAAACTATCTTCGTGGAAATTTTCATCCAAATCGGTTGAGTAGTTTTAAGCGTCATTGAGTAACAAACATCTAAATATCTAAACATCTAAACATCCAAGCAACCAAACATCGTAACATCCAGACGCATTTATAATAGTAGAAGGATTTACATTTTCACTTTGTTGGTAAGCTTCAGCGCAATTCTACCACCGTAGCGAAAATCGTGAATTAACATTATTCATTAAATTTAAAATGCCTAATAGAGTCTGTCAAGCGAGTCGTGTCCCTGGCATTTTTGCAAATCCTAATACTGATATTATGAATGCTAAAGTTTGGCCCTCAATCACGCAAAAACGGCTAAACGGATTAATATGAATTTCTGTATAAGTACAAGTGTATAACCAGGATTAACATAATACGAGTATATAATACTTTTTATTCCGGGAATCATCGTCTAAGGGGGCGGAAATTTGTAAGGAGCTATGATATTAAACGAGTTCCACGCGGACGAAGTTGCGGGCAGAAGCTAGTATTTATATATGCCATGTCTATATATATTATTGACTATTCTAGCTACATGCAAACAAGTGTTACTAATTACTAAAAGATAACTATGACTGATATGCTACCTGAACTATATTCTAATACAGGCTGTGAGGAGTATGCAAATACGAGAATTACGTTCTTAAAGAGCCCAGACTAGGGTAACTTTTCTAACAATTCTTTTTTAATTTACTTTTTTACCTACCTAGTGGGTTGAATAAATAAATGAATGTCCTTTTTCATTCATTACGTATACAATACATATACTCTTTATTGCACACCTTAAAACATGAATCAAATAGACAACAAATAAAAAAAAAATAGATGTTAACAACAGGCGATTTTATCGCTAAAGAGCGATCTCTTCCAGACAACCTTTATGTAGCGGAGAGAAATAGCAACAAAAAATTACCTATAAAAACAAGAAAAAATTACAAAATAGATAATATAATATGTAACTATTTGATAAAGCTGCATGCATGGCTACAAATGACGTACCTTATACTAATAAAGCTAGGTCTTTATCACTACGACATTTGTACATTTGTAAACGAGGCATGTTACTATTCTTTCGCTTCTGTTGATAATGTTTAATTTACCTTACTAGGTAATAATCTTCCTCCGAACAAAAGCTCTTCTTCTTCCTCTTCGATCCGACGATATTCCTAAAATAATGTTCCTTTAACTTGCAAATATTGTCCGAAATATTCTTTTAATTTGGTAATAATGAGGGTGAAATATGCATTACTTCCCCACGGCATTCCGCGACATTAATGTTTTCTTTTGTTGGTATTATTTAATTAGCATTTTAATTAAAAACTGTTCTACGTGAATTGTGATGAATGTACATATTTGCGCTTGTTTTAGCTCTGCTTGGTAATATTTACTTCGCAATGATAGATCGCAGTGTATTACCATGTAGGCACACCTCGGACACTGGCGATCAAATGTATCTAAGCTCGTGTAAGTGAACGCGTACCATGCTTGTGTGAATGCGATAAGACATGCTAGGGTTGCCGCCATTTTAGTACGTTCGCGAATCGGGAACGCAATCGGCAATATGAGGTGACCTTGTAATAGCGGCGTCGAATTATTTTGTGTGCTTGTAATTAATTACAAACAAAAACGTTTTTAACTCCATTTTCTGAGATTATTATTGACCGAAGCGTTAGCAAAGGTCTATGGTTTGACTCGAGCAATTTGCTTTTGTATGTCCGGATGTTCTCCTCTACAGGTCGCAATTCTTAACCGATTCTCATGAAATTTTGTGACCAGATTCTATGATTAAATCGTTTTTTTTTTGTCGATCCAGTTTTTGAATATTCTTTCGCACAAGGTTATAGAAGCATACGCAGAAACCGCCACGCGCGGGCCGCCCTCCTTCAAGTTCGATGACCTCAATGACTCAAAACTCATTGCGCGAATTAGAAAGAAATAAGAATCATATTATGCTGCAAGGTGGGTATCTAAACTCGATTTATACAATAGTTTCCTATTTTGAATCAGTATAAACGAAGTAGGTAACACAATTTTTGTAAGGAAATTAGGCCAGGCCACTAAAATATTACGTAAATTGAAAACATGTTTTTTTGTTCATATAGATATTGTGTTTGTTTTCAGTGTGATCTGATAGGTTTAGGTCTAAAACCGATAGGATAAAATAAATACTAAACATAAGTACCTATTGTAATTTGGTTTTCCACTAAAACGAGTTTTGTCGTTTATAGAGCTTAAACAACCGAACACAGCACAACACAGGCCCATTACAAAAGGATTTGTAAATATTTGTTTGATATTTAAATATTTTACGTGGCCTCCGCTTTGCGCACCGCGTCGTCGCGTCCTTGCCAGCCGGTAACTGTGAGGTAACCGAGAGCGGGGGGGCGGCACTTTCAACGGGAGGCAGGGAGTGGCCATACTGTACGGTAGTAGTACTCTTTATTGTACTGTGATGTAGGTATGTATTGAGATTGTTTAATGTGGCAGACTTCTTACAAAACTGTCATTGGAATTGGAATCTTCAACCATGGACGTTAGATTTGCTTTTTGAATGGACTACTTTGATGCAATTCGGTCGGGTAGGGGTCGGGTTGCGTAAGGTTTAAACTCATATTGTTGACAGGCATACGTGGATTCGTCATACTCGTCATTACGCATAACTGTAAAGAGTCATACATTTATGCGCATAACGTTTTTATACTTAATGTTTAAGAACATTGTGTAATGCGCATAAATTTGATGCGCATAAAATTATTTAAGCATACTTTATAATGGACATAAATTGAGTGCTCATAAAACAATTTAACTATATTGTATAAACGCATAAACTGCAAAACGCATAAGCCTATGTTTTTTATAAAATTGCTCTCCAGAAGCAAGTAAGTTACAACGTTCTCTTTTATGTTGGGTCACAGTATAGCAAAGGGAGGTCAATATAAAAGTTTACAAACAAGTTTTGATAACAAGTTTTTCCGCTCTTTTATAAAAAAAACCTCGAAGACGGACTTCTAAGTCTTCTTAAGTCCCTGTTCCCTACTGCCTACGTGAAAACTTGAACTTTATACACCACTCTCTTGGTATTGGTTGATTTCAGAGAAAAGTTTATTTGACGCCCACCCTGCATGGCTTGATAAATGTATGAAATTTACAATTATTACTTCAAATAATTATAATTATCAATATTATGCCTAAATAAATGTATGACATTCTACACTATGGTTAAACCAATTATACGTATGATTTATGCCAAAAAAATGAGCATCAACTTTATGCGTAATGTTGTATGACATTGACAATCGATATAATGACAATAGTTGTTATGCGACTAGAGGGCCATCCAATTCAGTCAACTCAAATCCTACTATAATATTATGAATGCAAAAGTTGGGATGTTTGGATATTTCGATCTTGGGATGTTTGTTACTCAATCACGCTTAAACGGCTCAAATGATTTGGATAAAATTTTGCAGAAAGGAAGTTTATAGTCTAGATTAAAATACAGAATTGTTTTTATCTCGGGTCCACGAAGACGAAGTCGCGGGCGGAAGCCAGTAATATCATAAGTAGGTACACCTACCTATGTTTTCATAGAGTAAACCTATGAAACATTAAGTACCATGTCGTTGGGGAACTAAATGAGTTACTAGGTTTTGCCCGCGACTTCGCCCTAGTATATCGCCTCGCATTTTGTTGTTTATTGAATAAAATAAATACACCAGTTAATTTCAATATGCTCTTAGATTTATCACAACTGCGGCATAGAATATCGTACTTCTATAGAATTTTATCTTGGGACTAGATGCGTTCGTTTGAGCGGTACCGGGAAAAACGCTAGGAAGATGATAGTGATTTATCTTTCAGTGTTTTTTACCATTATTTACTATTTTCTTGGCACAGAAATCCGCTCTCGCGCCCTTTACCTAAAATAATACAAATCGCATAAATCTTGGAACATGACCCATTTCCGGTTCCCCGCCGCCGGAAGTAGTCACGGCCCCGGATATGACGCCAGCACCGACTGTTCATATCCTGTTATGCAGTGGTATCAAACGAGCGACTTTCAACTTTAAGTCTATATAAATAGAGTTTAAAGTCAGCAGGTGTTGGTGTTTGATTCATAGCGCTTTGATAGTAAGGTGCTTGACTGACGTTAGGTTATAACTCAAATTGATAAGAGACCGTATGTGTATAGACATGTAGTTGAATTTGGTTTGCGTTTGCGAAGGAATTTTCAGAGCCGTTTTAGGGTTAGCCCGTTCGATATTAAATGCTATACGTATTTCTGGATGGAATTTGATTAAATAGATTAAGTCGAGAGGTTCTGTGGCATACTTACTAAACTATTATGGCTCAATGACTTCATATCCTTATGATGACGTCACATAGATGGCGCGACTTTAGATGATCATGTATTTTATTACTCTACAGGAATAATACAGGATTTATAACACTTAAAACTCGTGCTTTGTACACATATTTCTCAAACAAAAACGTGAGAAATAAAGAAAAGTACATATCGCGTTACACCCGTGAAAAACAATAATTTAAATAGGACATGGATTGTGTTTAATTTCAATATTTTGTTCGATACCAGTTCAAAGCCGTTCTGGTACTTAAGCTTCGTATAGTTAGGCAACTATTGGCCAAGAATTTGGTCCTCACCCATTTATAACATCAGTAGGATATATATACATATAGATAGGTCAATTTTAGATAGATAATGTGGTGAAAGGATTTTTGAAATGATATGTGTAGTTAAGGAGATTCCCACTAAATACAAATTTACATTCACAAAGCTTCATACTCCCAAACTTCTCTTTACACAGAAAATCAATACCTATTGACGTTGTTAATGATCGGTTAACATTACATCACACTATGTGGGTATAACACACAAACATCACGAAGTTTGTCGCACACACAACTCTATCAAATAAAGTCGTAACTGACATAGTTTCCAGCAAGACAAGATGCCTTTCGGTAATGAGTGTATTACTGTGTGTGCCCCAAATTCGCGATGCGGGCTCACCCTTTACCCGCGATGAGTCACTGTTGACCTGGTCTACATAACTAGTGTACATCTGTAGAAATACCCGTTTAGTGCGGGAACATTCCATGGAAATACCCATGCTCAACGGGAACCCAAAAGTTATGCCTGCTGTTTTAATTATTGCACGTGATAGTCAGACACATTGGTTGAGGCGAGGTAAAGTCAGGCCGATTTGTTGAGTTTTCAGTTCCATATTATTGTGGAGCAGTAGCTGCCAATGCGATAGGAGATAGGACGTGTTATAATTGTTTGCAAATTAATTAAAATCGTGTGCAAAATATTGACCTACATCTCGACGAAATCACGTACGCGGGTTAATTTTGTTTGTGCAGTGCTACTAACTATGTCAATTGTGTATAATTTTCTAACTTTTTAATAATGTGACGAAAGTAGTCGGAGCCCATTTGGCCGGAGTGGTAAAATTGCGCGCAGCCCTCCATCAACACCCGTACCTTCGACCGCCGTGAAAGAAAATGTGAGTGACCAGGAACCAGACCAAATTGTAGCCGTATCTACAGCCGAAATTGATAAGTGGATGAGGTCATCCACATCAATTTTGGCTTATCATATTGGTATATGGACGAAATTTGTAGCATCTCTACAGAAGGAAAGCTGAATACCAAACAAAAATTGAATCCACAACCTTTGCCGCAAAGTCTCCAATGGCACTTCAAGTATGGCTCTTCACTACCAGACACTTAAAAAAACAGCTGTTATCAACAAATGCACCCTTCAAGCTCTACAGAAAAGGCAAGATCTATCAGAACGTCTCCAAGCCCTCAAAGACTATCGATAATGTTCCTAAGCCTACCTCAAATGCACTTTCCTTCGCCGATATAGTTAAAACTAGCGGTAATAATGTTATTCGGCCCAGCAACTTTAGTTCAATTGCAATTTATCCCACCGATAAACTAAAACCAAGTGAGGACACAAAAAACTTAGTCCAAAAAATGATAAATCCCGAGCAACTGAAATTACATGTAAGAGCGCTGAGAAAGGTCAAAAATGGCGGTATCATTATCAGCACGGAGAGCGACATCGAGAAACTCAAGCAAACATTCAAAAATACCTCCTCGAGCCTCACCATAGGCGAACTTGAAGCGATTTGGGTACAGTCAGCATCAAAAGTAGCTACGCAAACGAAGACGTCAAAAGTCTTTATTAAAAGGGGAATAAGAGTTTTTGACGTCTTCGATTGCGTAGTTACTTCTGATGCTGACTGTGCGCACACTGCCGCTCCCGCCGCCGCTCAACGTCCTGGCCGAGCCGTATGAGAGCTCCAAATCCCATATAATCTGTCCAATTGTAATTGATCCGAATCGTAAACATTTGCCCATCCCGCAAACCCCATGACTAATCCGAATTGTTTCAGTTAAAAAGTTAATTTGTTTTCAATACTCAATCAATGGCCTGAAAAAATAGAATCCCGGCCCATGTTTTGACAATGTCCTGAATTTTATTGCGATAAAAAAACGTTTGGAAGGTTTTATGATTTGTATGAATGGTTTATTATACGATGTCCAAGGCACGTTTTGAAGGAGGAAAATCTATTGTATCAAATATTTATAGCGTTTTTTCTTCTTTATAGCTTTAATAGACTATGAATTGCGTTTGTGCTTAGCGAGTACAGCCGAGTTCATAAATGTATATATGTACGTTCCCAAAGGTTGAAAAATATCAGAGCAACCTTATGCCTTTAACAATTAAGTCGTTGTCACATATTTTTGATCATTTGTCCTTGCACATATTGGCGAACTGGACTGTACAAACGACAACACTGTTAACTGACCATCCTGTGTTTATTTAGAACCTTATTACAATGCACTTAAGGTGCACCGATGGTCAGTTAGCTGTGTCGTCGATAGTACTACGGGTAGGTACTACGAGTATAGGTGGCTAGATGTACATACTTATATATAGGTAGTTCTTTTTTTTTTTGCGGACAATCTTACACCTATCGACCTAGTCCCAAACTAAGCAAAGCTTGTACTATGGGTACTAGACGATGATAAACATACTTATATAGATAAATAAATACTTAAATACATAGAAATCATCCACGAATCAGAAACAAATATTCGTGCTCATCGCACAAATAAATGCCTAACCCAGGACCTCTACTCTTCGTAGGCCAGGGTCACTACCAACTAGGCTAAAGCGGTCGTCAAGATAAATAAATACTTAGAAAACATCCATGACCCAGGAACAAAATATATTCGTGCTCATCAAACAAATAATTCCCTCACCGGATTGATTCTAAATTGAAAACAGTTTTGCACCTCTCTGATGGAGATTCACCCTGAATGCGGTGCTGGGCGTCGCGGCAAAAAAAAACATGTAAATAAGGACGGTATTTCCACCCATATATTTTAGTGAAAATTCCTAATTAAGTATTTAGCATCCTCAAGCTCGAAACGAAAATTCTTATGGTGCATTATGTGAATGTATGTGTAATGATGTGTTATCCGAATAAATTTATATTCTATTCTATTCTAAAATATAATTGAATACCTATGAGTTCGGAAGTCCCAGTGCTAATGCATCACTAAAACAAAACAGTTCTTAAACTTTTATACAATGCCTTTGCCAAAAGCCTCATTTACATTTTATGTTCACTCGGACACTACTCTACCATTGGCTAAAACAGCTTTCATCCGAAGCAAGTCTACGGCCCATACGCTTTTATCAAACCGAGTCTAGGCGAGGCTGTATTTTACACGAAAACATGCTACAAATTCCACCCAAAATGTTTTTATTATTATTATGTGGATTATGGTAATTGTGTCGTGGTGCGGTTTCATCTGTAGTTTTGGGACGTGGTTTCATATAATTATGCGTGAAATATGATTATGCAAAGTCAACTGTCTCATGTAGTAATTTCCGAG
Organism: Epinotia bilunana; assembly: GCA_947049275.1. Taxonomy (NCBI): domain Eukaryota; kingdom Metazoa; phylum Arthropoda; class Insecta; order Lepidoptera; family Tortricidae; genus Epinotia; species Epinotia bilunana. The sequence continues at coordinate 3,547,271 of OX346254.1, forward strand.
TATAAAGCCTGCATATTCGCATACATATTTCTATTATTGTTAAAACAGAACAGAGTAACTTTCTTTTTCCTGCGTATGTAAAAAGAGTATAGACTCGTAGTGAATTCAAACTCGAATTACCCAAAGACATAGGTCTTTGGGTAATTCGAGTTTGAATTCACTACGCACGAATGCTGACTAGACCCGCAGAAAAGGTTTGTAGTAAATTTGACGAGAAAATCTCTCGCCGTTTTTTTTTGTCCCTGATTATTGATTGCCGTCGCTCAATTTTATACAACTTACAATAAAAACCATCCTAGTTTCCACTAAACAATGTTTATACACCGTTGACTCAAACACATACTTTACTTCATCAAAATTCCTCAACGACAAAGCCTTGTTCGGAGTTCCAACGTGGTACCAACAGCCAAATTACCCGGACAAAGCAGATCGAAAATCAAACTGGCCAGTCACGGTACCTCGTTCGAAATTCGAAAGTCATGAGGCGTATTTTTGTATTAACTCTCAGACTTAATCAACCCGTACCTTGTTTTTGTTGATCGTAATTTTAGTTAAGGAAAACGCTTAGCATTTCCCTTTATTTAGATTAAGGGTCGCCGTCTCTATCACTGATTGCTTTAACCCGAGTGCGAAAGAGATAAAGAGAACGCTCCAGATTATAGAATAAAATAACGATTTAAAGGCGATAATGGGACGGTAATTGCAAGTATCGCCGAAATCTGCTTTCCTTTGGTTCAGTAGCAATTTGTACCTTTGTTAAATGGTGTTCAACTCCTATAGAATGTAGGATGTACCTTGACAGCTGATGGTACCTGAAAAAGAAAATAATCATATTTAAAACCTTGCACAGTAATAATATTATGTATTTGTCTGCAATTTGCCAATAGCCAAATAGCTTTAAGTCCGGGCTTTCGCAAAACTAACCGTGGTGTAGCCTTATTAAAGAATAATACATTTTTTTATCAATTTCGACTGGCATGGAACAAAGGAAATATAGAATCCATTCATTCATTCAATTTCATTTAACTCTCTCCTTTATCCATTTTACTATTTGGGGTTGTCGGAAAAAGGATACATTAATAAAATAACAAAATGTACCTATTATAGTGAAAATGCTCTTATATCCAATATATGTCATCATATATGTCAGCAATACAATGTATGTCATCATATGTCATCATCGACGTTTATTGTACCAGGATGACGGCTGCCAAATATTGGCTGTTAAAAGTGTGTATTGCCGTTCAAAAAACTTGACAAGCCTCTAATAGTTAGATAAGTATTTACACTTTCTAACAAACGGTTAACGTATTTTAACACTTTCGCTACCAGAAACCCGCCTAGCGGGCGCCTACGCCGTAGTCGCTTTTCGCTACATACGAGATAAACCACGGGATCGGCTACGAGCGTAGCGTGTAGCGATTCTTGGTAGTGAATGTGTTAACACTTTCACTGCCTCCCCTGGAACCCGCCTACCGGGCGCCTACGGCGTAGTCGCTTTCCGCTACATACGAGAAAAATCACGGGATCGGCCAGGAGCGAAGCGCGTAGCGATTCTTGGCAGTGAATATTTGCGCCTACGCCGTAGACGCTTTCGGCTACTTAGTGAGAAAACCACGGGATTGTCTATGAGCGTAGCGCGTAGCTATCCTTGAAAGTGAATGTGTTAAGGGAATTTTATCCAATGTTGAATACAGAAGGCAGACTCTTCAATCGGTAATATCACGGCTTAAATTGTTTTTTTTTTTACTTTTTTTCTATTCTCAGAATTCAATATCCAATTCGCAGTACTATTCCGCAAACGCCCAGTCTAAATATTTTTCAAACTGAAGTGATCTGTCACTGCTGCCGGCCACTATAAATTCCGCAGCGGACAGTTTCATTGCCCGGATATACGGAGAGTACGGAGCCATACATTTAGCATTCCGATTTTAGTTCAATATGTGTTGGACTGTTGGGCGTGCGTTCTTACACGTACGCTTGGCTAGTCCGCCGAACATGTCAACACTCCACTGCCAGGAAGCCGCCTACGCCTTAGTCGCTTTTCGCTACACACGAGATCATACTCGTACATCCTACTAATATTATAAATGCGAAAGTTTGGATGTTTGGATGTTTGTTACTCAATCACGCCTAAACGGCTCAACCGATTTGGATGAAATTTTGCACTAGGATAGTTTATAGCCTGGATTAAAATATAGGATAGTTTTTATCCCTGGTCCACGCAGACGAAATCGCGGGCGGAAGCTAGTGATCTATAATTTTGAGATTCTTGCTCGCTTTGGTATTTACCAAAGCGAGCAAAAATCTTAAAATTATAGATCGAATGTAGTATATATAGTCTGCAGCAGAGTTCTGCTGCAGACTATATATACTACATTCGAGGTCAAGCAACGCTTCATCTGCTATGATATAGCACGTGGTAGCATTTTTTCCGCTTTGTAGCTGAAATCGCTAATCATTGACCTTGAATAGGTTAATATGTCATAATACCTTGAATAAATTATTTACCTACTTATTATATGTATATAAAGAATCGTTAGAAATCCATCGTGTCATTATATTAGAATACAAAACGTTACTTTAAAGTCGACCCCTGAAATACTTTTGCGCTCCGATTGAACCGGTTTAGAACTATCCTCTCTAAAACACGGGTCTTCTTTGTTATGTATGGCGATGGTGACATATCGAGCTCTTTGTGTCACCGATTAAATGCTGTGGTACAGTCGCCAGCATTAATATCTGCCATAACAATCCGGGGTAAAATATCTGACACGTCCTAATGACTAGAAACAGAGTCTTAGCAGATATTAAATGCTGGTGACTTTACAATAGTGATAGAATATCCAAAAGCATTCGTATACAACTCCTAAAATCTGCCCTTAATCGAAAAACATTGTATGTTTTACAAAGAAACTGAAGTTTTATTATACAACACTGTTTCATTAGCAAAATTTAGTCATACTCATAAAAACAAGGTTCAACCAGACTACAAGCCCGCAGTATTCATAGTAAGAACAAGTAACATCAATAATAAACACAACCAAATATTATTATTTATCTATTATAATTATTTCATTTATTTATTCAGTTACAATTTACATTGTATATGAATTTTAGGTAGGTACATAAAAATTACATAAATAATGATCAAATTAAATACCTACAATAAAAGAAAAAAAATACAATTAATAAATATAACAAACTGGTGTACAATTAGAAATTAAAATTAATTATACCAATAAAAAAAACAATAACTAGATATTCTTATAAACTATTATAATAAAGAAAAAAAAATTATTTGTTTACTGACTTCCTCAGGAATGCTTTGAGCCTTGCATTGAATACGCGAGAGACGATAAATGATTTGAATTCAATTGGCAGTTTGTTAAACAACTGAGCTGGTGCCTTTTTATTGGGAATATCTTTCCTCCTTGTTGAAAGTCTAACCTCCCTCTTGCTCTGGGTTTCATACTGAGATAGATGTCGCTAAGCAGGACAAGAAAATACAGTCAGGGCACAGTTAAAATGTCACGATAAAAATAATATCGTTCGGGCACTACATAGCCCCGAGTTGCCTCACACTAAAGCCAGTGAGTGTTAAAACCCCTAAGATATTGGGTAAGTGCTGAACACTCCATAATAAATAGTTGTAAGTAGGTTGATTTAAGGGCGTGTCTATCGGTCTTTCTGTTACTATGCTTTCTCTGCTCATTTTCGCTTTAAAGACGAACTTACACGCATTTCAACTTTTTCCACTATTGTCTATCGCGCATCATTAATGTTTAGATGTATAAATTATAAAGTCAAATAATACATCTCATTAAATTACTATTCATTCTCCATCTCATTTTGTAACCTCCGTCTGACTGTGACATCCGCATTTCACCAAGCCATTTCACCATCACCATCATGCAGTTCTTTCTCTTCCTGCTTCTGCTTCTGCCTACGCCGGTCACAGTCAACGGAGATAAATGCGGAACGAGGTTTATATACACGGTGGTCGAAAATTCCAGGGTGCTAGGGTGCTGCTACCTTACGGCTCGAGCGCTGCAGAACTTACACCAGGGTGCCTGGTGCTGCCGGCTGACGTCCGCGACGGTCTCGAGATCCAGGGAAGTACTGGCGTGGCGCCCGGCTCCCCTTTGGAGCCGGGGAGCATTAATCAGACGGCTTTAAGGAATTTATCCCCTCTCGATTTAATTCGTGTGCTCGCGGCGTTAGCGGGAATAAATGCAGAGTAGATTATTTAATCTTGTTGTTTAATCCCGCCCGTTTAAACGTACCACTTCCTCATGAATGTTAACATGAAATTCCTTACACACGGCGAATTTTTGCAGCAATACAAACACGCGTTTCACGAACGCGCAACTATATGGATCACTCGATACTCTATCGCTGCAAAGCTGCCCCCCTATTCTGTAACTTGTTTTAAGCTCTCCTCAACGCTCATCCTCAAATATATCTTGACACCGCGATGCGTAGTACCTAAGCGTAGGTAGAGGCCTAGTTTCGTGACGGGTGACCGGCGGGGTGAATCGCATTAGCGCGTAGCGAATAACAGCCCTGTAGTCGCCGTGTGTGCTGTAACGCAGTCGGGTAAAACATAAAAACTTCAAGAAACTGTCATTCGACATCGGAAACTTTTAACGATATTTTCTGCAACTTTTATGTAATTTCTATTTAAAATCACGATCTCTTTCCATCTCAATAGGAGAAAAAAAGTGTCCCATTTCCATAAATTTTTGAACCTTCCTATTGTGCAAGTATGGGAAATGGTAACACAATAGGAAAAAATATATATTTGGAACATTTTATTTATCCTTAATAGTATCGAAAGAATCTGTGATTCTTAGTGGGAATAACATAAAACTCCTAGAAAGATCGTCAATAAATAATAGTGGCATTTTTTTGAGAAACGCTCACAATAGCTAGTCACTGATGCCCAAAGCATAATTTCGAATCATAGATATATATATTTGTTTCGAATCGATTAACAACCTCATTTATCAAAATCGGTTCAGTATCTTAAACGCTACGGTGGAACAAACGTAAATACAAACATACAGTGCCAAAATCATATCCTTTCCTTTCAGCTCTAGTCAGGCAAAAATCTAATAATATTTACGAGTATTTACTCCGCAATGTGACGTGCCGGTTACCGATGCCGATGCATCGATATTGAATCATGATAACGTAACGTGTCGGCATTGACACATGGGACGTGCTCACTCCCGTCACATGGACGCCTGGCCCCGTATCATGGTCGGCCTTATCACGAGATAAGTGACAAGATAGAGCGTCCGTCTAATTCCATTAAACAAGTGACGGACGCTCTATCTTGTCACTTATCGCGTGATAAGGCCGCTGGTACAGTTAGAAACGTGTGCTTTACACATTAAACACGGCAAATTAAATTATGGATATCGAAGGTATTTGCCGCCATACATGTAAAAAGCATTTGTTTTTCCGTGATACCCACGGTGGCGCGTGACTTTTCAGCGACGTTCACGCGCCGATATCGGATCATAACGTATCAACACTGACACATGGCACACCCAACCCGGTAGGTACAGTCAGAAACTAAAGGTATTGTTCTTACAAGGTTTCTTTTTAAATACGGCGAAGGCAAAAAATTATACAATCTTCTGATGGTAAACGGAGACCGTAGCCTTTATAGAAGAATCATAAGCGCGTTGCCGTCCCGTTATTGATTTAAAGATTCGTCGTGTTTTAGCTAATGTCGAACGGGGTATCTCACTCTCAGCACCATACATTATACACAGCTCTGGCATCATACTCACCACTCTCTCAGCTGTAAATAGCTACCTACAGGGCAAGTGGTGGCGTTATTATGGTTGCGGTAATTTGAACGCGGCAACTTATGCGATCTGCAAATCTGATGCGTCATTAATTTCCCATAATTAAAGGGCGGACGATGGCCGCAATGTAGTGACAAAATCATAAGATGGATAAGACTTTTATTAAATTTCCAAATTATGATTTTATAAGAAATTTGAGTGATGGTGAAATGTTCCTGATAAAGGTGAAGTATCACTTTACGAATACGTACTGTCTTCGCGGACATAACGGAGCTTAATTGAAACTCCAAATTATCCAAAATACAGCTTTAATGATTAAATACTTGAAAATTGATCAGAGGTATTGTTGCACGTATGAGTGTTCGTATGAGATTAACATATGTAAAATCACGGTAGGTATACAAAAGTAAAAAGTAACGCCTTATGAAATATTTTAGCAACAGTTGTCCAGTAGTTGCTTTTGATGTCACAATCTTATCAGGCTCCTTGGCCTGAACATATTCCCGCCCGTTGAAAGACCCAGTCTTTCAACTAAGAAGTTCTTCTTCTGATGGCAGCGGGCATAGACGCGTTAGAGGGCGTCGCACGCAGCCTCGTATAGTGTTGACGTCTGCAACCCTGTGGATGCCGTCCGGTCCAGGAAACAAGCGAGCGACTCGACCCAATCTCCAGCTTAGCGGGGGCACGTTGTCTTCGTGTAGCAAGACGAGATCGCCAACATTCAATTTTGCGTGATTGACGCGCCATTTCGTCCTCTGCTGGAGTTCGCTGATGTACTCTTTTTGCCATCTCCGCCAAAAGTGCTGATGTAGCTTTTCTATGCGTCCGTATCGGCGCAGGCTACTTTCAGTGGATGTTTCCAATGAAGGCGAAGGCAGCGCAGTTAGGGGTCTTCCAACCAGAAAGTGCCCTGGGGAAAGGGAAAGCAGGTCGTCAGGAGAGGAAGACATTGGATAAAGTGGGCGACTATTTAGAACTGCCTCCACTTGAGAAAACAACGTCGAGATTTCTTCGAACGTTAGATGACTATTGCCCATGACACGTTTTAGGTGGTATTTAGCCGACTTAATTCCGGATTCCCATATTCCGCCGAAGTGAGGAGCGTAAGTAGGCGTAAATGTAAATTTAATACGTTCTTGATTCATCGCGTCACATAAAGGATCTCTAACTTGCTTTATGAAATTAGATACTTCTTTAGCAGAAGCCACAAAGTTTCGACCATTGTCGCAGAATATTTCTGCTGGCATACCCCTGCGAGCAATAAATCTACGAAGTGTCATAATGAATGCGTCCTTTGATAGGTCGCTGACGGCCTCTAAGTGAACGCATTTGTATCGCAAACATATAAATAGGCAGAGATAACATTTTATCAAAGTGCTACCCCTCCCTTTACGATTTAGAATTAGAAACGGTCCAGCGAAGTCCACACCAACAGACAAAAACGGGGAGCCAGGAGTTATTCGCTGCGCAGGTAGGTTGCCCATCTTAGGACACAATGTTTTAGCACGCAAACGTCTGCAGCGCACACATCTATTCGCAGTGCGTCTGGCTAGTATCCTACCTCCGACTGGCCAGATCCTTTCTCGTATAGCGGCTAGCAATAACTGAGGACCGGCATGTAATAACCTTATGTGTTCAAATTCGAAGTACAATTTCGATAGACGGTGAGATGATTGGAGCAGAATTGGATGCTTTTTGTCATGCGTATAATTAGATGCATCAATTCGTCCACCGACTCTGAGTAACTTTTGCTCGTCCATGAAAGGCGATAATGACAATAAGCTAGACCTAGGACTTAGAGGTTTGTTTTTAGTGAACAATTCGTACTCGACAGGAAACGACTGGCTTTGAGCCAGAGCGCAGAGCTCATGGAAAGACTTGCTTAACTCATCTGTGGTCAAATTTCCTGAACGCTTGTCCTTAGGGTATCTTGCATTATGAATAAATCGTTTTACGTACGCATAACATCGTTGTAGTCTTGAAAATTTAGAATATTTTTCTAAGTTGATTACGTGTTCACAGGTGCCAGCCAAATTTGATTTAATTTCCGGTATTTGATCAATGGCTAGCTTACGAGTATGCTTTGACTTTGGCCATTCGGATTCATTTTTAGCTAAAAATTCGGGACCAGACCACCATAAATTCAAGGAAACCAAATGGCCTGCGTCCACCCCCCTGGAAATGAAATCAGCTGGATTATCCGACGTGGGCACGTAGTGCCATGAATTAGGATTAGTGATCTCAAGAATCTCACTAATGCGATTTGCAGCGAAAGTTTTTAATTTTAGCTGGTCATTAGTGATCCATGCTAACACTACACTTGAATCACACCAGTGTACTAGACGATCCGGTTTGAACCTTAACGAGCCTGTGACAGCTTTACACAGTCTAGCGGCAAGTAAGGCTGCGCAAAGTTCTAAACGCGCAATCGTTACTGGCTTTAATGGTGCTACCTTTGACTTAGAACATAGCAATCTAACTGCGACGTCACCGTTAACGTCAATGGATCTCATATAAATACATGCACCTAGGGCACGTTCTGATGAGTCGCTGAAAGAATGCAGTTCAATCATTATAGGGTTGTCAGAAAGAACATTTCTATTTATTTGAATTTTGGAAATAACCGGTAAGTTTTCACAGTACCTGATCCATTCCTTTTGAATATCTTGTGGAACGGGATCGTCCCAATCAAGTTTTTGTTGCCATAGTTTTTGTAGTATCATTTTTGTTTGGATGATAATAGGACTTAAAATCCCTAAAGGGTCAAATGTTTTGAACGAGTTTGACATGATGTGTCTTTTTGTAATTTTATTATCATTTTGAGTTGCATTTTTAATTGGAAAATGTAAACAGTCCTTGGCAGGGTCCCATCCTAATCCGAGAGTACTTGATGATTCGCTTATTGTTAATTTTTCCTTGGTGTTTAAATCAGAGCCTTGAAATAACATTGTAGAATTAGTTTTAAATTTTCTTAAGTGGAAACAACCCGATTTCAAAGCTTCTGTGACCGATATTTGGATGCGACGCAACTCTTCTTCATTGTTAGAGCCCGTGATCAGGTCGTCAACGTAGAAATCGCCTTTTATTATCGTTTTGACCAGGTCGTCCTCTTGCTCTTCTCCCACTTGCTGCAGACACCTCGTGCTTAAATAGCTCGCACTTGCTGTACCGTAAGTTAGAGTATTCAGCTGCAGAGTTTTGATAGGCTGGGACTCATCTTCTCTCCATAATATGAGTTGAAGGTTGCGATCATCTTCGTGAACAAGCACTTGGCGATACATTTTTTCCAGATCGCCGGTTAAAATGTATTTATAATGCCTCGCTCTCACTAAGATGGAGAAAAGAGAGTCCTGAACATTTGGGCCTATCGCCAGTATGTCATTTAGCGACAAACCGCTTGAGGACGCAGCAGACCCATCAAAGACCACGCGTAATGCCGTTGACTCGCTGTCTTTAAAGACCGCGTGATGACAAAGGACATAGCTTGGATTCGGCTTGGCCTCTAGAGATTCGCTCAAGTGTCCCAAGTCTGCGTATTCCTTGATAAATTTTGAATAATCATTTTTTAATGTTGGGTTGCGCCTGAATTTCTTTTCTAAACTTAAAAATCTCCGCCTAGTCAAATTATAAGAATCTCCAAGTGATTCGGGAGAACCGGTCAGCGGCAATTTGACCACGAATCTGCCAGTACTAAGTCTAGACACATTAGCTACGAAGTGTTTTTCACAAGACCTTTCCTTGATACTTAACGGTTTACCTTCAGGCACCTCTTCTACCTCCCAGAATTTAGTCAGCAACTCATCAATTGAATTTTGCGCATTTTTTGTCACTATGACATGGTTGCATTGCGTATTATAGTTGTAAGTCAGAACCGTATTCGTATTAGTCGGACCGGAAACTAACCAGCCTAGTTTAGAGCTGCGTAATTTAGGACGCTCAGGGCCCAAGGACTTTTGTTCGTTACCTAATATATCCCAGAATATATCCGCACCAATGAGCATGTCTATAGGAGCTGGCTCATGGAAATTGGGATCAGCCAGAATTATGTTGTTAGGTATATTTATATCGCTGATATTTATAGGAGACTTTGGAAGTACTCCGGTAAGCTCTTTTAGCACTAAGCAAGATAACCTTATACTGAAGGTGCTATTTAGTGAGTTCATTTGGACATTACAAGTTTCGACAACATTATTTGTGCAGTTGTTGCCAATTCCAATGACCTTTAGTGAGTCAATTTTATTGGATTTTAGTGACAACTTTTCCTTAAGAGAATTTGTGATAAATGTTGATTGACTGCCACAATCAAGCATAGATCGAACCTTTAGGGTTTCATTTGTAGCTGGATTTGTAACTTCCACGATTGCCGTGGACAACAAAACTTGAGTGCAATTTTGTTCAGAAAAACTGACCACAGATGCTGAATTTGTAGACACTGCATTAATCTTTTCAGAAGATTCTGGATGCAGCAAACTATTATGATTTCTTTTGCATTCGCGACAAGGACCCATTCGACACTCGCTCAAAGGGTGTCCCTGTCGAAGACAATTAGTGCATAACTTGTATGTAGCAACGTCAGCTAATTTGTCCTTGAGACTCTTATTTTTGAATGTGGGGCAATCATAAATTTTATGGTTTTCATTGCAAATGACGCAGACGTAAGTAGTCTGGCGGGGCGTGCTCATACTCGCAAACGTTTTTGTAACAGTGGCCTTAAAAGGCTTATTATAATTATTTGTGTACTGAGCCTTGCCATTATTGTTGCTATTCCTATTATTTTGAACCGTCACAGGTGGCGCGAATTTAGCCTGAGCGCCATCGTGCCGGTTACGGTTTAGCGCTTCAATTACGTCCGCTCGATCAATTAAAAACTTATAGAATTGTTCTAAAGACGGCACGTCATCGAGCGAGTTACGATACTCTTCCCATTTGACTAAAGTATTGTTGTCCAATTTCGATGTTAACATGAATATAATAATAACATCCCATTTGTCTGTAGGCTGGCCTAAGCTGGACAGTGCGCGTAAATTTTTAACAACATGGTCCACTATAAAACGCAAAGACCGCTCAGTTTCTCGTGTGAGCGGTTGAATATTAAATAGCGAGCTCAAATGGTGATTTATAAGTAAGCGCTTGTTGTCATAACGCTCACTGAGCAGCTTCCAGGCTTCCGCGTAGTTAGCCGATGACACTTCTAGATTGGAAATTATCCTTGCCGCATCGCCTTCCAAATATGAGATTAGATAATGGAACTTGTGTATAGATTTGATGCGCGTGTTATTATGAATCAAACTTTCAAAAGTGTCGCGGAACTCCATCCAGCGGAAGTATGAACCGTCAAATTTGCATATTTGTATTTGTGGCAACTTAAAACCTATATCCTGATGGTCGAGTAAGCATTGAGACTCATTAGCAGCCGATTCACGCCTTTGTTGATTTTGGATATTATTGTAATCGTCTATTAAAGTTTTTGCTTTGGCGATACTAACGATTATGTCGTGCTCGATGCTTTCCCGCTCATCAATCTCGCGATCGATATCCTCCGAACTCAAAATCTCAATACTATTTTGCAAGTTATCAAACTTAACAGACAAACCCTCGAACCGCGACAACTTAAGGCTTAGCTCAGCTAGTTCAATGTTATTTAACTCAGATTTATTGCTCACACTCGTTAGGTAATTTTTAAATTTAGTTATCCGACCCTTTATGGAACTACGTGAAGTCATTAAATCTTTAAGTTCGTTCGGCATTATTGATACTACGATTGAATCATGCAGTAATTAACAAAAAATAATAGCTCACGCTCCTCAGTTCGCTGGAACTCCTGATAAGGAACCGGTTCGTCGGCAGCCGCGAGTAGGTGCCGCTGGTGACAGCGCGCAGACTCCCTTATGCACAGGCTCCAAGCGCGGCCCACTGTCCCTGGAATAGTCGGCAAACTAACTCAACACTTGTTTGTACCTATCGCTTAATTACTGCGGGACACTAAACAACAGAACATTTACAAACTATATTTTGATATTACCTAATAAGTTACTAATTAACAGTTACAAATTTATTTGCGCAAATGATAAGTTATGATTTGACTACCTATTTCGATTACTAGATATTTATATCGAAGTTATGATAACCAACGCGTTGAGTACAACAATATTAAATGTGAAACAATTAGGCAATACAATGCAGGTGGTACACATAGGCAATAATAACCGTTAGCGAAATCAATGTTCTTAGTCTTATTTTTTTTATACTATAGATTTAGAGTACACTACACCCTTTTGTGATATATTATGCCTAGATGATTATTTTATGATATAAACAGCTGTTTCTCAAGTGGAGACTTGTATTAAGATTGTAGTTTTTAGACTTAGATAGGTAAATGACTTGCAAATTTAGGTAGGAAGCAAAGGAAGGGCACTTAACTTTCGAATGACTCCGTCGCGCGGTGTGAGGATTTTGTGCCCTCACTGGCCGAGCTGGTGACGATAGGTATATCGTAATAGTGCTGCTGTGATGCTCCTTTGACTCCGTTTGACCATGAATTTCGTCAACTCTTCTGTTTCACACGTAGGTACTGCATGGAGTTGATGGCGAATTCCAATCCTTGATTGAATTTTCTAGTTGAATCTCGTCGGGGCCTCCATTTTATGTCTTCGCGGACGTAACGGAGCTTAATTGAAACTCCAAATTATCCAAAATACAGCTTTAATGATTAAATACTTGAAAATTGATCAGAGGTATTGTTGCACGTATGAGTGTTCGTATGAGATTAACATATGTAAAATCACGGTAGGTATACAAAAGTAAAAAGTAACGCCTTATGAAATATTTTAGCAACAGTTGTCCAGTAGTTGCTTTTGATGTCACAATCTTATCAGGCTCCTTGGCCTGAACACGTACATACCTTTTACATCTGTAAATGTAGAGGTCATTTTCCCTATATGAGTAGATAGTGAACCATAAGAGGAATGGACTGAAAATATGCATTATAAAAAAATTTTTTTTTTACTACAACAATAAAATTATATAACTATTTTAGCCGATAGATAGCCTGCAGCTTTAGATCATGTCATAGAAAAATGTATGTGCGCGTATTAGGCCGATATTCGCGGACACTGCCAAAACCATATTCCCGCGAAATGTGCACAGCACGTTGTTTATCCACGCCATGTTGCCCACGGTGTCACGTGACTTGTTAGCGACGCTGACGTGACGCGCCGATATTGAATCATGACAACGCATCGACGTTGACGTATGCCCCTTGACACGTGCTTCCGATGCTTAAGGGGCTCCCATACGCCAATGATCTTCGATCTGAATCCCTTCGTTTTCTAATGTTTTATGTAGCTTATTATATTAAGAACAACGGCTTTAAGCAATATAGTATCCCATGTTTACTTCAAAGTTCATTGTTTTCGAGATATTTTTCATCAAAGTTGAACATTTTTAGGCCAAAAAACTGGTTTTCTGGCCATAACTAACTAAAAATGAAAACCCTTGACACGTTTTTAGGAACGACACAGACGAACCCAAATATGTAGATTTCGTATATGTTAGATCGTTCACGTCAATAGAGATACGAAATAAGTGTTTTTTTAGACAATTAAAAAAACATACAAAATGAAGTATCCATTTCTTTCAAAATCCGTTAGACAAAAATGAAGACAAAAGATTGAAGAACCGATAGCCGTTTGACTTATAATTCTATCTTTAGTGCAAATATTCGATGCCAAGAATCGTTACGCGCTACGCTCGTAGCCGATCCCGTGGTTTTCTCCGTATATAACATACCTATGGCGTAAGTGTACACTAGGCGAGTTCCTGGCAGTTTAAGTGTTAACATATTCACAGCCAACGATTTCGTGGAATTCGTAGCCGAATGCCGTAGTTTTCCTGCTAAGTAGAGGAAAGCGCCTACGAAAAGAGCACTCGTCAGGCGAGTCCCAGACAGTGAAAATGATAACATTTCAATACAATACAAGTGAAATCAAGATTTTTCAAAAAACCTGACAGATTTTTTTTAATGGAAGCCTATGTCACTCCCGCGATTATGACGAATCCAACGGATACCTTATAATTATGTCAAGATCCATCCAGCCGTTTGCACTGTAGCCCGTAAAATTGAATTTTCTTATCCACATACATACATACGTTCGATAAACATAACCCTCCTTCTGAGACACTCGGGTAAAAATGTGTTTCGGATCCCCTCGCCACAGGAATTATCTGCGTCAATATCAATATTGTGTAGGAATGTGAATCGATCGACCCCGAAATTCTGAAAATATCTTCGGATTTCTATGTAGGTATTCCAAGTAAAAGATTGGCACGTGTCCAATAGTATTAGTTGTTCAGGGAGTTCAGTCATGGTGTTTTTAAGTTCCCTCGGCGTAGACTCGGCGTTTTGGCGGTTAAATGTATTTAAACACTATATTCGTATAAGATTTTGGCAAAAATTAGCCTAATGCAAATTCAACAATTGCGTTCCGAGTTCAATATAATTAAAAATTAAGATATTCATTGATAAAATCCATACTAATATAATATATGCGAAAGTGTCTGTCTGTCTGTCTGTTACCTCTTCACGCTTAAACCGCTAAACCGATTTCGATGAAATTTGGTATAGATAGTTTGTGTCTCGGGGAAGGACATGGGATAGTTTTTATTCCGAGAATCATCCCCTAAGGGAGTGAAATGGGGGTTAAAGTTGGTTTGTAACTACGATACAAACGGTTTCCACGGTCGGACGGAGTCGCGGGCAGAAGTTAGTTATAAATAATTTTATAATTATTAAGGAATCATTTATAAGATGAAAATAACCGTTTAATGTCTGAACTCGCTAGGCAAGTTTACTTCTATCTATTTTTGCCACTCACCGGGAAGGCACCCGTAGCGTAGCATAAAGGCGTTATTAAACATGCTTGTGCAATTTCAGACGCGCTAAAACATATTTAAATTATGTGAGGAAATCCATAATGAGGTTCTCGTCAAACCAAACGTTTTAGAGAGGGACGCCTGAATAAACAGATTGAAAATGAATAAGATTGAAATAAGTGTTGGCAAACCCTGACTTGCCCCTACTCTAAATCGACCGTAGCATTCGTAGCACTACAGGGCGCCGTAGCACGTCTACGTGATTCGTCTACGTTCGTGCAATGGTACGAAATAAACCAAGTCTAACCAAATATTACAAACGCCTAAAACGAATATGTTTAGACTGCTCACTGCAAGCGACACTGAACTTTAGAAGGCTTGGCGTAAGGTTTTATTTTACTTAAACGTAAGTTTAAACCCTTAAAGCGCTCCATGGAGTTTGGAAATCTTCGCAAAGCTTTTCTTATATACAGATGTATGTACGGTAGTCTTGCGAGGCTGCTGTTTAAACAAGGAAAGGCAGGTAGCTCCCTGTGGTACTAGGGAAGAGACAACGGGTTAATGTTACCGATTGTGACTGCTTTTGTTGAAATTACTGGTGAATTAGCAACATCAGTTTTAATTACTTTAAGAAACCTATTAGTACACTGGGTGGTTTCTTCTTGTTAATGTATAACATTGTGTCAGTAAATTAAAAGTAAACCAATCCATTATCTCAATAATAAATATTAGAGAAAGAAACAGTAATTGGGCCATTTTACGGAAAGTTGTACACTCGACTTTTTTTTTAATTTCGATATAATCGGGTTTTTGTTTTTTCTACTCAGAATCGAGTCCTTTCGAATGTTATTTAGTTAAAGTGTCCCAAGATTTTTTATTCCATTCCGTTACCGTTTCCATACTAAGCTTGTATGGTGGTAACGGAACGGAAAACCGAAACTTACATGTAAAATTTTGGACAGTTTTTTTCTCCTATTAGGTTTGAAAGTGCTCTCGATTCTGAGTAGAAAAAACCCGATTATATAATTATTATTTTTTAAAGTCGAGTGTACAACTTTCCGTAAAATGGCCCAATTAGTACAATAAATTATCGTCCAAAGTGAATACTTGTGCTGTCCCTAGGCAACGGTGTCTGCTTACCAACAGGGAGGCAGAATATTTGTTAGCCACCACCGTAGTATAAAAAAGGTCAGTTATAACACGACTTTGCACGTTTGGATTATGACAAAAATTTAAGGGATAACCAAAATAGGACGGTAAACTTTAGGGTTACCAATATGGACCCAAATACCTGTAGTATAACCAATCACAAATGAACGAACAATATTTCGAATCGAAAACAGGAAACGCTTACATCCCTATCGTTTGAGCGTCCACTAGGGAGGACCTTCGAGGGATGAAAAACGCACCGACACGAATTTATTTCGGCCCTCCCGTGTGCGTGTAGAACACATTTAGGGGTTTGGTGCGCAGTGGCGTGTAGGTACGATGTATTTGTATCGCTTTGTGTCTTGCATTAAACGGAATTAAAAAAAAAACCGTAACAGCACAGTGATATGCAGATTAAAACTCAACTTATTTATTTGTCAAACACAGGTATTATGTAAAGTTCTTAAATTATAATAGAATCTCTATGTTTCGCCACATGGCACACAAAGGTAGGGGCTTAAGCCTAAATATTATTATTTGATGCAATGGGTTGACTATACTGGTGTGAGTTAGTGTAGAACTTTCTGCGGGTCAATTTACGACGCGCTCAGTCGACACTGAGGAACTAACTAATTACTTAATTACATACACTTTTCACACCTGCTATTCAGAAAAGAGCCATTATCGCGCTCAAATAAGAAATCTAAGTTGTACTTTTCTACCCTGTTTTTGCTGAATAGAGCCATTAAAATTTTCCTCATATATCTATATACCTAGGGTGTGAATAGCAGTATGTGCAGTGGTACTAGACAGCAAAATAATTTCCATCTTGGGCATAAACACTTCAATCCTTCGTTACGCTCAAGATTATACTTAAGAATCCCTCGCTCTATTGCAGAATCTTTCGCTGCATTCAGGATTTAATATACCGCCCTGCCTCGCCGTAAATATATAAGTAATTTGGCTCTCTTGAGACACAATCTACTAATCGATAAGCGGTCATCGCATCCAATCTCAAAAATAAAGCTAGTTTATAAACTACTGGGACACGTAAAATATAAGATTAGGAAATGTATTCTTTGGCATCTATCTAGAAAAATAATCAAATGCGACGACCGCTTATCGAGTAGTAGTAGATTGTGTATCAAGGGAGCAAAATTATATGTTTACTGCGAGGGCGGTATATACATTTCTCTGCTAAGCACGTAACAAGTCGCCATTCAATCAATAACTGACCCGTTTTTGCTCGACTACGGCAGTCGAAAGGAAGGGATACGATTTTAGCAGTCTGTTTGTATATGTGTGTTCCACCGAACTTTAGAGATACAGAACGATGTTGATGTATGAGATCAATTGATTAGAAATTATATGCTCCGAGTGACATAGGGTACCTTTTGAATGTTTTTATTTTAATTTTATTTCAGTTAGTGTTCCTTAGTCAGGATACAGTTTTTTTTTACTTTTTGTGCTTGTAATAGTGTTGTGTGTGGGTATTTTAACAATGTAACAGTCACCGTATCTCTTTATATTCTAAATCAGCTGCTTTTTCCTTTGGGAATACGATGTTTATTCATGAATAACCTAGGAGAGACAAAACACGTGTTTAAGTTGTGAAGTGTGTGTTTTGGATAGGTAATATTATGTTTCTCACGGCAATTACATTTAAGTTAAGGTAGAGACACCATTGTATAATGGCGTCTACTAATAAATAATGGGGCTAATAATAGAATCTCAGTTTAGGAAAAGGTTATATCGTTGTGGTATTTACACAACATTAAATG
This sequence comes from Epinotia bilunana, assembly GCA_947049275.1. Taxonomy (NCBI): domain Eukaryota; kingdom Metazoa; phylum Arthropoda; class Insecta; order Lepidoptera; family Tortricidae; genus Epinotia; species Epinotia bilunana. The sequence continues at coordinate 3,564,894 of OX346254.1, forward strand.
AATTATAACATTAATTTGTGTTACGACAACAATATTCCTTTGCTATTCCCCTAAACAAACGTCCTGGTCTATCAGTGAAGATTAGGTTTTTTTAGTGGAATAGCAAATAAATATTGTTCTCGCAACATATCATGGACTTCCGCAAAGTAACGCCTTATTCAATAAATTATTAATTTGTGTCTTAATAATGACCTTTTTAGGGTGGGTTGCACACCGTTCAAATCCGAATGAATGGAATGTTTGTCAAGTTTTATGTAATGATAACTGCTGACGCCATATAAAACGTTGATCAGTGTAATCGTAAGTTGGTGCCAACTCGCAGTTAGTAGCTATTTATACGGTTATTTACATTTAGGCAAGCTCGAGTGTGATTCCCCGTGCGTTTCAACTCGTGCCAGTCAACTTAAAAAAAAATCTTGTTAAATTTCTAAGCCTCCGTGGCGAGTAGGTACCAATCATTCGGCCGAGCAACTCGCCCATACCCGGTGCGAGTAATGAAGGTGCAGCTTAGTTTGTCGCGACACTTTGACACTTTTTTGCTGAGGTAGAGCTCCCGAGGATGCGTTCAGCACGGCTAGCACGCGACGGCGCGCGAGCTCTCTCGATTTTTCTCGCACAATCCGTCTCTCCCGGCCGTCGTGTGCTAGACGTGCTGTTGAGAGCGAGGGAATTGGTTCCTTTAGCTGTCAACACGGCAAATGCTCTCCACCGTCGTTGTAAAAAAAGACCGGGTTGCACTCCGGGAGTGCCAGCAGTAGTGAAAACTTGAATATTTTGACATTTCGAATCGACTAATACCGTAGCGACGGACGTAAACTATTTCACTTGTTGCGCTTATTGTGTGTCGGCCGAACGGGTAAGCGCCGCGGATTGCATGGCGTTTGCGCCCTTTTTCTCGCTAACTCGAATGGCGCAGCCAGTCTCGTACTACGGCATCGGTCCCCCCCCCCAAGCCTCGTCCCGAATCTCCCACCATCTTCACAGTCACGTGACCTCCAACGCTCCTACACGTGTGGCGAGTTTAACAATTTTTCCACATCCCAAAAAGTGCACAGCGCCGCTAAAGAGGTTTTCACTTAAAAAAAACACTACTAATACTGCAAACGAACGAGCTAACTAGATGCGGCCACACAAAGGGCTCATTTGGGGCGGTCCCCCTAATTTGGCGCGCTGCCACACTCCCATGATTCAGCTGCTATATCTCCGATGATACTGTACTGTGTACTCGTGGCGTATAACTTGAGCTCTAAATTCGTTAACCACGTTGACTAGACACACGGTGCGTCTTTCATAATCAGAACTTTAGTGCCAGGGCGACCGAGCGCTGCTCGGGCGAAAACAGAGAAAAACGGAGATAAACTTTTTTCAGATATTATTATTTATTTATTGTTCCACAATTATACAATTCTTTTTTTATGAGACCTAGCTTGATTGATTTTTCGCTAACATAAACCCCTACATTCCAAATTTCATCGAAATCGTTAATAGCGAAGCGAATTTAGGTTTTTCATACATAACTTTTTTTTGCTGTATATCGTTTTAATTATAAATTGGAACCATATAAACTAATTACAGACATAGATATACCTCATGTCATTGTATACGCAAAGTTTCGTCATAATCCCACGTAGTTTTAAAATGAGAACGAAACTCCGTTTGTATGGGAAGGTGAAATTCGGCCGAGCTTACTGTGGACTCTAAAACACGCTTTATAACTCAAGTCATGCCAATTTTGTCTCATGACATGTGGTCTTGTGAATTTCCAGGATTACCCAGTTTGCTTGGCAATCGCGCTAAGCAACAATGTAATTAGCAGTAAGGCGCAAGGGGGAGTGACAACCGGGATCGGGTGATTTGTGGGCTCGGAGCAAGGCGTGACCCGAATTTACCCGAAGCATCAAGTCAGTTGCACAAAAGCCTTGTATTTCATAAAAGTTGAGTCGTCAAATTAAGACAATTTGTCAAATTACCTGTGGCTAGCTTAATAAATCAGTCTATATATGATACGTCTCACAACCGGGCACAGGCCTCTTCTCATAGATGAAAGGGAACGGACAGTATAATTCGATTTTTTACAGCCGATATTTTACAGCCGTCATCCCGGTACAGTAAATTGTACTGGGATGACAGCTGTCAAATTTTGGATGTAAGAGCATTTTCACTAGTACTCCCCACGCTGGCCCGGTGTGGGTTGGGGGCTCTATAGACACCTTTGAATTTGTTTGCAGATGTATGCAGCTTTCCTTACGATGTTCTTCCTTCACAGAACTAGCTAGTGGCTAGCTTATTAATGAAAAACGATAACAGTTATCGTTTGTCATCTACCGTAGTCAACATTGGATAAACCCATCTTAACTGGGCATGGTTGACATTTTATCACTTATCGTTGTCGGTAAGACATCCGTCACGTTCTGACAAGTATGCGAGTACCAAGATGCGCAGTGCAGTCTTTTCCATAGTTGTCGTACATTTATTATCGTGCTCTTCTCGCGTGACCGTCATATTCCGGCAAAGTTCAGACTTATGCAGCCCCCCTATTCTGTAACTTGTTTTAAGCTCACCTCAACGCTCACCCACGAATATATCTTGACACCGCGATGCGTAGTAACTGCGTCGGTAGAGGTCAAGTTTCGTGGCGGGTGGCCAGCAGGGTGAGCCGTATTAGCGCTTAGCGAATTGTTATTCGCCCGGGGGGCCTAGACAAGGTTACAATCGACAAGCTCTAACGCCAATAGAAAACTAATAAAACGTATGGGAATGACAGATGTTAACCAAAAGTGTTTCCTCGGCATCTGTCATTCCCCTACATTTTATTATTTTCTATTGGCGTTAGCGCTTGTCGATTATAACCTTGTCTACCGCCCCTGGTACGCTTGCGGCGATTTGTGAGTGTTGTTGACAACCCTGATGCACACTATTAAGTGAGTAATCCTTTTATGGTCCAGTAGAACATACTGCTCGCAAATTGGCTTGTAGATGCGTATTTCAATGGTATTTGTTTCTAACCATGCTTGATTGGGGGTTTTTTTGGCAACGTATTGAATAAGATACGGTATTATTTTTGTCACGCGATAAACATCAAACAGATTAAAACTCTAGGAATAACTGGACAGTGATAAACATGCCATTGTCCGTCATGTCGGCTGACTTATTTAATTAACCTGTTACATTCTCCAATCTGTGTATTTAACATGACAGTCACGTCGTCAGAAGGTTAATTCTCACTTATACCCTGTTCCAAAGAATATTTGAAAAATCTTTCGTTAATCGTCATGGGATTTCAAGGAAAATCTCTTGAAACGCAAAATAGTACAGTACTCACCTAGGGCAGTAAAGCAAAGAATGTCTTAGATTGCAGGTATTTGACGTCCGAGCAGAAGACAAGGGCGATAAAGATAAATATTCTATCGGAGGCTTTCTTTATTACCTCCCGTGGTGAGTACAACATTTTACGTCTCTCCCTGCACAGGAATTGGGATTTCTTGCGCGTGTAGCGTGCGGTAATGAATGGCTGCTTTATGGCCAGGTACGAGTATGACCTGAATATTTTTATGTTTGTAAAGAAATTAATTTAATGGTCGAAATAAGTAAAACTAGTCTAATGTTTCCTTCTGATATCCTAGATAGGTAAACGAAGATACGTAGACGAATTTGTCTGTTAAAATTCTAATATTATATGGAATGGGGTACTCATAGTATGGAAGACTTACGACCCAACATAAAGAAGTGCAAGTTATAGTCTGGCATTAAAAACAACGAATTCAGTATATTTTTCTTGTATCCGTAGTTTTGAATCAGCATTGTACAATGTTTTAAAATCATTTTATCATAAACTTGTTCCACGCTCGGTATAAAATAACATAAAAGAGCTGCATGCACACGAATTCATTTTTCATACCCGTGTAGAGAAAACTCGGGCTTTTTAGTGAATAAAATACAATTTGTGCACAGTCGGTAGCGGGACCCTGCGCGGCAGATGTGTCCGATTTATATAGACTTTTTTGTTTAGTCAGTCAGTAGCTATGGCTACATTATGGGTACATTATGGGTACATTATGATGTACTGCAGTTAATTAAAGGGATGAACAATTCCGCTTTTTAATAACCAAGATTCTATGTGATCAAATAATAGAAATACCTATACTAATTTGAATGCATTGCAAAATAAAGTGCAAAAACAGGACTAATTGCCAAAAATCATTTTAATGACTTATTTCTCGGTGATAAAAGGAATAATTTAAAAGTCTTCACCAACAACATTGGCAACTGGTGAGACCGGCTGTCGTAAAGCTATAATCACAATGGAGTGACATGGGGTGGTGTTCAATAATAAACTCGACAGTTATACAGTTATTGTCAAATTTACCGCCACTGCGGGCCGTGCCAGTCTGTGAGGGACTTTATTGGCCAGTTTAACATTATAACTTCGTGAAATGGGCCACAAGCCACAATGTGGGCCATAGTTCACTAATTTAACCGGCTATATATATTTAACTGTATTTAACTAACATTGAATATAACTATATTCTTGATTGGCCAAATCGACATTTAAGAACAAGAGAATCAATACAAACGGGTCAATACACTAGCACATAAGGTGTACGTTCAACAATAAATAACAAACCGTTCATTATATTTAAGCCCAAATTAAAATCAAACATGGCCGGCGGAACAAACAGCAGCTCATGAATATGCAGGCCTTTAAAATATCAATACGGTTAATCAACAATTAACAGCCCACAAATAAACTCGAAATGTTACCAAACTGACAATTTCCATGACATTTTTCGGTACGTGGCGACCACGTACCGGTTGTCGCAGCGTGGGTAGACCCCCACAAGGTGGACTGTTGACCTATTAGTTCGCGGGAGTCCGCTGGATGCGGGTGGCGCTGGACCGGCCATTGTGGCACTTATTGGGAGAGGCCTACTCGTATGTCCAGCAGTTGATGCCTTATTGCTGATATGACAATGATGATGGTGGCTTATTCTTAAAACTTAACAAACCTCTGTTAGCTATCGTGTTTTGTCCCTTTCAACAAAATAATTATACAAATTAATTATAACGACATTCTAGCTGAAATTGGTTCAATGAACGTTTATGTGTAAGGCAATTAGCGTATTGATTGAAATTGTTTTGGTAATTTGATGCCCTCGTTCTGATACGATACGCTTAGCACGCATGGAACTAAATAAATTCCTAAAATTGATTAAGTGAAATTGTGTATTGTGAGATAAATAAATCATATCATATCATATCATACATGTTTATAAAATTCATCTACGTACAGTGCGGGACATGTCGGGGCTAGTATAACAGACGCTGCGACGCGATGTGTTCCGAAACCAGACAAGCTCATCATCACGAATATCACGATATCAGCCGAACGCCGTCCTCTGCTAGACACAGGCCTCCCCCAAAAAGTGCAACAATTACCGGTCCCGCGCCACCCGCATCTAGCGGACTCCCGCGACCATTACCGGGTCATCCGTCCACCTTGTGGGGGCCCCCGCTCCAATCGACGATTTTAGAGTAGGTACTATAAAGGTTAGATAACAATTTAATAACGTTAATAACCGTCCATTTCTGTCCATAATGGAATATATGCAGCAACAATTAAGGGTTTGTGATTACGTATGAGAAAATATAGAGTAAATTAATTTAAATAAGTACTACACGAATACAGCAAAATGTATGCCACTCAGCATATACCTACGCCAATAACTTTATTCTTAGGCGTTAGTTTTCAGGACACCTTGAGCGTTAATTTAAAAGAAATAAGTAAAAGAAAGTACGCAACCTCTGTACAATTATAGTATTTGGCCGCCTTTTTAATTTTATCTATGGGAGGAAAGATCGCTGTCTATTTATTTATTTAAATATTATACGTATATAAAACTATGTACTACTTTTGGAAAAAAAAAGTACCTTAAAGACTAACATAATGGTTGTTGTGTCTCCGCGCCACGAGGATAGCGGGGAGGTTATGTTGAACTCGCACCAACTAAAAACCCCCGATGAGCCTCCTCCACGGGTCTGGAATCTGCTACGGAATGCACCAGTGCCACCCTAGCCCGTCATGCCTCTGTGGGGTCTCACTTTTCTTTTTTATTCAACGATTGCAACCTCCAACAGTTAACGTGCACCTCCCCGAGGACCCCTTGTAGTCGCTTTGTCAGGCACACAGGCAGGGGATACCGTTACGTAGTCGTATTCAAAGCCTAGTAACACTATTTACCAACTAATTTAAAATAAAAAGTGTTGTTTGTGAAACTGCTCCATTCATACCCAAAGATTCCACAGAACTCGAACATCCATTTTATAAAACAAACAAAAAGCAACTTAGTGTCTGTCGAGACAGAGCACAAATTCGAAGTTGTGCCGAACTTCGCTGCGTTATCCCCGTATGTGTACATCACAATATGCAATCATCTTGTTTGCGACCAATTCGGCCCGTTTGCGAGATAAACGCATTCACTAGTCGGGGGAACATTCTCGATCTAGTCCATACAGTTTGGATCAAGTGGAAATGTGTTGCATTTTTATATCAAAACATTTTTACACAAGACTTAGGTACTTACTTACATAAGAAGAATTTCACTAAAAGTATTTTGGTATTTTCAGGTGTATACAAATACTTCTAAATTAAGTCGTACTATCATTGAGTAATATTAGAAACAGTTATTAGGTGTAATTTGTAGACAATTTACATAAAATAGCTGAGAGCATTACTCTAAATATCTTTCTTAGTAAAAATATTTTTTATCTACTTTAAGTACTACGTAGACAAACGTAGCTGGTGAGACCTTATTTTATATGTATTCTTCCTTTTTTAACATGAAAGAAACGATGTTTCCCAGATCCAAACTCTCTGTTAGCACTAATTGGCATAAAAACCGACATTATACAATCCTGAATCACCTGACCATTAGCTAATGAAACCTATTATTACAAATTAAATTCAACCCGTGCACCGAACGCATCCTTACTATGGAACGCATTACCAGGCACCACTTAAATCAACCAATCAGCGTCGAGTGGCGACAGCTCTGACCAATGGGCGGCCCGCGTTCGCCGCACGGGGACAGTGCTACCAATCACGAGGCGTCAACGCTGTCACGGCGGGAGATTGCTGTTGACGTGACAAATGGGAATTTACATTTAGATTTTTTTGACAGAATGAAACTAGGTTTTGCTGGACGCTGTTTGTGCTAAAATAAACCTTTTTGGGACGAACGAGATAGAGCAAACATATTCTGGCTTACTATTGATTGAAAAAATTGGATAAATGTATGTATGTATGTAAGCACTTTATTGTACACAATAACAGGTTAAAGAATATACATGTCACACAATAGATCAAAGTACGAGTAGTAGTAAATGTCCTCTTCGATCGAATTTAAGACGTGCACTACTAGCTTTTCGTGCAATATTTTTTCGTTTCGTTCTTTTAACAAATCCTCTGCCGGTTTATAGACATTAATTGGTCCATGTATTGAAGATATTGCCTATATTGAAGAATAAAAGGTTTCTCTACATATTTATGAGGGAATTAAATCGATTTACAAATTTTTGCACTTGACTGTACACACTACAACTTGGGTTCGCTTAATACTTTTAGTGCCAGGAACCCGTCTAGCGGGCGCCTACGCCGTAGGCGCTTTTCGCTACATGCGGGGGAAACCACGGGATCGACGACAATAGCGGTTCTTGGTAGTCAATGCGTTAATGATCACATTTCACCACAAAAGAAACTTCATTATATTACTATGCACATAAAGTCACTGCGCTTGGCATATGCAAAACGCTTTGTGCGAGTTCATTTCGTAAAATTAATTGCCGTTCCGAACTGCGATATGGAAAACAGGTACATGTTTAATGATGTGCCGTTCCGGGAATATCGCATCAACTTTGCCGGTAATATTGCTAAATGAGAATGACACCCGCTTAATTGCATTAAATATTTAAAACTGGGACTCGCGAGAGTCCGTCTGACTGGACGTATTGGATCGGAATTGATTTTGTATTTCTCAAGGATGTTTTATGTAAGCTAAGGTATGAAGAGCTCGAGTCAAATAGAACCATTTTATTTCAGAGTTTAGGGAGTGAATGTAAATCAATATGTTTCGCAAACTCGTTTTGACTCGCGTCGCGTGGGCTAGAGCACGCGATACACATAATTGTAACAAGCAAAATTCCTGGATCAACCCCTAGGTTAGAATAAAGTGCGGAATACGCGTTCCTGTGCGACGCCTCTTGCGTTGTAATACTCATACCTAAATCGTTTTTGGAACAAAGCAACCATTTAACCCAAAAACCTTTTGTCCTTGCCCGTACAGGTTAGATTTTAGAAACGCCTTGTTAATACCAAGGTTGCAGCAAATAGGTATATGATTGGAAACAGCCTCTTCTTTGCCAGTAAATTAAGCTCTATTTATATGGTGCATTAACTCGCGAATGTCATTAACATTAGAGGGTTACGACCAGTGTCAATGCGATCAAACCCTCTAACGCAATGAAATCCACATGCGAGTTCTTGCACCACCTAAATGGGCCTTTACTTTTACTGCCTGCAAAGTTGCTGGCAGTATTCCCGGGAACAGGAATACTTGGAACAGCGCATCACTATTATGCACGCTTCAATATTACTTTGTTGCCTACTAATATTTGTAAAGCGAACCCCGTTAGGTATTCATAGAGACTGGTTTCTGTTTCTAAAGCAAACAGTATCCACTAACAAGCTGCACCATTTTGTAACTATATGAACAGATACTCGGTCTACACTACACATAGTACATTTGAACAACGATTTATCCTCCTGCATATGGCATGCAGCACATATGCTCGCCAAATCTGGGACGCGATTAAATAAAATAAAAATAAAAATATATATTTCGGGACAATGTTACACAAATCAATCTAGTCCCAAACTAAGCAAAGCTTGTACTATGGGTACTAGACGACGATTTACATACTTATATAGATAAATAAATACTTAAATACATAGAAAACATCCATGACTCAGGAACAAATGTTCATGCTCATCACACAAATAAATGCCCTTACCGGGATTCGAACCCGGGACCTTCGGCTTCGTAGGCAGGGTCACTACCAACTAGGCTACAGAGGTCGTGAAATAAATATACATATATAAATAAATAGAAATTATAGGTATATAAATTAAGCAGTCTATGTTTGTATTATTAGCGTGTGATCCACCGTAGCATTTAAGATACTGAACCGATTTTGATGAATGAGCTATGACGTATCTCGATTTGAAATTATGGTCTGAATATAGGCTAGCTTTAAGTACGAAAAAATTTTTTTTTTTACTTTTTATTGAAACAGTCATCAACTACTCATTGAGAGGATTCTAAATAAGAGGCAGATTATCCATATCGTTTAAGCTAGGCACGTGCGTAGGGGCGCGGGGTTTCAAAGGAGCGCGTGAATTTTTTTTCGTAATATTTTTTTATGTTTAGCCGATTGAGGGGCGCCGATGAGGTGCTTGCCTAGGGCGATCTCGATATTAAATCTTCTGTTCTAAATGACACAAACGCCGCATGTATCTTGTGTAGTTGATGGTATGGCGCTGCGTCACTATCATCAGACCAGCTTTATGAGACCATTGCGTTGCCTGGAACAAGATTTCAACTGGATTAAACTTCAGGAAGTCGGTCAAAGTCTTGCAACATTTGACCAGCAGGTCGATCACGTAACGCATTGCACGTACGTCAGATAGATCTAATCGTCACTTTTTGTATGGGAAAATGACAGTTGAGTTATATACATTATTATGTTACATTATATTATATGGTATCGTATTTTACTACTTATATTATCCATCCTATCCTTAGACCGGCTGAAGATTTTTTGTTTAAATTAAGTTGCACTGCCCACTATTTATCTGCGTTACCTTAAGGATAACTGGTAGAGAATGCTTTGTAGCATTAAGTGTGTTATTCTTTTCTGCAATAAAGAATAAATAAATCATTGCAAGTTAAATAAAAACTTGTAAAATATGTTATGTTTCAACATGTCATAAGGAAATCCCTGCATCCCAGCACATCATAAATGGGAATGACAGAGACACGAAAGAAGGCCGGTATTCACAAGATATTTAACAGAACAGGGAATATGTTTCGATCTTTCAAAATCAAAGAGACATCAAAGTGGGGATATATCCCCTATTATAAAATATGGTGGATACATCGAATTTTGCAAGTCGAATACTGGCCCTGTATTTATTAGATTATATGTTGTCTCTCCTCTCTGGTTATGAAGTATAATGGTATTGGCACATACGGATCTTGGCGTTTTGGCCTGTTTCCAAGGGGTGGATATCTAATAGATACTCCCGTGACCTAAACTGTCCGGAACAGGAAATGCAAATTTGCACCTAAATCTCTCATTTGTAAGTATAATAGATAAACTGTTGAATGTGCTTTACTAAACGTTAGCACAGGCGTAGCTGATTACAAAGCAAATCAAAAAAAATATGATGGACAAGAAAAATTAATTCTCCGACAAGAGCCAGCCTGGTTTTAAATATATGATGATGAATATGAATTAAGCATAATCGCGCACTAGGTTAAAGAAAACTGCCCTGAATCTTATAATATATCTGTTGAAGAAATCACACCTCGTATTATATTATTATATTACATTATAATATTGGAATTGTATTCGAAATGTATCAGTCCATGCACGTTTCTCTTATACGTTGGATTCTAGCCAACTGTGGGCGAGCACCATACACTGACATACATAATGTTATACAAGTTTTTCCTTCCACTGCTCGGACATGTGGCAAAAGGTGGTGAGAATTCAGGCTTCAAAACTGTGGTTAGCTGAACGTCGCACGAACCAGGCCTTCTATGAATTCGAACTGTCTAACAATGTTTTTGTAGTCCAGTTGGAACAGCGGCAGCGCGCCGCGCGACCGCGCCGGGGCGCGCTCTTTTGTTTCGAATTATGATCTTAATTTTCATTTAGGTATAATTAATTTAGGTATAATTAAGCATTTGCAATTTCCTCGCAGTAGGCGTGAAAATTATTATGTAATGTCTCGGCCAAAAGTGCAATAGATGGTCGGCGGGTCGGTGGCTCGTCTCCTTCGAGGTCGAAACCACATGTCCATCTATTGCGTAATTTCTACCATCTACAATAATGTCCTATATTGTATACAATTTCAGTTTTTATGTAGAGGTCTAGCTTGTGACTTCAACTGAACGCAAGGCTGTAAACGTCAGTCGTAACAATATCTCCCGGGCGGGATATCGCCAGGATTGTCACTCCTCATTGGGGGCACAATATAAACTAACGACGACAATTAAGTCTGTCGTCAACTATTAGATAGTAATTGCGAGCTTCGTGATGCAGTAGACAGGGGAACAGAAGCGTGCAAGAATTAAGTAATATAAATTTTTAAAAAATACCTACATAGCAGTTTTAGTTTCGCAAACGATATTATAGTTTCATCAAAACGGGTAGCAGTAGCAGTAGTAGTTAGGACGCAGTCCTAATTTGCACCTTTAGCCGGTCCTGCGCCACCCGCATCCAGCGGACTCCCGCGACCTTTATTTTTCGACCAGGTCAACCGATTGCACTTAGAACCGATCGCCGTTAGGGCGGAAAAGTTCTTGAGTGGCAACCACGTACCGGAAGGCGCGGCGGTATTATTGCAATTGATAATTGTATTTTTACTAAATTCATCGCCTCTCAGTAAAATATTTGCACGCCTGCATGCAGGCTGAATCATGTTCATTTATATATTTGTATAAGACCTTCCTGTACTGTATTCTGGCAAATAAATAGTTTTGACGTGGGTAGGTTGGTGGAATGATGACCTATTTTGGCAGAAAACTTAAAATGTAAGTTCAATTAGAAGTTAGGGATCTGTAAATTCTCGGGTAACGATTCCTAGTGGCACCTTTGCATGTCTACTGCTCCGCACAAATTGTGTCACATGCGCAATTACCGAGGGTATATAGACACTTCCGCTACGACTATGGCGATGGCGTGCTTACTCGAGCACTTCCGGTTACGAGGTTACGCTCCTTGAAGACATTGTTATCAGTGTCAGTGTATGGCCTTTATATTTTAGGAGAAGCGTATTTTAAAGTTTGCTATTTATGTAGGTATACATCCAACCAAACAGTATTCAGTAGCAAAATAGCTAGGCTGGGTTGTTTATTATCACAAGTAATAGAACGTGTTGAGATGAGAGTATTGTTCAGCTATTTTCAACTTATATCGCTGATGTATATTTGAGCTGTTCTGGATTTTAGGAATATTATAATATACATATAAAATCAGCCTGCATACCTCCCCCTGCTGGGCACATGCCTCCTCTCATGGATGAGAGGAAACGGGCAGTAGTCACGAAAAGTTACGAATAATTACGAGAACGTCATTCCAAATCAATGACGAATGCATTTAAAATAGCATCCAGTCCGTATATTTTCTTCCCAAATACCTACCTATTACGGAAGCTCAAATTACACAAAAACAATGATATACGAACCAGTAATGCTTGCAAACAACCAAAGCAACTACAAGCTCACGTCGCTTCAGACTAAGCATAATTATAAAATCAATACCGAAACTTATTTAGGTAGAAACAGGGGTGAACAGCCATTAGAGCCGCACACCGCTTCGGATTTCTTACGGCTTAAATTCTTATCTTACTCCACACCATTGGCTTCAATCTTGAGGATTTGGGTTCTGAATCTACGTTCAGGCTTCCAATTTGCGACATAATTCCATTTATATTCAATCTATTTATAAGTGTGTCGCGTTTGCACGTTTGTTTACGAGCGCCGCGGGGTACCTAACTTTTGGAACGTGCGTTAAGGCAAATCAACTGTCATTTTCGCATTCAAAAAATTAAGGTTGATAGTAATCTGTTGGAACACGCGTTCGGACAGTAAAGCACTCTATTCGCGTCTACGATTCTGTCGAGGGTGTAGATTAGATGAATGATGCGTAGGGGAGCATGGGGTACAGTGGTACAGTGTGTTGAAAACCCCTATTTTGCCTCACCTAGTTTTTTTTGTCATTATATATAATCATGATTACAAACAGCAGAATAAAACTCCGACGTCGATACGGCTCGTAGTATTTTTATAATAAAATCTCAAAGTTTGCTCATATCCGGGTCATGAATTTCACAACATAAAATAATGATTAAAAAACTAAATTACTTATTTAAGCATTGTATATACCGATTTAACAGGCGTATAATGCCTTACCTTTCCACAAGTTTTTGTGTAGCTCCTATAATTAGATAAGAAGAAATCAATTTATTCTCAATTTTGAGTTTTAATTTTTGTATTCTTGAATAAAGCCCTATTGGCACATAATTCCAATAGTAAACGGTAGCTTATAAAAGCTTTTACCAACAGTATTAAAATTAAATGCTAATCCCGTGTTATTCAGAAGATATCAAAATTTAATTTCGTCTTCAGGGTTTTCACCTCTTTCATCCGCCAGTAATGGTGTGTAACCGGATCTATGAACTTGAAATACCTACTTATTATATTTAAACCTCCCTTTACGTAACCTACCCTAGCTACCTACCTTTACGTAACCGACTCTTCATTACTTAAAATAACATTTTCAACATTGTCCATATTTGACGTCGTGGCTGATTAATTTGCCGATTTTAATAAAGATATGGCTTCCTTCGGAAGTGGACACTTTTGTAACTTATTTTTTCGTTTTCGAAGTCCATAATCACTGATCACGGGTTCTAAGGTGTCCAGTGCCCTATGAAACAGGTCAAGGTCCTCTATGAACCATCGGTGGATCACACTAAATCAGGGTAGTGGGTCACTCTATGGATGGAATACATCTTTTTTTAAACAAAAAATACAAAGTGTAACAAAAATAACTCAAACCCGTTTAAGGGCATAACCTGGTTCTGATAATGAAAAAGTAAGATTTTTTTTGATGCGATTTTTATTTACATTTGTACGGAGCAGGTCGCCCAAGTCGGGCAACGCTCCATACAAATGTAAAAAAAATGCCCTTAAAGGGTTTTGTGTTTTTTTTTACACCTTGTATATTAACATCAGTATTAAACTGTATGACACAGCAACAATCTCACCAGCACTTAGGTGTGTGCGTGCATTACATGCAAAGTTATTGCAAAAGATTCACTGTGACCCATGATTCACTGAACCCCATGTTTCTCTACGATTATCTATGATTTCCGCGTCTAGTACCTATAGTACAAGCCTTGCTTAGTTTGATTTGTGTAAGTGTCCCCAGATATTAATTTTATTTATTTTGAAAATTTAAATGTATTCATCCATTCTTTCTGTCGACAAGTGTATTGACGACGATCCTTCACGGAACATACACAATGACCTTGGTCTGCACCATCGATGTCGGAGACGAGTGTTTTACGCGATTAGGTATCCTGCGCCTTAAAATATCGTGTAGGGGCTACAAAGTCGCCTCTTTAACTCAATTCCCCTATACACACTGTTCTACGGTTTCTCTTAACCGATTATTGGGGCGCTCACTTTCCGCTCCAGTGGAACATTTGTCAAGAAAGAAGTGTTATTGAACTTCTGAAGAGGTATGGTATGCCTTTTAAAACCGGGCTAGCGCAGTTTACTCACAGCAAGACATATCACAGAAAATAAAATTGAAACGTCGACTTTCATACTAACTAGATTTTATAAGCATATTTAAATGATACTATCTAGTCATATGAAATCTAGACTCATAAAAGTCCTGTAAACTCTAAATGTGTGTTATTTTCCCCAGACGTCTCTAGATGAAATTTTCTTGACAAACTATGTTTTTAATAAAACTTTAATGAAACTCCGCTACATGTTGAGATCGGGGGAGTTCGGGGAACTTCGGCGTTTCGACTAAGCTTTTCAGCCAGTTTATACACACAATAAGGGATAACACCGTCATAGTATACCTACAATAATACAGTGAAACAACACAGTTGGCTGAATACGGTAAAGATGAGTTCGACTAAAATCAGACTGAATAAGATCGAATGATTCCAGAAATTCGAAAAACCAAAAAATTACTTAATTTTTTTCTGTTATTTTCAAGATAGATATGAGGATAAAGGAATTATTTGACTGGCCGAATTGCAACAAAGGAGTCCATTCCGAAAGCAACTCTATCCTCCAAGGTACAAAATAACAATTACAGTTATTAAAAAGTCGTTCATATTAAATAATCTCAAACATAAATTGAAAAAAAATAAAAAAAATGGTACAGTCAATTGAAGCGAACATTTTAGCAGTCGCAATTCAGTTCGCACTTTAGTTACGTATAGGTTACACCGTTAGATTATACTTTTCAGGAAAATGCACAAATAAAGTGCGTTTGAGTGTCACTGCAGACTGCCGTAAGTTCTCTGCCAAATTATTTCGTATCTCCGTTTGTCCTGCTGTTATCCTCTACAGACCCCGTATCATGGTCGGACTTATCACACGATAAGTGACAAGATAGAGCGTCCGTCACTGGCTGACACCGTTCGATATAACGACACCACGCTCTTATCTTGTCACTGATAAGGCCGACCATGATACGGTAACAGGTTGCAGTTTTCAATCGATTCTCGGGAAATTGAGTGAGGAGGTTCATTACATAGATATATTGTTTTGGCTCAGATTTTCTAAATTAAAAAAAACTCAGGCTCGCAGAGTATCTCACAGAGCTAACTAGTAGCTAGTAGTAAAGTGACTAATGGTTTAAGTGGCTTTATATGTGTTTATATTGATATTTCAATTGTTATGATACATATACATTTAAACTCTCACACTTTTCTGGCTGATCATTGCCGCGGATACTGTTTTTCGTTCCATATAGTATCTGTGAAACTTCATAAGCTTACAGTCTAAGCCTCTAAACAGAAAGGATACATAAATATGTCATGCTGTCGTATCGTGACTTTGGCCTCTGACTTTTAAGCTTAAATCGATAAACAAGTGATAGGTACAAGCTATGTCACATAAAACTATACTAATATGCGTGACTACAGTGTGGGTGTTTTCGGTTTTTATTCGATGATGTGTCATAAATACGTAGCGTAATGTGTAGGTACGTAGAGTAGTTATAGATTAGTTAAGTAGGTACCTACCTACTTATTAACTACCTACTGGCTGTGAGTAAATCATTAAGTAAGCAGGGATAGAACGTAGGTATGTAGACAATTACAAAACTAATTTATTACGTATATATAAGGAAATCAAATATCCTGCTTAGTTAGGTCTTAGTTACCTAATGTAAACATATATTGTAAACATATGCTTTCCTTTTTTTTTATATTTTAATATGGAGATGTGTTTTTATACGCACTTCACAAAGCCTACGTTGCGGGTTGGGATTTACCAACACGTTTGTATTTAAATGAATAAACGACTAAATGTTCTTTTTAATAAACTCAGTTATTTAACAACATTTATGTCATTGACGACCGGTTAGCCTAGTGGGTAGTGACGCCGCCTACGAAGCTGAAGGTCCTGGGTTCGAATCCCGGTAAGGGCAAATATTTGTGTGATGAGTATGATTATTTGTTTCTGAGTCTTGGATGTTTTCTATGTATTTAAGTATGTATATCTATTAAATATATCGTCGTCTAGTACCCATAACACAAGCCTTATTGAGCTTACTATGTGGCTAGCTCGATTTGTGTAAGATTGTCCCGTAATATTTATTATTATTATTATGTCATCATTAAGGCCAATGCTGCCGGTACAAGATTTTCATTTTAAACGCAAAATCTATAAAGATGAGGTTTTTTCGTTTGCGCACTCCTGAAAGTATGTACAATAATATGTACAGTTATCGTAAACCTATCAGTCCCAAAGTTGGCACTGCCAGACATTTCCAATTTTCCTGTTAACTGCATATCACTAGCCGATGAAACTTGGGGAGCGGTTAAAACAACAAAAACGCGAGATAATTCTCCTCATGAAGATCTAGTACAACGCCCAAGCACTTTTTACCCCTAGTTTATACCCACTCAAGTTCCCGCCCATTACCAGCTGCACTAACTTGCCCCGAGTCTTTTAGAAATAAACCACTAGGTTTTCAAACTTGAGAACTCGGGAACTTACATGGATCTAGTTTTTATCCTGCGGCTGTGAGTTATGAGCCACCTTTCGCTGCATTGGGAAGTTTTTATAAGCGTTATAAACCCAGATAGAGGAGTGCTCGAAATAACGCGATATTTTCTTTTAAGGCTGTTCTTTAGGTAACTGTAGACTGGGGTAGTAAAATATTGTGCACAAATATATCCGTTTGACAACTTGCTGGGACGTCAGTCATTGACCGGTTAAACCCGTGATGAAACGTCAGCAATAAAGGTAAATGAATATCGTGTTAGACCCGTATATCGTAATCATTAAAGTTTTGTTAATAGAATTCAGCTTGTTAATTTTATTTTCTAAAACATTTAACGAAATATTACGGTGCGTTTTTTACAATAGACTGGTCGGCGAGTCGAGAGATCCATTAAGGAATTTTATACAAAAATGGACCTGCAAAGCTTTTTTTTTTAATTCAATATCAATTTGTGACACGGCATCAGGGTGAACAGCCATTTAAAAAATGTTGAATATTTATTTTATTTGAGTAATGTAGGTATATCTACTTGGCCGGCAATCCCTATTTCCCGGTATCTGGACTAATGTACTATTTTCTAAATATAGTCACGAATATGGTGGTAAAATTATTTGGATTTCTCCCAAGCCTTAAAAAAAGACCAACAAATAGCATAGTTTTTAAGCGACGAAGAAAACGGAGGAGGTTCTTATGTATGACCACGTATAACTTTTTGCAGAGTAGTCCGATTTTGATAAAAAAATATATTAGAAGGGGTATACCTCGAAGTTGGTCCCACATAAAGGGTTGAAATTTTAAATAAAAATTTCAACCCTAAGGGTAGGAAAACAGGGGATGATTGATTGTTCACTTACTGATTGAAATGTAAGACCACGCATGTGTGTGTGTGCGTGCGTGCTTGTGTGTGCGTGTGTGTGTGTGTGTGTGTGTGTGTGTGTTAGGGTGGTCCTTAAAATCGAAAGTTTTTCAACCGGACACCCTTTCATCATGTTCTACAAGATGTAAAACTAAGCTGTAATTTTTTTTTTATTGACGTTTAGGGGTCGCTACTGAATGACAAAGTTTTTTTATTTTGTATTTTTACGTTATGTTAGCATAAACCACTTAAAACATAAACATTCCATAACAATTAGAATAGTAACTTGAAAAGCACTTAAAGCGACGTATGCACACTTGGTAAGTGCACCTCTCCCCTCCCTTTCCCCCTGGACGCCCACCACGGGTTCGTCACTCAGTACGTTCTGGTCGTTCAGAGAGCACACACGCGTCGCACTCGTTACTATTGCAATTTCGCGTTGAACGTGTAACATTCTATGAGGGATTTCTATAATTATAATGGCGTCTACTAGTAGTAGTACAACATTTTGCAAGAAGTAAAACAAATGTGTGATTAATCGGACAAATATCTCCAGTTCTAGCAGAAACAAAACTACCGTCAACCAAGGAAGTACTGCAAGTATTTTTCTACTACAAAATAGAAGGTAAAATGACAAATAATGCTGCCGCCGAATCAACTGCTCACGACGTCTTGACTTTATGGGAAAAAGCAAGCTTACCCACTCAAAAAAAACAACATGTGAAAGCTAAAGTGTTAAAACATTATAAGCAATGGCAATGTCTGAAAAAGAATAAAGAAAATAAATCTAAGCGGTCCGAGTCAGTTCAGCAAAAAGAAACAACATGGCAGAATGGGCTTGAAACACTTTTTGACGTAGCTCATGCCCGTGCATTGGATATTATCATAATCGAGGAAGATAAGCAGTTTTTGTTAACTCAGAGACAAAATAGGTCCGGAAAGATTGGGCATTTAGATAAAGAATATGCAAAACTCATGTCTGAAAAACAATCAAAAGCAATGCGAATGCAAAACTTAAAACAACGAGAAGAGGAAAGTATTAGAAGATTGACTGAAAAATGTCCTCTGCCTATTTTATCTTCATCTTCACCATCTATAATAGGCAGTAGCGATGATGAGAGGTTTGCCGTTTCACCTCGGCCAGGCCCTTCGAGCTCTGAAGCACCACCGGCGAAACGGGGCAAAAAAAAAAAATAGATGGTCACTTAGCCGTTAGTCTAGACGTCGCTAAAATGAGCGATAGGAAAGCTGCCATTCTTTTAACTTCCACACTAAAAAGTGTAAATTGTGATCCATCAAAATACAACATTAACAGATCATCTGTTCGTCGTCAGCGAATACAGCATAGACAGAAATTAGCTCACGCTTTAAAATCAGAATTTAAGCCAGAAGTGCCTCTAACTGTTCACTGGGATGGCAAAATGTGTGAAGACATCTGTGGCCACGAGATAGTAGACCGATTACCTATTTTGGTCTCAGGCCAAGCAAGGTGTTGACCAACTTCTTGGAGTTCCGAAGTTAAGCCGAGGCACAGGAGAGGTGACAGCAGCAGCCGTATTTGAAACTATTACATGTTGGAATTTAAATGAAAAAATTAAGTGTATGAGTTTTGATACTACTGCGTCTAACACGGGTCAGAGAAACGGAGCTTGCATCCTTTTGGAACAAAAATTAGAAAAAGATTTGCTTTGGCTGGCCTGCCGGCATCACATACTTGAAATAATGTTAGAAGCCGTGGTGCTTTTGGCATTAGGTCCTTCTAATGGACCTGAAATTGCAATATTTAAACGATTCAAAAACAACTGGGCAAATATAGATAAAAATGACTTCAAAACAGTTTCCTCCGATGTGTCAATGGTTAAATATTGTGAACCCATTTCAAGAGCAGTAATTGGTTTTGCAAAAGAACAGTTGGCGGTGTACCAGCCGAGAGATGATTACAAAGAACTGTTACAGCTGATTATTGTATTCTTAGGAGGTACAACTGAAGATGTATTGTCCTTCAGAGCTCCTGCAGGCTTGCATAGGGCTAGATGGATGGCAAAAGCGATATATTCGTTAAAAAAATTCTTATTTCGAGATCAATTCAAGATGTCAAAAAAAGATCAGAAAGGCATACGAGATATTTGCATATTTATAGTACGAATATATGCCAAATATTGGTATGAGGTACAATCTGTACCATCTGCACCTGGCAATGATCTCCAGCTGTTAAAAGATCTCAAGCTTTATGAAGAGATAAATCCAAAAATATCTGCAGTAGCTCTGAAAAAAATTATGGGCCAGTTGTGGTATTTGTCTGAGGAACTTGTGGGTTTAGCATTTTTTGACGACAAAATTAGCCAGGACACAAAAAAAAATATGGTGAGAGCTTTACAACGTGAAGGCTTAGAGTACTGTCCTAAACGAATCACATTAGAAAGTGATTTAATGTTGACTAAAAACCCTGAAGATTTTGTCACAAGCAACACAAATAGATTATTTCAGATAACTGTAATGACGCCTGATTTCTTGAAGACTGACGTAGAAGCCTGGGATAATGATGATAGTTATAAAAGCAACAAGGCAATAGTTCATAGCATGCGAGTTGTAAATGACATTGCGGAGCGAGGAGTAGCACTCATGGAAGAATACAACAAGTTACATACCAATGATGAAGAACAAAAACAATATTTGTTATTATTGGTTAAAGACTATAGAAAAAGGTTCCCGAACACGAAAAAATCTACTTTTTTGTCTATTTAGAAACGAAAAGTTCTTGTATAATTAAGTAAGCGTGTCACAATATATGTCTAAAATAGTGGATTTCATTGTTTTAGAGAAATAATAAATAGAAATAACAATTTTAAAAATGTATTTTTATTACTATTGCCTTAGGTTTTATTATTAGAGGTAGCGACCCCAAAACTTGCTTGAAAAAAAAATTATAGGCGTTTTTAATGTTACAGATCATTATTACGGGGTGTCCCGTAGAAAACAAAAAAAAAATTTTTTTTGACCCGTTAAGGACCACCCTATGTGTGTGTGTGTATGTGTGTGTGTGTGTGCGTGTTGTGTGAAAAACCTCACGATGAATGAGCTTTATACCTGTCAGTCTCTTTTGTGTAGACTTCTCAGTCTCTGCATTTCTGCTAAAGCTCGTTCATCGTGAGGTTTGTGTAATACCTTAATTGCATGTGACTAGTAATTAAGTTATTTAGTAATTAACTAAAGTAAGCCACAGAAAATTTGAAAACAAAAACTTTTTAACAAAAATATTAAACCGCCGAAAAAAAACTGAAAAACTCAAAATAATTACAAAATATATACTTAGGTATACTTACAATAGTTTAAGAACTTAGTTATTAAACTAAATAAAAAAGTTTTATTATTTTTTGCTTTTCAGTTTTTTTCGGCGGTTTAATTTTTTTGTAATTTCTCCTAGCATACCCTACTAAGCCTGCATCACGCTGGCGCGGCCTGCGGCGGCGGTCAATAGTGAACTGGACATAAGCTGTCACTATTGACCGCACCGCAGACTGCGCCAGTCTGTGAGAGGCCTTATAGTCTGAAATTCCCCGTGTGACAATCAACCGAATGGCCATAGAGTTGTGTGTTCTCCCAACCCATTTCTTTTCTCTACACAAAAGCGCTAGATGAAATGCCGTCCCCGCTTGTGGGAATGCTCGCATGGCGCTGAATAAACTATGGAGGGGAGTAAGTTATTGGAATTCTGATCCTTGAAATTTATGTCTTCAGCAATATGGCGGCTAAGGGGACCGCTGTGGCTTTGCATTTGTGCCTAAGGGATTTCTCTCGTATTTAATCATAAAATACCAACGAATGATTGCGAAAGTAAAGACTATAACTTGCGCAATTCATCATGTTGCCGACCCTTTATTCGTCTGAAGATTGGTTTTGTCGATCATCATATCAGCCGAAAGGCGTCTATTGCTGGACATAAGTCTCCCCCAAAGAGTGCCACAATGACTGGTCCTGCGAAACCCGCATCCAGCGGATTGTGTCGATAACGACATGTAATTATAAAAGGCACACAAAATACAAACTTTTTTTTAATACCTCTAGTAGATACCCACCTAAGGCGGCAAAACAAAGAATGTGTCAAATCGCAGGTATTTGACGCCCGAGCTGAAGAAGAGGGCAGCAAATATACTATCAGAAGCTTTTTTATCACCGCCCGTAGTGAGCACAAAATTGTACGTCTCCAGGAAGTAGGATTTTCAATTTATACTGTGCTTGTACAAGTGAAACAATTTCTTATAGATTTTGTGCTGCCTTACTATAATACCTATTAAACTAAGTATGTTCTTAATCTACTTATATCAAAGAAGCAAGATAGTTTTCATCATCCTTATTCAACTAATTTCTCTTCACTACGAAAGTGCACTTTCTAAGAGTCTTGTTACGCAGCCAATCTCTTTGAAACTTTTAGTAATCATTTCAAGGAAAAAACGTTGTCTTCGACCTCTTGATTATTTATTCGTAGTTGACTGACTAAAAGAATCTTGGTACTCAACATTTTGTTAAATAGAGATTTTTTTCATGAAAATTATCACGAGTCTGTCTTTTTTTAGGGTTCCGTACCCAAAGGGTAAAAAACGGGACCCTATTACTAAGACTTCGCTGTCTGTCCGTCCGTCTGTCTATGACTAGGCTATATCTTAAGAGCCGCGATAGCTAGACACTTGAAATTTTCACAAATTATGTATTTATGTTGCCGCTATAACAACAAATACTAAAAACAAAAGAATATAAATATTTAAGGGGGCTCACATACAACAACCGTATTTTTTTTGCCGTTTTTATAGATAATGGCACGGAACCCTTCGTGCGCGAGTCCGACTGGCACTTGGCCGGTTTTATTTATTTCCCATGAACCGAAATTACAAAAAAAAAAACATATAATTATCGAACCTGCGCACAAAAATTCACGAGAATCGGAGAACAGCCAGACAACCGAACACCCGGGCATACGAAACAATTTTATTCCCAAGCTCGCTTCGCTCGCTCGTTCAACTAATGTTATAAAGAGGAAAAGTCTGCGAAGTTGAAAATTTGTAGGTACTTTGGATATAGGGGGTAATCTCCGGAACTATTCAATCGATTTCAAAAATCTTTCAACTGAAATAGAATGAACGATACTAAAGGATGGACGTATAGTTTATATGAACCGCGTGCGGGCAGCATCTGTTACATAACACTATAAGCCTCATTCGCTTTAAATAATATATGTTGGAGTTAGCTTCCACCCGCGGCTTCGTCTGCGTGGACCCGGGATAAAAACTATCCAATATTTTAATCCAGGCTATAAACTATCTAAGTGTAAAATTTCATCCAAATCGGTTGAGCCGTTTAAGCGTGATTGAGTAACAAACATCCAAACATTCAAACTTTCGCATAGGCTATCAGTAATTCAGTAGGATAGCGAACACCAATGGTGGTCTAAATTGCAAATATAATATCGATCACCATAATACTCATAATATTAATACCCTTTCATCATACTTCGTAATCAAAGCCATTAAAGGTATGTATATCAATGAGCTTGAATTTCCGAAAACAATATCTTCAACCAACGGTATTTGAAATCGGGTATTCAACTTCGTACATTTTAACCAATTGAAACCAAACAATTTGAAGAATTTGAAAACTGCTATTATGTTATATTTTTGCGATAATTCGATTATGTACCGTAAAATGGGGTGAGTAGGGTTCGCGGAGAGAGTTGGGTTATGAATGGAGAGAGAAGGTATGAAAGGGGGGTGAGATGATTTTTTAAGGCTACTGCTACAAAAATAATGTATTCCAATTTAAAATGGAGCTATAGTAATACTCATAATAAAAAAAACGATCCAACAATCTTCCAAAATCACCTTTGTATGAAAACCCATCTCACCCCAATTACGAGGGACTACGGGGTGAGGTGGGTTTTCCTGTTTATCGTCAAAGTTATGAAATGGAACTACCAAAAATAAAATAAAAACTAAAATACAAACGTCCGGAACACTTATTATATACACCATTCAGTTTGTATAAGTAAAAATAAAATGTTATCGAAGTTTGAATGTCAGTTTTCACCCTACTCACCCCATTTTACGGTACCTATATTATAATTGTATTTACTTGTCTGATTTAGGTATACAGTTCTTATTTATGCTTTTTTTGTACATTTTTAGCTTATACAATAACGGCCATTCCCAATAACCAATCCACCGATAGTTTTCCTTGCCAGCAGTTACATTTTGACAGATTACCCGTAGAAAATGTGTCAAAATGTAACTGCTGGTAAGGAAAACTATCCGTGGATTGGTTATTAGGAATGGCCGCAGTTACCAAGTGAGTTGAAGTTATACGAGAGCCTCACGTCTACAAGAACTCTCAAAATGTTTTAACTGACTATGTTAATATGTTATATTGAGTACATATTTCAAAACTAAAAAGTACCTTTAACATACCTTGTTGTTCGATATTAATTGAATTATAATTATTATAAATACAATTATATCGTATGTTATTCTGACAATACGGGTGTAGGCCAGGTAGCCAAGCTCTGTACTGTATGAAAAAAAATGAGCCGATACCATGTTTTACTCCTTAGGGACCGACGAACACGCTGTTAAAATTATTTAAAAACGTTTCAAGCACCTTATACGTCTACAAATTCATTGCGACCTCGTTCGTTTTAGCTCTGAAATTGAAGCAGCTCAGTCAAGCACTGGTAACCAAGAACCAATGAATAAATTTCAGGAATGGCCCAACGCAAAGGTAAACAAATGCATCGGCTCTGTACGCTCTAGTAGCGCTCCGATATCACCTCCTCCCTATTTGGTATGAAAAAATGCTTTTGAGAAGAAAATTCAAAAAATGAAGCTATAAACCAACGTTGATACTTTATGCTGCTGTGCTCTTTTAAAATGATTGATACACTTACGTGTAACTTTTAACTAAGAATCGTTAATCAGTTCAAAATTCTACTGCTTATTTCACGACCCAAGGGGATGATTACCGTGGCTGTCTTCACACCAAATTTCATTTCACTCGGTTTAGAGTACTTTACTTATAAAGGTAACACTCACAGAGACTATTTTTTATGTATTTACCTTTGCATTTATAATATTAGTAAGTATATTATAGATTGTGTTAAAAAATGGCCTTGGTGGCCATATTTTCATGTAAATTCTCAATAAAGTATTTTTATAACTTGTGCAAACGGCCCCACGTTGGGCGACAGTTATAAATTTTCCCCTAATTAGTCTCTTTCTTACAAACACAAATGTGAAAGTGACAGACAAAGACGAAAGAATTTGGTTGAACGAATAATGGCATTAGTGATCTGCTTTTGTTTAAGTAAATATTTTTTTGAACTCAACGCCCTCCATGTCAAATATTCATGAAAATAACAGGTAATAGGAAAAAACGCACAGGTTGGGTCGGAATGTTAGCAAATTCAATATCGTTCAATATGTCAATCAAAAATATCGGAATACATTCCTTTGTGCACTGTGAAGAGGATATTTCGATTTGGCTTTTGGGGATTTTGCTGGAACACAAATGGATGAAATAGAGCATATTTTTTAATAAATTGTAGTACAGTAGAATATGAAGTCTCTGGTACTAAATACATTCGTGAAATAATTCGTCGTCACATTCAGTTTTAATTTTGGTTATTCACAACCATCGATGGCAAAAACACTATTTTCTACAAAAAAGCAACACATAATTTAAAAATTTCATTCGAAATGGTAGGTAATTATTTTTCACGAATTGTAGCACAAATTGCTATTTTTTATGTTCGCTTTAATGGCAGCCCCTGGAATGCCATCTAAAAACGCAATAAAAATGAACCGGGGTTAGAAAGACGGATAAGGTGACCTAACCGCTGTCGTCTGTATTCGTGGGTTCAATGCCAACCATTGGTGTGGTTCAAAATAGACCAGAGAATTCGCCTCAAAATACTCATATCAGCTGACCTCCAATTACGTACAACTGCTAGAATTCCAGCGGTCAAGTTAAAGAGTTTATAGCAAGGTGAGTCTACAAGTTGTGAATCGCATAGGAGCTTATGAGACAGAACGTTCTACGGAGTAAGCCAACCGAATGAGAATGGAGAAGACAAAACGAAAGAGAGGTTCAAGCCTGTGTCACACCGGTCAGTCAGTGGTTCCGATACCAGTATCGGAACCACTAACGGTATGAAGTCTTATTAATGGTAACGCAGCTTTTATTAATTGTATATGTCTTGAGCAAATGGGTTGTAATACAAATCTAAATAACCTATAGATATGCTAATAAAGCCCAAACCTAATTAATGTTTCTCGCCACGAGCACGATTCCACAAAAAATAAATAACTATTAACTTTTTATATTAAAAGCGGTTTCTAAAAACCATGCAATAATATTGTCTACTTCGATTAACTTTTTAATTAAACTTATATAGGTAACTAAAGTTCCCCGAAACATCACAACAAAAAGAATGCATTGAAATTAATGGGGCTATTCATCTCCCACCGGTCAATTAAATGAAGCCAAGAGAAGGCATCGAGTAAAATAAAAGTGCAATCAATCAATTAATAACATTTTCAGATGCCCGCATAAAAATTATAAAAGATAAATAAAGTAAAATCAATACAATCCTCAAAAGTGTTCCTGTAACGAACATTAGACACGTGCAGTACACGCACATTCCTAGAATACACGGACTTTTCCCCGAATCAGTTCCAATACAGGGTATTTTTCATAAAATAACCTCCTACTACTTACAGTTGGCTGCAAATGTTGATTCCCCAAATAAAACACCTCCAATTCCAAATTCGAAAAGCACAGCACTGGTCAAACTGTCACCAAAACACTGGCACAATAGTCTGGTATTGCAATATTTTTTCGAAAACGGTTGGTGCAAAGGAGAATCAAAAACGCTCGACGGCGCGGCGTCGATACGCGGACTGAGCGGCCATGACAGTTTTGGCTGGGGTGGCACGCATGCGTCCTGGCCACCACCTTAAGGTCATTCCCCATTGTTCCCTCTTGGTGAGGGTAGAAAATTGATGCCAGCTCAAATTGGAAGCGAAGAAAACCTTTTTAAGTTACCGTGGATGTGTAACAAGGTTAATTTAAATAACTGACGTCTTGATCCGCCGCTGACGTTGTTTAACGTTTGTTCTCGTTTGGGACAAAATTCTTAAAAAGTAAAATTGAGTCCCTATTCTTTTTATAATGGTTAACTGCTATCATGCGTTATTATCAAAGTAGGAGTCGGGTACCTAAATGTAACGTGATTAATAAATCAAATCTCGACAAGAATTTGTATAAATACTTAAATTTAAGGAAAAATTGAAAAATTTAATGCTCCGAGCCGGATTCGATCCGGCGACCACAGGCATTCATGGCCCGTCGCTACTAACCAACTGAGCTATCGGAACAAGCCGGTTCGGCCACCAAATCTTTCAATCAGTTCCTTCCTACAAACGCCTTAGCGAGGCGTGTAGCGACATCTACCAAAAGACTTAGGCTTCTTTAACGGCACCAACGTCTCAAATTATGTTGAGAAATCGTCAGTAACGATGCGCCACCCCATACTAAATTATTTTTTGTATTAAGCAGTAACTTCTTCTTCGTCGTTTCACTCTTGACAGAGTGGTCGTGGTCATCATTTTAGGTGTTGGTCGCAAGCTTCACACCACGCCGCCATTCTTTCTCTGACAGTCGCCTTCCTTATGCTTGCGTGTAGTGATGCATCTACTGCAGTCTGCCCATCTCATGGGTGACCTGACCTGCCTCGCAGTCTAGTGCCCTCGACTTTTCCCTGGATCACGAGTCGCTCGATAACTACGTCTCCTCGATGACATACGTGCCCAAAAAACGTTGTATAAAGTTATTCTACATTATCAATGTGGCAGTTTTATTTCTCTTGAGGTGCCGTTGGATTCCTCTTAATCGTAGGAGTTAAATAGGCTATAATATTTGTAAAAGTCTGTTGAGTGTATCGAAAAATCTTTTGATTTCACTTGTTACTTAGGCGGATGTCACATTGCGGAGCTGCATACAAATTTCGCCGGACGGAGGTGCGGTGCAGTGTGTGGTACCTACGGAACTGATATATAAACTGAGGTACTTGCAAACAACGAGAAAACCGTCACTCCGCACCTCCGTCCGGAGATGCGACGCAGTGTAACATCCGCCTTAGGTACATTCATTTAAAACTAGTGATATATCCTTCCTTATGCCTATGAACAACACCTTAATTAGCCCTCAACTTTCCGCCTACACTGCCCTACTAAATTCTAGGTATTCTATTTTTAGAAACCCAAACAACCTTTTGAACACCAATAAGTCAAACAATGCCAAATACGGCTGCCTCCTGGCATACTGAGATGGGTTTAACGACTGGTTTAACCTACTGGTACCTAGTGGGTGAATGTGTCTACGAAACTGAACGTCACGGGTTTGAATCCCGGTACGGGCAAATTTTTGTGTTATGAATATTTGTTTTTGAGTCTTGGAAGCTTCCTCTATATCCTTCTTCTCTATATCCACAATAAAATAATACCCTCTCGTACCCGATTCACTCGCCAAATCGAGTTTTATGTATGTAAAAAATTCCGCAAATATTTTTTTCATTTCTTTTTAACTCGTGCAAGATACCGATTTGGCATGTAATCTAGTAAATAAAAATGAATTTCCAATTTGGCTTTGTCTTGGATTTGTTATATTTAAATTATACCAACCACTTACTTAAAGTGAAACAAGTGCTCCTTATGAAAAGGCTTATTTTTTTTTATCGCGAAAAGCGACCAGTTCCACAAATATAATATCCATGTGCAAAGCGTAGGTACTTGCCATTAAACCTCTATTTTACGACCTTTAGACCCTTGCTCCTATTAAAATTCCACGAGAGACCGCTGCACTATCTACCTACTTATACTCGTAGGTACTATCAATGTATTCTGGCTCGTGTAGTGAACATCAAAAATACCCCAGAGGAAAATGATACAGAAATAGGTATTAGAGCGGTAAGGCACTGTAGATTGTCATCTCACTCCCACTAGGAGCAGACCAACTTGGGAATTACTCAGAGCCGCCAGCCATATAGTAACACTACCTTACCTTGCTACGTAACATTTAGGATATAAGTATGTCTGTAGGAATGTGGTGGTGTGTTCCTAGAGAAACCAAACTAGAGCCCAAAATAGCTTAGTCATTCATAATTTAATTGTGATTGTATCAAACATAGTCATGCGGTTGTGTCATATATAGGGCGCTAGATGACATCCCTACAAGAAAGCAAGGATTTCGCTAATATTTAGGCGCATTTCCATTCTTTCAGTATCTTTTCAAACCTCCCTGCCTTGTATTCTGTAACACAGTTTCGGACATGTTTTCATGTAGAACAACAACTCATGATGTTTTATTTTTTTCTTTGCTTACTTATTTTAGATTAAGTACTATTTTATTTATTCATTTAAACTTTATTGCACAAAAGAAAACTTATCGTACAAACTATCTTATCGTACTTAGACGGACTTAATGCCAAATGGCATTCTACCAGTCAAACCTTAAGGCAAAGCGGAAAAGATTGTGGGCAGTGCAAATAACAACTTAAAAGAATAATAACATTACGGTAGTCCTATTTACAACATATTTACACAAATACATATACATAAATAAAATAAATATATCATGCATACTTACAAGCGAAATTTCAAATATGTAATCTTCAGTATACTCGGATCTGCCAGCAAAGAAATCACGCACAGATTTCTTAAAAACGAATTTGCTCGGGGCTTTCCTGGTCCCGGGGGGAAGGCCGTTCCAAAGAAGAACCACCTGCACACTGAAAGAATTGGACATAAAGCCAGTACGGTGAAGAGGGATAGATAGAGAAAGATTGCCAGAAGAGCGAAATTGACGGTCACGAGAAGCACCATGAAAGTGAAAGAAAGATTTGAGATATTCAGGGGAATGTGGATCATTGAGAATAGAAAATAAAGTGCAAAGCATGCGAGTATTTCGCCGTTGACGTATAGGAATCCAACCGAGCCGAGCCCGAAAACAGGAGATGTGGTCGTATTTCCGCAGACAGAAAATGAAACGGATACAGTTATTGAGAAGTCGATCTAGCTTATCGGGAAGGTCTTCATTTAGATCCGGTAAAATCAGCGTGTTTACAAGCAAAACCTTGGTGTGTATGGGCAAAAAGTGCTTGAGCTTATTGAGAGAGTGGAGAGATCCCGTAATACATACAAACATACATATATTCACGCCTTTATTCCCAAAAGGGGTAGGCAGAGCACATGAAACGTATGTTCCAGCGCCACTTTTAGCATAAATGTGGGTATAAAAGATCGACAAAATGTGATATTGCAGTGATAGGTTGCTAGCCCATCGCCCACAACACACTTCAACCCTGGTCCTTTAGTCGACTTTTACGACACCCACGGGAAGAAAGGGGGTGGTGAAATTCTAACCCGACACCACACGGAATCCCGTAATCTTGCGACTAATTTCCACAACCTGTGTTCTCCAGATCAGAGTACAGTCCAAGTGAACACCCAAATCTTTTATACTCTGACTGTAGGGTATAACAGTTCCATTGAACTGCACTGGTCTAATAGAGTGAAGATCAAGCTTGGAAAGTTGCCGAGAGCTACCGATGACAATGGCTTGACACTTTGACGGGTTAACAAATAGGCCGAACCTCTCAGACCACTGTTTTATGTGTAAAAGGTCCCGATTTAGTTTGTCAACGGTAGCCGTGATGTCAGTCACTTTACACTGGTCGTAAAGTTGTAAGTCGTCAGCATATAGATGGTAAGCACAGCGAAACTCAGGGGTAATGAAGTTAATAAATGTGGAAAATAGAAGAGGAGAGAGAATACCTCCTTGAGGTACACCAGTGGCAAGGTCGCATCAGTCGGACAAGGCCCGGTCAACTCTGACCGCTCGCTGGCGGCCCCCAAGGAAAGCAGAGAACCAACTAAGAGCTGAAGGTGGCACGTTAAGATGCTGAAGCAGAGCAAGGAGGATTTAGTTGTCAATGGTATTTAATGCATTTGAAAAATCTATTAAGATGAGTACTGTGACCATTTGACCCTCCATGCCACTCCTAACATCTTCGGTCACCTTAAGAAGCGCAGTACAAGTAATATGGCTAGGACGAAAACCGGATTGAAGGGGGCTCAACAGCTTATTTAGAATGTATGTTGTGCGAAAGTTGCTTGTGAACCACCGCTTCAGCGATTTTCGACATAAAAGGGAGTATAGAAATAGGCCTTAAGTTGGTAAGAGAAGTAGGGGTGCTAGTTTTAGGTAAGGGAATAACGAAGGCTCTCCGCCAAAGGGCAGGGAACTCGCCGTTAAAAAGAGAAAAGTTGATGATATGAGTAATCACAGGAAGAGCATAATCAAGGATCGTAACTATCATGTAGCGACTCACATCATTACATCCAAACAGCCTTTGATTTGATGGCATTAACAACTATCATTTTAATAAGCTTTTTTTAGCAAAAGCTGACTTGGTTGTCGAGTTTGTTACAGCGTCTCTTCTCCAATATGCAAATGCGATAGAGATATAGATACACGAATGAAAGAAATTGCCGTTCTGTGGTAGGCGGTCAGGGTTCTTGTGAATACGGGTTTAGACTCCAAAATTATTATTACTCCAAAAGAAAGAAGGCAAAAAATATGCCTAGTGACAAAAATCCCAATCAGATATCTTAAAGAATTACGAAGCTACAGCTGTTTTGATATTGCTTGTTAGAGAGAGAAAACGCAAACAGTTTGTGACGTCACAAACTGCGAGACTGCCGCAGAGCGAGCCGAGTAGGCCGCGTCGATGGCGGCGGCGAACACGATGGGGTACGGCACGTTGCCGTCTATTAGTGACGTCACTAACTACAAGCGTCATCGTTTCATATGAAGTTGCGTTTCGGGAACAAAGGACAGAGCATAGCCCTTCTTAAAACTTTGGACACTTATAACTTCGTAACTCTTGCGTTGCTTTTATTTCTCTATTTGACTACATTTTTAATCCTTTTTCGAGAAAATACGACATTATTGATTATTTTATTTAGTGTATAAAAACACCAAATTTTTTAAATGAATTCCGTCTCCTGGTTGGTCAATTTAAATATCTAGCTGTATTTTGGTAAATTTATAGCAAATACAAACGTTGTTTTAAAGGGTTGTGATTGGTGGATTTAATACAGTGAAGTGTTTTGATCATAAATAATGTATACATGTACTACTTTAGCCCCGCTTGCTAAGCCTAATATGAATAAGATACACTTTTCGAGCAAGAGAAGTGAAAAAGTTTCATGTTATCCCCATCACGCCGTTATAAAATGAGCGCCAAATTACACTTGTGTCGAGCTTCCTGGGGCCTCTTAAGGATCAAAAGTGGTAGACCACTTTCTAGGCTGACTGTACTAACTGTAAAGTGTACACCTTGTCGGAGTTGCGTAAATACGTAATTCGATCCCACACGGTTTCCTTCAAGCCTCTATATGAAAGGAAATTGAATCTTGAGTATGTACTCGTATGTTAATGGTTTAATTCTGTCATCATTATCTGAACTAACATAAAGTATATAGAGCGTTTGACATACCTATATAGCGTCAAAGGAATGCCAGGAACTAAAACACGTTCTAACGACAGCTCCTCATACCGCCGGCACGAAACTAGTGCCTATGCCAATTCTTAAGGCGATCGTAACCGTGAAAATGTTATCGCACTCGATCACTAGTGTTAGCTCGATATCCTATCGATTATCTTGGCGTCAAAACGAATGTTAACTTTGGAATAACAAGTCATAAGTAGAGGTATCTAGAAATGTTCGTAAAGGTCGCTGGTTGCGGGTGGCTCAGGACAGGTCCTTTTGGAACTCTTTGGGGGAGGCCATGACTGATATACTGTGATTTTAATGATGATGATAACTAAGAAATCAGATTTAAGATAACAGAATATCCAATCTTTTCTGGAGAGAATCGCGAATATCACGTATAGTTTTGAAGCAGAAAAAACGCTAAGTTGCTCTTTTAAACGACCTCTTTCCAATAACGGTTTGGACATAGTATATAGCGTTCTTTAAAAATTGGAACTTGGGAAATGCCGTGAGAAGCTGATGAGGTTCCTCAGACGACTTTAGAAAGTAGGTAAATAAAGTAATACGAAAGTAAGTTTTATAACTACTGACCAAGTGACAGAACAAAAGAAAGGTGGTTCAGAAATTTAGCTCTTATCCAACTTATATTAAATATATATTTAATGTATTTAATACTATACGTACGCTGTCTGTCTTTAATGGAACTCGCTTTTAATAATATGTGACGAACATAGCTCAGGGCTTGTTTAGGATACGTTACGATATAAAACGAATATTTTCAGTAACCCCATTTTGTATATGTTAACCCAACGTAACACTAATATTATCCCTGCAAAAGAAGTTTTAAAAAACTACACGTAGGCACTAAAGTAACCCATAACTATAGATTCATATATTGTTTAGGTGCCAGGGTAATTTTCGTGACATTAAATAGAGGAACAAATTAAATTTCATTTACAGTCCATAACTATGTACTTCTTTGGAAAAATCTCTCCTTGTAACCAACTGTAGCAATAAATAAATAAATTAGATATTATGAGTTCATGAAAAGCACGTAAAAGTAAAAAAAAATGAAGAATTTGATCTCCGCACTCCTCGTTATAACGCTGTTTTAAAATTCATAAAACATTTTCCTTTATGAAAGCAGACTGATGTCTAAATACGAACGTCTAAGTATTACTCAGCCTCATTTTCTCGACGCGTCTTGAACCGAAGTCGAAACCGTAAAATAAGAATTTCATTACGAAAGTAAAGTACAGAGCTATTCGGGACACTCGGTTTAAAACATTACGCCGCTTATTTCGTGCAGGAATGTTCGCGGTATTTCGTTCTGTAGTTGGAAAATTTAAGCCTATTAGGATATTACTAAGGATATTTTTGCACGTGGGTTAGGCATGATGGATATTGTATCGGCGTGAGGTAAAGCTATGCCAAATGCCGCGTTTGCGGACAGGTGACGCGAAGTCAATAAGTAGCGACAAAACACTTAGAAACGCTAAAGCCAATTTCCAAAAAGGAGTACAAGTTTTTAAAGGTGTGTTGCTCTGCTCCGCGAAAACACGGAGAAAAATATTTTTGTAACTAGGTTGATTTTTCGCCCCCGTACGCCGCTACACTCCAAACTTCATTCAAATCATTAGAGCCGTTTTTGAGAACTTGATTGCAAATAAATAAATACATGTACGAGTATATACAAGTATTGCTCGTTTAATAGTATAGGATAGGATATACTTGTCGCTTCTATTGTTAGATAGTATATGAGTAGAATACGTATTAACATTTCCTCTTCAGGAGCAGCTGGAAAAATAAAAATACAATGTAAAGAGCACCACTGTGTACTTATTTTAAACGGTGTATTCAAGTAAAACGGAATATCCGTCTCGAGGTTTTACAACAAAATGTGACTGAAACTGAAACCCACAGGCTTAAGAAACGAAAAAGAAATAAACACGGAATAGCAGCTCAGTGTGAACTTCGTTTCACTCTGTTTATTCTGTTTCAATTCCAAGTAAAGGTGTAACAGAGGTCTGTTTTGTTCATCGCTTTGTTTTTTTTTGCATTTCAATGTGGCCAGCTAGCCAAATAATACTTTAAGTTCTCTATGTTACTTGATGGAAGTAGAAGAGGTGACGTTTGACACATATTTAAGTTTAAATATGAGCATGCATCGAAAGTAAGACGGGTTAGCACTGTCCATGAGAAGTATTTCGCTGTCGAACAGTAGAATTGTCTTGCAAGTCGCAGTTAGTGACTTCACAAACTGCGAGCGTCATAGGAAATGACAATCGTTTCATACGAAGTTTAGTTTTGCGGAAAAGGGACAGAACATACCCCTTCTTAAAACTTTGCTCTCGCGTTGTTTTTTTCTCCATTTGACTACATTTTTAATCCTTTATCGATAATATACGACATTATTGATTATTTTATTTAGTGTCTACACCCATATTGTTTCAATTCGATCAAAGACTAATATCGACATGAGTGTTCTATTGCACGGCTATCACAAAACAGCGCGCGAGCTCTCTCGATTTTTCTCACACTATCCGTCTCTCTCTTATTAGAACACTTAGAAAGAGAGGTATAGTGCGAGAAAAATCGAGAGAGCTCGCGCGCCGTCTTGCTGTGTCGCGGCGAGATCGACTATCGTCTCTCGCCCATCATATAGGACGCAAGTATAATAATTATATTTATTTATTTTGAACAACACACAGATCATTATGTGGTTAGTAATCATTATATTACTGTGCGTTAAAGCGAGAAATACCTAGTTCCATCTCATTCCAGCGCATAATTGCGTCCTGTCCTGTCGGCCATGATAGTCCATTGTACAGAGGAGCCATATTATAATTCAACCGTTGAATTTTGACCTTTCTGACTCTATTTATTTATTTTTATTTATTTATTTATACAAGGAATTCCAACAGCTATGAAATATTCGCTAAACTTTAAAAATAGCAATACAGAGCCAATTATAGGAACTCGCAAATAGAAACTGAATATAATAATATGTTACACAGTACACGCTATATGATAACATTTGCACAGTATGTGATACAAAAGAAGAAACAAATCGTATATAAGCAACGAGTGAGAACATCTCTAGATATACAAATCACCTATAAATGCACAAATACAAATGTACACCAAAGTGAAACAACTTAATATTAATAATTTAATGAACAACATGGACCGGACACAAATTAATTGGAGTTACAGATCAGACGCTATAGCATACTTCTGCCTGCAACAGGTTATTTAGAAGCACCGATTGACTAGATTACGCCTTATAGAAGGAATTGAGCAGTTAAAAACATCAATATCTAGATCCTTCGACCAGTTATTTAAAGTACGAGCTGCGCGACATATGAAGCTGTTTTGCCTATAATTAGAAAAAGTGCGTTTATCTGAAAGGGGGGATAAAACCTTTTAGACCGAGTGGGCGTATTGAACGAAAGTTTAGAAAGGAGTTCAGGACAGTCAATATTGCCAGTGGTGATATTGAGTAGTGGAATTAAATGATGTTTTTTGCAAGTGCTTAAATAATCCTTAGAGTGATACGGACTTTTAAGCTTAAAACATAAGTGTCTGAGGAACCTTTTTTTGAATGCGTTCAATCCTGTCTATATACGTATTATAACAAGGATTCCAAATTTGGGAAGCATATTCAAGTTTACTTCTAACTAAGGCACAATATAAAACTTTAAGTGAACAGTAAAGTGAGCGGAGTTTCGCATTAAGAATCCTAGAGCTCTCAGTGCGTTGCTCACTATGCTATCAATATGCTTATCAAACAATAGTTTGGAATCATGAACCACACCCAGGTCTCTCACGTGACTAACCGTGCTCAGGGGTTGTCCTTTAAGTATATAAGTAAAGGGGATGGTATTTCGTTGGCGCGAGAATGTAATTGAAGTACACTTAGATGGATTAAGGTCTAGACTGTTATCATGGCAATATTCATCTAGACGCACGAGGTCTGATTGAATAAATAACGAATCGTGAGTCGATCTAATTGTTTTGAAAATCTTCATGTCATCTGCGAAGCAGAGAAGTTTGGAGTGGACGAAGCAATTACTGATGTCGTTAACAAATATATTAAATAGCAGTGGCCCAAGCAGCGACCCCTGAGGGACGCCACTGGGGACGTTAACCCAACTTGACATATAATTGTTAACGACAACAGCCTGACACCTGTTATCTATGTAT
Organism: Epinotia bilunana; assembly: GCA_947049275.1. Taxonomy (NCBI): domain Eukaryota; kingdom Metazoa; phylum Arthropoda; class Insecta; order Lepidoptera; family Tortricidae; genus Epinotia; species Epinotia bilunana. The sequence continues at coordinate 3,601,658 of OX346254.1, forward strand.
GAGGAAAACCACCTGAGCAAGTCACCATGAATACCTATTTCATATAATTTTGATAGCCACGTCGCATGATTAATTCTGTCGAAACATTTACTGTAGTCCGTATATATTACGTCTACTTGATGTCCCCTGTCCATGGCGTCGGTGACATAGTCATGTAAAAGAACAAGTTTGACACTGTAGATCGGCGCTGGAGGAAGCCATGCTGGTTATGGCTAAAACAATTTTTAAGGGCGGCATACACTTGGCTATAAACGACTTTTTCAAGAACTTCTGATAGAATGCATAATTTTGAAATAGGACGGTAATTAACTATATCTGTTTTGCGTCCTCCTCTATTCGGAAATCTGTTCACAATCAGTAGCATGCCCACGAAGTAGCAATCGAATTGGGAATTCCCTGTTCAGAAGTCGGTTACGGAATAATTCCATTAAACACGTAGCTAACACAAAGGTCGGCTCGCTGGCACGCGGCCAAAAGTCCCATCCGGAGATTTATTCGCAAAGCACTTTCAACATGTACATCTAATACATTAAGTATAACACAACACTATTTAGTTAGATTTACCGTCATACAATATAAGAAAATGCCTGGTTGGTAATTTAATACAGCTTCCTGGCTAGATATTAAAGCTTTCGTCCAACTAGCATCTACAAACGTGTTAGTGAAGGTCGATACTTGATAACTTGATATCTGTCATAAAACTCATAAACGGAATCATGCTAGCTAAGTCTATACTTGTGCCTTCCTATGAAGTTGTGTCCAGTGAAGTGATCGCGTAACTCTACGAACGAGCGTTGATATTATTATTATTACCCAAAAAACCGGCCAAGTGCAAGTCGGACTCGCGCACGAAGGGTTGCGTACCATTATCTAAAAAATAGGCAAAAAAAACGTTTGTTGTATGGGAGCCCTCCTTAAATATTTATTTTATTTTGCATTTAGTACTTTTTGTTATAGCGGCAACAGAAATACATACTTTGTGAAAATTTCAACTGTCTAGCTATCGCGGTTGAGATACAGCTTGGTGACAGACAGACGGACGGACAGACAGCAAAGTCTTACTAATAGGGTCCCGTTTTTACCCTTTGGGTACGGAACCTTAAAAAATTAATATTTTTGTAATGTATTAGTCAATTTTATTCTCCCTCGGGTTGTACACTAATTTGAACAACTTGCTTGTGTAAGCACAGTATATAAAGAACTACATCATGTGCCAGACAGCAGCACAGCATGCAGTTAAATTAAACATTCGTGAGACATGTTGAAATAATGCCAATAAGTACACGGTTAAATGTCACGTATTAAATGTCACTGCGGGCGACATGTTTCGAACTCTTCGGCAGTTCTTCTTCAGAATGAGTGTTTTCGCGGCGGTGTCGCTTGAATCATTTGTACGGTACTGTATCTACGACAATGCAACTTCGAACTAAATGCCAAATGTCTCATTTAAGATTTGACTACTTTAAGATTTATTTTGTATGTTTTTGTCATTTGTCTATGTCTGTTTTTTGCCAAAAAATAAAATAAAATAAAAAGAACGGAGGGCAATGTGAAATGATAAAACTAATTAAGTCGTATGGATAAGTACGATAGTTACATATCTAATCGTAATACCTTCGCTTGTTGCGCTTTCATAGTTTAGTACAACAATGCACAAGCGTATATCAGTGCGACACATATATGCAGAGTGTATTATTGCTACAAAAAGGTCAAAGAGGAGAAATCAGGAACTATGAAAAATTGTGAAATAGGCAGATACCTACGGTAAAGGATACTGAAACACGTACCTTTTTATCCTCTATGGTCATTATGACAAGGGCGAAGAGAGCACGTGTTAAAACTTGACTGTACATACCTGAAAAAACAACAATGATTGTAAAGATCTAAAAAAACTGCATTCAAAGATTTTTTGGCAAGTAGGGGAAAGAGAGACACTCTTACGCAACGGAAAATTAGACCCGATCGAAAATTGTTAAAAAAAAACTTTTAAGTCAAGTCATGGGGTTTATGCCGCAGGCAAAACTTTAGGACGGACATTTCTTTTTGTAATTCGTTTTAATTATTTCGTTTGTTATTTAGTATTGATTGCATTAAAATTCAATTTAAGTAGGTTTGTGTTTAAATTTAAATTATATTTTTAAGTTAAGTTAAAGATTATGGATATTAAAAGTAGATTAGAAAAATAAATACGTTTTACCTATTTCAAGCCGATTTTTCACGTCAATAGAACTGGAACATGGCTCTTAGTTTATGATTTCCTCTCACTCTATGAACCATTAGAATCGCCCACCCTGTACAAAAACATCTCTAGTGGTGGTCTCGGTAAGCCCTCACCAACAATACTGCCGTCCTAAGCAAAAAGGACGCATCTGACTATGAGACTCGTAGTCAGATGCGTCCTTTTTGCTTACGACGGCAGAATAGAACAGGACCTGATTAAGTTTGGAGGACGTAGACAAAGGCTTTGTGCACCTTTGTACCTGGCGCCTATGCAGGCATGATTATAGCTGGCATCTGTAATGCTGATTACTATACGGTAAGGACTTGGTTATGATTTCGGGCGGGAGCGGCAGCGGTGTGCCATGCGTGGAAGCGAGAGGCAGGGCACCGATCTCTCGCTCCTACGCGTGGCGCACGGTGTCACTAAACTAAACTGGCGCACCTCCTTCCCTCTGGGTGGATAAGGCGCATCTGTGACTGGCCGCGCTGAAGGTCAGACAGGGCACAAAAAAATTCGCGCGCCTTTTTGTTTTCCTGTCACAGCGCACACGATCACGGTTGACAGTAACAGCGCTGCAGCGAACGAAAAAACCATAGAAGTCTAAGTAGCGCTGCAAAATGGCCCTACAGAATGGGTGCCATTGCCATTATACGGGGTGTCGAAACGATACCGGGCAGCCTTTTTTTTATACAACGACGGTGGCAAACAAGCGTACGGCCCGCCTGATGGTAAGCGGACAACGCAGCCTATAGACGCATTCAACTCTAAGGAGTAACATGGGCGTTGCCGACCCTTGATATGTTTGAGGATTCGCCGTGTTGTCGCTTGCAACACAACGCATCCTCGGGAGGAGAGCAAGTAGTAGTGTTATTATGGCCGTGATCTTCTGCAAGGCGGAGGTACTTCCCCAGTTGGGCTGCTCCAAATACGAGCGAGACATTTCGCTGTGCCCTACCTCAACCAATGTGTGTAAATTCTTTTATTTAAATTCTTAAATTATACATAGAACACAATTATTACAAGCACTGCTGGGTAACACAATACAACGGTGAGCGTACAAGTATAAACTGGTACACAAAGAGAATATAACCACAACGTTCTAGTACCTAAGCTCTACCCGGCGCTAACGGAACCCCCTAAGGCTCCACTGTCTGTCGGTATTGTGATTGTGATTGTGACTAATATTATAATTTCACTTAGTATGTTGTATTTTTTTTTTTTTCATTGTTTATGTTTACTTATAAAAGTCAGCTTAAATAATAATTTAATCCAGCTGAGGTTATAAATCAAAGACTAAATGTAAGTTAATAAAATATGCTAAAAGGATACTTTATTTCACCAAATATTTTATTCCAGCTAGGCGAAGTAGGTAATTTTTTTTAGGCAAACTGCCAACTCACCACAGAGAATCTCTTACGAGTTTGTTCGTGACCAAGTCTACACATATTACTCATACTGCCTTCAAAATATGAAACTACGATACATTTTCAGTTTGAATTGACGCAAGACGCAACACACCTGCGTCAGAGAGCTACGGGCGCTTTTCTCTACATATGTAGTCAAACTTAATCAAGGGCACAATAGAATAGCGGACGAAAAGTGGTGCGACGCGCTACGGCGTACCATGCGTAGCGTTGCATGAGTTTTTAAGGTAACGCATACAAGGCCAATGGCTCATATATGTACTTACGAGGGCTGTTTGATAAGTCCTTTTATAAACTATTTATAAAACCTTTTTTCTGGTAAATGGCATTAACACTGGCAGGCACAATCTTTCAAATGAAGACTGTCAAAAATTCAGCAAAAAAGAACAAGTTTTTGTCAGTTTAAAAATTGTTTGACTGTGATCACTCGCAAATTTTCGAACAAAAACGCGAACGAAAGCGAATTTCAAAACTATGTTATATAAGATGAAGCGTAATCATCGGAATTTTTTGAGTCGATTTGTCACTGTGGACGAAACTTGGGTCCATCATTACGTATACACCTGAATCAAAACAGCAATCAAAACAATGGATGGCGACTGGTTAGTTAGTTAGTTTTACTGGGCTTATTTTCCGCAAGTCGACATCCATTGTGCCTATTTTGCGTGAAATGGTGGGGTAGCGCTACTCTAACCACCCCAGCTCCTCTACAAAGTTGGTGAGTGCCTTTGTGTTCCTGACTGCGTTCCGTAGTGTGTCTGGAGACCCTAGGTGCTTTTTCCTGTATACTTCTACCTGCTTGCAGTCCAGTAGAATATGTTTGGTTGTTTCCTCCGCCTCCATGCAGGCTCTGCACATGGGGCTGTCTGTGATACCCATGTTGTACAGGTGTCTGTTCAAGGTATTATGTCCTGTTATTATTCCTACTATCTTGCGTAGGTAGTTCGTTTCTGTGTGTCCTCAGTAGTGCGGTTGTGAGTTTGTTGTCGCGTTTTGACAGAGTCTCTTTCTGTCTGCATGTGTCTATATCCTCCCAGTATCTTAGGTGTAGGTCTTTGGTGTATAGGTCAAGTTGATTGTATATATAGATTTGTGGCAGGGGTAAGATTGGTTCCGGTCCGTATGCCGCCGTTTCTGAGCCTTTCCTGGCCACTTCGTTCGCTGCATCGTTTCCTCTTGAGCCACTGTGCCTCTTGATCCATTGTATGGTAACGTTGTTTTTGTCTGCGCACACCTCTGTTAAGTTTTGGTGGCATTCGTATATCAAGCTAGATGTGATGTCACTGTTCAGTGCTTGTAGTACCGATTTACTGTCTGAGAGTATCCGTATGTTTGTGTTCTCAACTTGTCGTCTCTTTATGGCATTGCAGGCTTCAATTATCCCTACGCATTCAGCCTGGAATACCGTGTTTTGTTCACCCAGTGGTTTGGATATGTGTATGTTTAAGTCCTCTGAGAACACTCCCGTTCCCGTATTTGTTTTCGAACCATCTGTGAAGATTCTGAGGTCTGTTTGGTTTAGCCCCTCTCTCGAGTCTTCTGTTAGTAATATGCCGTAGTATTTCTTGAAGACTGCAGTTCTCGGTATTTTATCGATTGGAGCCTCCATAATAGGGAGGCTTGTGATCAGTCTGTTGTGGATCTTCGTGTGTGGTGTGTTTAGTTTTGTCCATAGGTTGAGGTTTTTTAGGCGTATTGCCGTCGCAGCCGCTTCCTTTTGTATATGCATGTGTAAAGGTAGGAGTCCTAGCATTATTTCTAGTGCTGCTGTTGGGGTTGTTCTCGTGCATCCCGTAGCCGCCACACATGCTAGTCTTTGCGCTTTCTGGATTTTGGTAATTGCACTCGTGGTTTGGGTGGTGAACGTGCCCCAAAGAAGGCCAAGACTGTTTTGTCGGCTGGGAAAGTAATGGCGACAGTCTTCTGGGATGGCGAAGGAATCATTATGATTGATTACTTGGAAAAGGGAAGTTATCGCAGAGTTATTGGACCGTTTTTATGCCGAATTGTTGGAAAAACGACCAAAATTGCCCCCCAAGAAAGTCCTCTTTCATCAAGACAATGCCCCAGTGCACACGTCAGCTATTGCAATGGCCAAAATCCACGAGTTGGGATTCGAGCTGGTTCCGTCCGTCCATGCTCCGTGTTCGCCGGACCTAGCTCCGTGCGATTATTACCTATTCCCAAATCTGAAAAGATGGCTTGGAGGGCAATTTTTGACAAATGAGGACTGCATCACAGGTGTAAACGGCTATTTTGAAGACCTCGACAAAACGTATTTTTGGATGGGATCAAAAAATTGGAAACTCGTGTTGAGAAATAAATGTAAATTGTTTAAAAAATATATATATTTTTTACTTTTTAAAATGACTTATCAAACAGCCCTCGTAACTAGAAGCATGCTTCTACGAGCGTTTTTCGCTAAAAAGCAGAAAAACACTGCTACGCGCTACGGCGTAGCACACGTAGCGATGCGTAGCCTCAAATAGGTGATGCTGGGGTCCACGGCCTAGCGCTAAGAGCATAGCGTGGCTGTAAATAAGTTAACACTTTCACTGCCAGGAAACGGCCTAGCGGGCGCCTACGCCGTACCTACTCGCTTTTTTCTACATTCGAGGAAAACCACGGGCTCGGCCACGAACGTAGCGCGTAGCGATTCTTGGGAGTAAATTAACACATGTGGAAGTGTTGAAGTACGTATCGCACCGGGATAGTTAGAGACAGAACAAAATCGTTCTTTGAAATGTGCAGTCAGCATCATATAGTTAGTAGCAGCCAAAGTAGCCAAATATATTGTAACACATCCTTACTCATATAGTTATAACTTCTAACTTATAGTAAAAACGACGTTTTCCGATATATTTGATTACTTTGACTGCTACTAACTATATAATACACGCTGTACATAAGTCAAACAAGTGAAATTATAAGATTTTTCAAAAAACCCAACTGCTTTTTTCAAATTTTATAGCCTATGTCACTTCCACGATTACCACACTACTTATTATTAGTATTTTAAATTTTTTTTATTACTACCAAGAATCACTATGCGCTACGCTCGTAGCCGATCCCGTGGTTTTCCTCGTATGTAGCGGAAAGCGACTACGGCGTAGGCGCCCGCTAGGCGGGTTCCTGGTAGTGAAAGTGTTAAGAGGAATCCAACGACACCTGCTCATATGTCGAAATCCGTCAAACGGTTTAGGCTGCAGGACTTGCCAAAGAATAAGGTCACGTACTATCGAACCAACTGAATCATGACCCACCATAGAACCTTGTTACAATTAACGAACATACGTAAGATCATACGACGTTAATATGTCAGTTAATTGTAACAAGGTTCCATGGTGGGTCAGGATTCAATTTTGTCGATAGTACATACATACATACGCTCGAAAAACATAAACCTCCTCTCCTTCAGCAGTCGGGTAGCAAAAATAAAATTTAAAAAAGTTGTACTTGGTAAAAAAAAAATTTTAGAACATGAAATTATTATACTTATCTTTTTTATCCAGACCACTTGGTTCGAATTCCGTCGTATTTGTTTCTGTTTGAGATCTCAGCAGGCCAAAATACTGTGTTTACTCTAGTTTTCCTTATTTCAGCTCGTTGAGTGGCCGGCAGAGGAAATGGTTTTTATATGTCCGTCATTTAGCGTCGGAGTTGAGTAAGTAACATCTCCGGTAAACGGATTAGGGCACGTTTCCACCGCGCGTGCGATTTGTAAACGCTCGTGCGCGTAAGGTTCCCCATTTGTATAACTGGAATCGTGAGGGCGAGCCCTTATATTAGGTCTAATAAAGGCAATTACACATGTTTTTCTTTGCCGACAGATATAAGTCTGTGAGGAAAGAGGAACGTCGTAGGATGACGCATCAGGGGTTTTTTACGGCATTTTTTTACTTTGACAACACTGTCTCGTCATTATAGTTTGACGCTAAAAGGTTGACAAGACGATAGTGGTGATATTTGCTACGAGCAGCAAAAACGCAATAATAGGACAGCAGTTAAAACGGAGGCTGGCAACCCATTTTCACGCCGAGGTATGTATAGTCCTTTTCTCAAACATGCAATCAATAAATTAAAAAACTCCAAGAAAACAAACTTGAATATTCATGGCTGAACGCCATGATCCTGTGCCATTAATTGTAGATCGGAATTTAAAAAAGACCATCTTGTATGAATTGCCATTACGGAGAGATCTCTCGTCTCGCTCCGCCTGAAACGTGACACTTCGAAGCCCATTATGAAGAACACAACGTCAATATTTCATTGCATGTTTGAGAAAAATATAATACTTGCCTTATGTGACACTATGCATGGTTTTATTATACTAACCCCTTTTCAACGTGATTATTCTGATTTATTTTAATACAAGTTTAATACATAATGGATCTTAAATCGCTGACATAATTTTAATAATTAAATCCGTAGGTGAAATTCGTAAAAGTTGACAGTATTACTTGAAGATTATAGCCTCTATAAATAATTATGTCGTGCTAGGTAAATAATGGCAGTGGGCGAGGCACATTGCACGTAGAACCGATATATTGGGGCGGAAAGGTTCTCGAGTGGCGACCACATACCGGAAGGCGCAGCGCTCACAAGGTGGACTGATGACCTGGTAAAAGTCGCGGGAGTCCGCTGGATGCGGGCGGCGCACGGCCGGTCATTGTGGCACTCTTTGGGGGAGGCCTATTTCCAGCTGTGGACGTCTTTCGGCTGATATGAAGAGGTAAATAATCCAGCCTATATAATTCATATAAACAAGAATGAACCATTTCCAATTTCCACCTGCAATCTGCATAACCAAACCAGGGATGTTGCAGACATTCACATCCGCATCCGCAACCGCGGAACATCCGCATCCGCCTCCGCGTCCGCAAAAATTGATGCGGAGTTTTTGCGGATGCGGATGTAGTACAGTTCGCGACCAGATAGGGGCCAACACGGCGCGTGCCACGCGCGTGTTCAGTATTTTCGTGATTAGTCAATAAGAATCTTCATTTCGTTTCTGTAATCTGACGATTCGCCGTATTCGCTATCGGTGATGCGTTTGGTTTACAACGATTGTAAATCAGTAGCAACGTGTTCGAGTACTGCGTGACCCTAAAGACGTTGCGTATTTATGTTTTGAAGTCTTTTCCTCAAGATCCGCATCCGCATCCGCAGATGTGAGCCTAGAAATATTCGCATCTGCTGTCTAAAAAGTCGCATCCGCGGCATCCCTAAACCAAACATACATTTACGAGTATGATTAAATTTAAAACACATTTAGAGACGTGTTCAGATATTTGTGAGCACTTTGGCCACTCCGATATATCTGATGGCGACTGGACAAGTGGAATGCCACAATCAATTTTTTCGCGTTTCACTATTTGTAGTTATATTATTTTTATCATTTTAAATGAAGCCCATGTTGTGGCGTATGTTGAGAACCCCTACTAATTACGTAACACACCATAATAGAATCCTATTCCATCAAAGAACATTCCCGGCGCCCTACCCTAACAATCTTTATCGCCTCTAAGTAAATGAACGCATGATATCCTCACCACTAACAAAAGCGGCCACCTACACCCCTATTACAATAAATATAAAGTTTATTTTAGTAAAACCACGGGTTCTGTCTACCTTAATATCGTCGTTATGTTACACAATAGTGATGCTTTCAGGATCAGCCTTATAGTGTTAGAAATAGGTTTGAGTTGAAAAGCTGGAGGTTGAGGGTGTAATAATCGTCGTAAATCTGTCTCCTGCGCACTCAGTATAATGAGGGTCAGTGACCTCGCATTGTGGGCTATGGGATGGAGAAAGATTCAGTAGGTAAATAACGCCACATTTAAAAAAATGCTTTTTACTATGTTAGCGACTTACCAGCTGTGGTGCCACCTTTTTGTTGAAATTATTATTTTTTAGGGTTCCGTGGTCAATAAGGAACTCTTATATTTTCGCCATGTCCGTCTGTCCGTCCGTTTTTCTGTCCGTCTGCGACTTAGCTCAGTGACCTTTGCTACTAGATAGCTGGAATTTGGCATGGATAAGTATATACATTAATCACACCGACAAAACGGTGGAATAAACCCTAGAAAAAATAAATAAATATCAAAAATCAGGGTAGGTACTTCCTTTACAGGTAAAGTGGGGATGTAATCATTTTTCTCTTTAAACTAATAGTGTGGGATATTGTCAGATAAGTTGTTCAAAAATATTATGGTGTCTAAAAACCATTTTTCAACTACGTGATCCGTTTGCGTGATGTAAAAAACAAGGTGTGCTATATTATGCGCACACGTCTGCTTCTGGGGCTGATGATCACAGTCATCCTGGAAACACAAAGAATCGAAAAGGCAGACATCCAGGGCTCTAACTTTTGTAGTATTCAATTTTTAAATTTATTTTTATGATTTAAAAAAATGTATATGAAGTGCACACTTGGCAGATTTGAATTGTTCGATCAAAAACAATGATAAGAACCACGGAAAAATAGTCTGCTACCATGTTGCCTCTGCGTTGTGTATTGACAGTGCTCCAAAAATGTAAAAAAATAAAGGTGTGCTATATTATGCGCACACGTCTGCCTCTTGGACTGATGTTTGACTTCCTTATGAAAACCAAGAAAATCGATGAGGCAGACTTTCAGGCCTCTGATATTCCAAAGGCAGACCATTTGATTTTTTTTAACCCGACGCTCGCGCCAAACCATGCAGGTATAAATTGAATTGATCAAAATGCTACAGACAAGACCACATCCCGCCTTCGTCCTTGTTTTTTTTGTAAACGTTCCGAAACGCACTACCGGAATATGTCATTGACAAGTTCGATCACTTAAAATCAGTTTGCAAAGTGTCTGCCACATTTTTTTTCGAATCCACGGAGTCATAGTGAATCGAATGGGCGCAATGAGAACCGCGTGCAAATGAATTAGTAGAGCTTTTTTTTAACATTTTTACAACTCCGTCCCATGATAATGCAGAGTCCTGAATGTCTGCCTCTTCGATTTTCTTCGTTTCCAAGATGATTGTGACCATGAACTCCAGAGGCATACATGTGCAAATGATTTAATACCCCGATTTTTTTAAGCAACTTCAATCCGCTGTAACGCGAAAACGCAGCGACATAGGACCTTAATTGATTGGACCAGATCGATTCGTAATGATTTAAACTGCAATCCACCTCGACGTGAAACGTGTGCAAATCATAAACCGAAATGCTCGCCGGCTCCCTAACTATAAGGACTCTGCGGACGTACTATTCACGTCTCAATACGACGATCTAATCTAACTACTCACAATGATCTAATCTGGCATTATCTAATATGAAACCGCCCCTACTGCGTTGTGTGTGATGCGGCGCAGCACGCGCGCCACAGACGGACGTACTACAATTACGATAGATTGACAGTATCAACATTGATTACACCCGCCCGTAACTTTATTCCCCCACTATTGTTATTATTTTACGAGTTTTACGACCCATTACCACGCAGTAAGCTCGGCCGAATTTCACCTTCCCATACACACGTAGTTACGCTCTCATTTTAAAACTACGTGTTGGATTGTAACGAAACTTTGCATATACAATGACATGAGGTATATCTATGTCTGTAATTAGTTTATATGGTTCCAGTTTATAAAACAAACAAAATAAAGCAAAAACAAGTTTTGTATGAAAAACTTAAATTCGCTGTATTTTTTTTACTGTAGTATCTGAAGCTACTATTTACCGAGAAAAAATAGTACATCTCCACTTCAAGAGTAGGGGCGGTAACATAAAAAAAAATATTCACGTAGGTACAGTCAGCACCAAAAGTAGCTGGGCAATCGAATACATCAAAAGCTCTCATTCCCTTTAAATAAAGACTTTTGACGTCTTCGTTTGCGCAGCTACTTTTGATGTTGACTGTACCATTTTGTCGGCGTGATTCAATTATATATCCATACCGAATTATAGCGTTTTAGTAGTAAGGGTCACTGAACACCGCAGACGGACGGACGGATCGACAGACATGGCGAAACTATAAGGGTTCCTTGTTGACTACGGAACCATAAAAACCTTATATCTCTTCATACAAAAGGTTACAAATCTCACCCGGAGCATAATTTCGAATCAATTGACTCATCCATCAAAATAGAATAGAATAGAATAGCATTTATTCAGGCAATAACACATCATAAGATTCATAAGTGATAAAAATAAAACACATTAACAAATACATGGAAGAAATAGATCGGGATGTGGGCCTGAAATGGCCTCCACTCAGCAATGCAGTTGGCACGGCTAGCGTGATCAACGGCGCTGGTTTTCTGTGGAGCCAGCGGGGTGTGCATACAAATACGTTATTAATATGAAATATCATTATAAAATATATATATATATGTTACAACAATAAAATTACCTATATTATACATATAGTATTTTTATTAATTAGTGGTTAACTAAATGGCGGCAAATAGATTTTAGGAATGGGAGCTAATATAATCGTGTTTTGGATATCCTACCCTTAGGCAGCAATACCTTTTTGAGCCATTAAGTGTTTTTTCAGTTTGGACTTGAACCCACTAATAAGAATAATAAGAATAGGAATAAGAAAAATTTATTTACTGAAACAACCCTTGTTTTACAGTATTTTCTTCTGCCAAACTGCAGGACAGTTTGATGGCAATAGTAATGCTCTCCTTGATAGGTGGTGGAAGGTTAATCCAGCATTACGTGGCAGTATAACAAAAGCTGCCACGAAATGCAGCGGTATCGTACCTTGGGCAAACCAGTCGTGGAATACGCCTGGCTCGCCTCCGGTAGAATATCAACTTAATATGCAAATACGCGGGTTTCTTACTATGGAAAATACCAAATAATAGCGTGGCTAAGTGAATTGTACGTCGCGACCACTCATATTTAAAAGTTTATTAGTATTGAGATACGGGGTATAGACCAGTAGTGGGACCGGATATTCGCCCTAAAAGTTTTGATAATTCTAAAGATGGAAAAGTGATGCTTATATGGCATCGGACATATTTTTAAGCATATTTGCAATATATGATGAAAAGTTAGAACGAGCGTTAAGTATAAATTAGGTATTTATATATTTTTATTTATGATTTGTGAATATTGAATTTAAGTGCAAAGTTTTAGCTTCATCGTTTCTAATATGTTGTTAAGTTTGTAGATTTTTTTTTAAGCAGCTTCTTTGTGAAACCAGAATTAGGTTATTACTTTGTCGATATTGAATTAAAGTTAAAAAATCCTCAACAGTATCTCTAGTTCCTTAAGTTAATAGACAAAGCTAAAAATGTAGAAGAATAGGATACATGCTATAAAAGTAATATGCGTTTTTTGTCCTGTAAGATCTAATATTGAATTAGAGTCTGTAAAAATAAGTCTACTACTATAAAAAAATATATGCATCCATATTATGAAAAGTAAGAAATTTCTGTGTATAGCTTGCATTATAATAGTACAATCTATTTAAAATGGCGCGAAATTCGTAACCACGCCGTGCTGGCCCGCGGGAGCCGATCGTAGCCGACCTAGCGAGCGATACCTCGCCCCGCACCCCCGCACTGCCGTGCAAGCGCTGCTTTTGTCTTTCAAATCCAATGATGTAATATAAAAAAGAGGTAGATATGTTATAATCGCTCTAAAAGTGGAACACTAAAACTCAGTCAATAGGCATAATGCCTGATGTTCAAATTGATAACGTAGTGATGCTAAATGATATTAAACCATCAATTTATCATAATCTATATATATATATATATAAAAGAAGACTTCCTGACTGATTCATCACCGCACAGCCGAAACTACTGGGACTAGAAACTTGAAATTTACACCAGAACTTCTTTTTATGACGTAGGCAAGGGATAAGACGGGATTTTTGGAAATTCCATCCCTAAGGGGGTTAAATAGGGGTGCAACGTTTGTATGGGGGAAACATTATTTTTTGAACTAGAGACTTGAAACTTTGTAGGAAGATTACTTATTAAGATACAAAAAAGTACTTTCAGCGTTTTAGAAAATTCCACCCCTAAGGGGTTTAAATAGGGGTGCATTGTTTGTATAGGGGAAACTTTTATTTTAACTAGAGACTTGAACCGTTGTAAAAAATTTGTTTATTAAAAAACACGAAAAGTACTTTCAGCGTTTCAGAAAATTCCACCCTTAAGGGGGTTAAATAGGGGTGCAATGTTTCTATGGGGAAAACATTATTTTTAGAACTAGACTTGAAACTTTCTAGCAAAATTACTTATTAGAATACAAAAAGTGATTTCTGCTTTTTAGAAAATTCCACCCCTAAGGGGTTTAAATAGGGGTGCAAAGTATGTATGGAGGGAACTTTATTTTTTCAACTAGAAACTTGAAACTTTGTCGAAAGATTATTTCTTAAAAAACACATAAAGTACTTTCAGTGTTTTACAAAACTCCACCCCTAAGGGGGTTAAATAGGGGTGCAATGTTTGTATGGAAAAGCATAGTTTTTTGAATTAGAGACTTGAAACTGTAGAAATATTTCTAATTAGAATACAAAAAAGTATTTTCTGCGTTTTAGAAAATTCCACCCCAAGGGGGTTAAAAAGGGTTGCAAGATTTGTATAGCATAACACTTTTTTTGAGCTAGAGATTTGAAACTTTGTAGAAAGATTACTTATTATAATATAAACAATTACTTCCAGCGTTTTAGAAAATTCTATCCCTAAGAAGGCTAAAAAGGGGTGCAAGCTTTGGATGAGAAACACTCATTTTTGAGCTGGAGACTTAAGAGTCCGCAGTAAGCTCGGCCGAATTTCACCTTCCCATACAAACGTAGTTACGCTCTCATTTTAAAACTACGTGTTGGATTGTAACGAAACTTTGCACATACAACGACATGAGGTATATCTATGTCTTAAATTAGTTTACATGGTTCCAGTTTATAAAACAAACGAAAATAGCAAAAAGCAAGTTTTGTATGAAAAACTTAAATTCGCTGTATTTTCTTTACTAAGGTATCTGAAGCTACATAAACTAATTACAGACATAGATATACCTCGTCATTGTATATGCAAAGTTTCGGTACAATCCGACACGTAGTTTTAAAATGATAGCGTAACTACGTTTGTATGGAGAATCGAGGTTACTGCGGACTCTTAAAGCGTTGTATAAAGATTTCTTATCAGAATAAATAAGTTCTTTCAGCGTTTTGGAAAAATTCCACCCCTAGGGGTTAAAACGGGATTAAAGGTCTATTATATGGAAACCATGAAAATGTATAGTAAGAGATTTTTAACCTCGCTCTTAGCCTGTATGTTAAAAGACTACAAAACTGATTTCAGTTTAGGGTTCAGGTTCAAAATTCATTCACTATAGGGGTTAAAGGGGGTTCAAAGTTTGTATGGAGAGCAAAACATTTTTAAAGTAAGGGATTTGTAACTTCTGTTTGAGACTGTTTTAAATTGATTCCAGAAGGGGTACACATTCATCCCCTAAATTGGCTAAAAGGAGTTGGATGTTTGTACGGGAAACAAGACTACTTACTACTACTACTACTTACCAGAAATGTAGATTAGGTTAGGTTAGAACTGGGATTCTCCCAGAACCGAAAGGTAGGTAAGTAGTAGTAGTAAGTAGGTGCGGATTATTTTGTTAAGTTTAATTTTTTTTTGGTTAATGAGAATAATATTATTCTCTAACACCGTTCAATGGGGACGGCGGAAGGAGATGGAAAGTTCTTCGTCTTTTAGCATTAGATTACGTTTGCTTTCAAAACTATTTTCAGTAAAGTAGCTTTACATTATGAAAAATATAAAATTTAAGCTGAATGTAAAAACAGAGTTTTCAATTTAAACTAATGAACTCATCACACCTTTTACGCTTAATCCCTAATTTTTGGCAAGCTAATAAAATGTATCATGAAAATGTATGACATTAATCACGCTAAAGTATCTCTTTCTCGAATTATGATGGTAAGTAAGCAAACGTCTAAGGTAAAAAAATCCATTTTCACAAAAATCGATGAACGTCGGCCGCCATCTTTGTGACAGCTATGTCCGTCCCCCTCTCCCTTAACTAAAGCCGGTAGATTCGTACTCGGGAGAGAACAAGAAATATCCATACCAGATTTAGGTATATAGAAGACGTGTCCACGACTTTTATCAATATTGGTCAATTTCCACCGTACTATTATGTTCGTTGCCATCCATGATTACTTTCTCTTTCAAACACAACAATTATACAATAAAAACGAAAAACGAATTATGAAAAAATTGCACACTGTCAATTCGAAAAACTGTCTCTCGGTCGGCTTGTCACTGTCCCCGCCCGCGTGCCTCGTGCCGCCTCGCCGTAGGTACCCCTCCACTCACCGCGCATTCCCCTCTTGCGCCTATTGGGAGTGATTATATATTGAAAACCACTTAATAGGTAATTTTAAGGTGGATTATCGTTTCATCTATTACAATTTGACCTTTAGGAAAACTTCGTAGTTCGTTTGGCTGATATATTTATTTCACAAGACTTTTTCAAAGTTAATATGGCTTTAGGTATTTACGATTTATTCAGTATAAAAAGTGTCCGGTCACGTAAAAGAGACATATATAAACTATAACCCAACTGATACGTTATATGCCATTAACGGTATGAATTTTTATTTTGTCATCATCATCATCATATCAGCCGAAAGACGTCCACTGCTGGACATAAGCCTCCCCCAAAGAGTGCCACAATGACCGGTCCTGCGCCACCCGCATCCAGTGGACTCCCGCGACCTTTACCAGGTCATCAGTCCACCTTGTGGGGGGCCTACCCACGCTGCGCCTTCCGGTACGTGGTCGCCACTCGAGAACCTTTCCGCCCCAATGGCCATCGGTTCTACGTGCAATAATGTTTATTTTTTACTTTAATAAAAATATTATGTATTATGAAGTTTCTTCTACAAAACGAAGTGGATTTTATATGCATCACTAAGAACAAAAATAGAAGTATATCATAAAGTAAATAATTCTAACAGCATTTTCGCCAGATTTTTACGTAATTTATATAGATAAGTTTTTATTATTTAGTACCGTCGCGGTATTAGATGTAGGTGGATTATTAATTAATATTTAGTCAAATTACCCAATCAATTTTTTGGTGTCAAAATCGGGCTGATATCGATATATTGTTGTTTTTCCATAGAGCGAAACCGTACCTACCGCTCTCAGGCTACTTTGCGTTCGATGCCTACTGCCACAGCGCACAACGCGGCGCGCGCATACATGCCGCGCTTTTTAAATGTATTAATTTACGCACGGAGTACTTACGTATCAATATTTAGTGTCGCCGTAAGTTTATTTTTCTTAACTTTTGTTTGGTAACTGAGATCATTGTCATGACCGTTTACTATTAACTCTACAAACTTTAATTCAATATATATTGCTATACTGCTTAGCCGGAAATCAATATCTAGACAAGCCGATTGTCTACATTTCTAACTTTTTTCCGATATGTTAAATGGATCGATAACATCGTAATTTTGCAATATCAGCTACTCTAATTCTTTATTTACAAAATAATTTGCATTTTTACGTTCACCGAAATGCAGAAGTTCCAGATTTCTAAAAACAGAATATTTTATAAAAATTAAAGTGTTATTGGATATGTTACAGGTTTGTATAACTCTAATTCTATATTGACATAGTTATTGGCAAAAACGAAAATATTTAAATATAGCCGAAAGCTCCAGCTAAAATTTTCTAACTTTTTACATAAGTATTATTTACCATGCCTCCAACGACATATCAAAAAAGAAAAAACTTTAATGTTGTAAAAACCCATTTTTGTTCAACCGCTGGTCTAGTAATATGGGATCGTGGCGGTATCGGGAAGCAAAAGCGTGTGCATGCATTTTGTAGCCGTTGTATAACTTTCTTAGTTCGCGAAAGTAAGCAGTTGCCACATACCGTATCCGCACAGTTAAGTTTAGACAGGATGAGCATATCGCACAGTTTTACGCGTATATCTACACTCGGATAATTACGCACTCTGTAAAGAACAGTTAGCCTATAAAAACAGTTTAGTATCTTAAACGCTACGTTGGAACACACGTAAATACATACACAGACTGCTTAAATCATATCCCTTCTTTTCGGCTCTGCCGTAGTCGGGCAAAAATCTGATATACGTTCGACAATGTTATATCTATGGGATGACGTTGACAGCTGTCGGCGCCATATTTAGGCGATTCGTGCAGTGGGCGAATCGCCTTAACGTTTACCAACCTGTAAAGTTTTTTCTGTTCTGAGTGAACCTGGCAGCCCCTCCAAAAGTCACCGGTCAATTGCTTTTCCTTGACGTTGACGTTAGCGAAATCATCGACAATACCGATGTGGCCATAACACACAAAGATTGATTGATTGAACCTGTAAAGTACTGGCGATGCAACCCACCATTAAGTTGCGTTCAGTTGCGTTGCTTAATTGAGATTCTGTTATAAATAAATTATACGTTCGTCTGTATTTTTGCACGGCTGCCCAACAAAAAGAAGTGTAAATCTATCTGAGCGTTTCTCAAAAAAAATGCCACTATTATTAATTGTACTTATAGGAATTTTATGTTAACTATTTCCACTCAGAATCAGGAGTTCTTTCGACCCTGGTAGGACAAAAAACTGTCCCAAAGATATTTTTCCTATAGTGTTACCATTTACCATACACTTTGTATGGTGGTAACACAATAGGAAAGTTCAAAAATGTATGAACATTTTGGGACACTTTTTTTCTCCTATTGGGATGGAAAGACATCGTGATTTTGAGTAGAAATAACATAAAAGTTGCAGAAAATCTCCGAAAAAATGTAAATTTTTTTTGAGAAACGCTCATCTACCCCCTGACTCTATATAACTACATTTCTATAAGTCCTCTAATATTAAAGGTACACAGGCCTAAAGCAGATTTGGATTATTTCTAGAGTAGGTAACAGATAGATTATGAAGAACAATGAGTGCCTTAAATGCAGCACATTAAATCGCGCGGTTGTTTTATGTGATAAACGCTGCGATTCCAGAGATACCTTCTGTGTAACCGCTACTGTAATCGCAGGTACCTATCTATGGAATCGCAGCGTTTACTGTATAAAACAACAGCGGGCGGAGCACGGTTGCCATTTTATCACTTACTAGCTTCCGCCCGCGACTTCGTCTGCGTGGACTCGGGATAAAAACTATCCTATATTTTAATCCAGGCTATAAACTATCTTCGTGCAAAATTTCAGCCGTTTAAGTGTGATTGAGTAACAAACATCCAAATATCTAAACTTTCGCATTTATAATATTAGTAGGATCGTTGTGGATAAGGCATCCGTCACTCTCGCACTCGCATACTCGTCAGAGCGTGATGAGCGTCTTTACCATAACGATAAGTGATAAAATGGCAACCGTGCTACGCCCGCAGCACGCTTTAATTCCTCAATAGGTAACATAGATAATAGTGTAGGTATTCAATCTTAAGCAGATACCTCCTTACTTCGGGGATGTAGGTCAAATTTCGTTGAAACAAGTAGCAACATATTGGAATATTTAGAATAATTAAATTAAATCTAATTACTAGCACAATGTCTAATTGAATTGCTCGTATACAAAATATACTTAAGCTAATTAAATTGTTGACAAATTCCACGATGTTCAATTATTAACTAGGGTAAACTGCCCTTATACGGGCTGTTAAAATGATACACATTGTCACCCTATTTATTACAGGTTCCCCATTATGACTATCATCATCATCATCATTTTCAGCCTTTAATCGCCCACTGCTGAGCATAAGCCTCTCTTCGAGTACGCCACTTATCCCGGTCCCGTGCTAGTCTCATCCAGAGATGACCCGCGGTCTTGTTTACGTCGTCAACCCATCGTGCCGGTGGACGACCGACGCTTCTTTTTCCTGTTAGTGGCCACCAATCCGTTAACGTTTTGGTCCACCTACCGTCACGCTGCCTGGCTATAAAACATTTTTTTTTATTTGTGGCATTATCCCTACCGGTGAAACCTACCCCTCGTTGTCAAGCTCAACGATTGTAAAGCAACAGTAATTGGATCGATCCTACGGTCTACGCGTTAATCCACCCGGCTGTTTGCCCTTACCACTCGCGGGATCGTTGCTAAAAAAAAAACTGTCGCCAATTATCGATGGCTGGCTTTAGAAAGCAATCTAATATTTCGGGCAATTTTTATCAGGTATAGGAAAGTGTGTATTATACCGCATCAATTTCATGTTAATAATAAGATGACGACAATAGGTGAATTTACCCTACCCCTCCGTCAGCCGCGCTGGATTGCCAAGCAACAATTGGATCGATCAACCAGTCCACTAATGAATCCACCCGGCTGACTGTCGGCAGTTATCAATGATGGCTGATATCACGAAGCAATCGGTGTATTTCGGACATCCGACTTGCTTTTGGAAGGTAATGTATTCATTATTTTAAAAGGTCTTATTTAGTTTCGGCGCCTCCGGGGTATCCAATAATGTGTTTAACAATGAGTGTGATACAAAATCAATTCCAATTCAGTCAATGATCCCATGATTTATTAACGAGTAGCTGCTTGCGCGGCTGGAGGCGGAATTAAAATAGAATTATTATCTTGTTATTAAATACTAGCTTCTGCCCGCGACTCCGTCCGCGTGGAACTCGTTTATATCGTAGCTCCATACAAACTTTCAACCCCCATTTGACCTCCTTAGGGAATGATTAATTTTTGCAAATCTGATTAACTGGTTCCGGAGATGGCCCTCCACGTGCAAACTTAACAATCTACATCCTCAGAGATTTCCCCCTTTATAATATTAAGTATAGACAGGTACCTACAATTAAATACCTATCACTATTTTTACAGCAAAGACGAAGGATCGAAGCGGAGCCAACATTCGACGTCGAGGAATCAAAGACGCTCAGGGATGTAGCGGACTACGACAAGGTGCATCTACAGAAGTAAGACAACTTATTTTGTACAGGTCGACACACGTAGAAAGAGCTCTGCGCGCCATATTAAATGTATGGCCGTCAGAGCTCTTTTTACGTGTGTCGGCCTGATTCACGTTAGGTACAGTCAGCGAAGTAACAGGGTATATGCACCCATGCATTAAAATTTTATATGGAGTGAGGCTATCATAAATACCTACGGACACATTCCCTGCCAAGAATCGCTACGCGCTACGCTCGTAACCGATTCCGTGGTTTTCCTCGTACGAAGCTGAAAGTGACTACGTCGTAGGCGCCCGCTAGGCGGTCCTAGCAGTAAAAGCGTTAAAGAACCATTGGCCCATTTCACGAAGCTACAAGTTACAATCTTACAAGTATAAACGGACAACACTGGTCAAATAGTCCGTCGCTATTGGTACAGTGCCTCAGTGTTGCCGATAAAAAATAGGTAAGTACCTATTTGAATGAATAAATAATTCAGGTGGATGTCACACTGCGCCGCATCTCCGGACGGAGATGCGGAGCTCGTTGTATACAAGTGCCTCAGTTTGTATATAAATTCCGTGTGGTACGACACACTGCACCGCACCTCCATCCGGCGAAATTTGTATGCAGCTCCGCACCTCCGTACGGAGATGCGGCGCAGTGTGACATCCCCCTAAGAGCAGCGAACGGAAAAACAATAGAATGCGAGCTCCTTAAAAATTTCTACCCAAACACGTGCCTAAAACCCGGTATGAGCATGTTCGAACTAAACGGCTGCCTGGCATCGTTTTGACACCCCGCCCCCATCCCTGCAAGATGGAAAGTGGGGCCATTTTACGGCGCTACTTAGACTTCTATGATTTATTCGTTCGCTGCTTAAAAGTCAGTTATTTTTGAATAAATTTTCCAGAGCCATAATAAACCGCACAAGCGAAAGAGTACAAGCCCTGCTAGACACGGAAGACATCAATCTCTGACGAAGACGAGAAAAACTCAAACATCTTCTTAGAGAAGAAGAAGAGAGGCTAAGGCAAGAGCTAAAGGCGAAACAAGAGCTGCAAGAGTGCGGTTATTGTAAAGAGAAGGATAGTAAGTTCAAGAGCTATGAGGAAGAGATTGAGAAAGAAAAAGTAAGAGAATGCTTGAAGGCTCTAGAGAGGGAGAAAATGTAAGTATTACATTAATTACAGTACAGAGGGGCTACCGCGAAACGAAAACGAACTTCGTTGTCGCTCGAACTAGCAAGTGCGACAGAGACGGAGATACACAACCGAAGTTCGTTTTCGTGTCGCGGTAAGCCCTCAGTTTGTAGACACAACCATTAAGTAGTCATGCAGAATTCTGGTGGATACCTACTCACCTAAACATCTATGTTACGACTAGAAAACACCTTCATCATCACGAAAGTACATACAAACATATGAAACGATTGACGCTCGCAGAAGACGGCAACGTGCGGTGCCCCATCGTGTTCGGCGCCGCCATCGACGCGGACAGCCGCGCGCGCGACGCGCTCTGCGGCAGCCTCGCAGAGTGTGACGTCACTAGCTGCGAGCGTTTTCTCTCTCTAACGAGCAATATTAATACGGTTACGTAATTCTTTGAGATATATGAATGGGATATTCGTCACTAGGCATATTTTTTTGCCTTCTTTCTTTTGGAGTAATAATAATTTTCGAGTCTACGCCCATATTGTATAAAGTTGTCGTGACATATCGCAAGGTGTGTCATTACACACATACTACACCTACTTCCTTTATTACTTTCACTGCCAGGAACCCACCTAACGGGCGCCTACGGCGAAGGCACTTCCCGCTACTATAGTTTAGCAGATAAACCACGGGTTCGGCTACGAGCGTAGCGCGTATTCTTGGCAGTGAATGTGTTAAAGTCGTTCCAGCGCCGTGGACACAATAACTCACGCCAATTTTAGATCTTCACTTCTATATCTTTAATTGTTACAGAGCCAAAGGAATGCATCGTACGAAAGCCGACGAACGTCACCTAAAAGCTTTACAGAAGGCGCAAATGGAGGAAAAACTTCGCATAGAGATAGAAGAAGCTAACATTGACAGACTATGGCACCAAGCTCTGCTGGATGATGTTAAGAGAAAGGTCTGCCACGCGCATATTAGATAATAAGGGTCGTCAGCGTCACATATCTACAGGCTAGATTCCGTAATCGAATACTGCAGCGTGATTCCGCATCTACGCCACTATTACTAAATCTAAGGACCTACACACAGACATCCATTGCGTTTTTCCGTTGCACGTGAATTCCGCTTGTGTGTGGTGGGCCCAGCGGGATTCGGCGACGAAATTCGGTCGCAGAATTCAGCCTGTAAGTATATGGCGAGCCTAGTCAGGTTGTATTTGCATCATGCACTCTTTGTTTCTCATCGGCGGTATAATAATTTGAGGCGGATTGATACAACCGGGTCGCATTCACACATTTGGGACGGGTTGATACATTTGGGACGTGTTAATACAAATGGGGTGAGCTGAAACATTTGGGGTGGGTTTATAGAACCAGGTCGCGTTCACACATTTGGGATGGGTTGATACAACCGGGTCGCGTTCACACATAAGGGACGGGTTGATACATTTGAGACGTGTTAATACAAATGGGGTGAGCTGAAACATTTGGGACGGGTTGTTACAACCGAGTCACGTTCACAGATTTGGGACGGGTTCATACATTTGAGGCAGGTTGATACGAATAAAGACAGTTGATACATTTGGGACAGGTGGATACATTAAGGGCAGGTTGATACATTTAGGACTGGTTGATACATTTAGGACTGGTTGATACATTTAGGACTGGTTGATACATTTGGGGTTAGTTGGACCACGTTGATACAAATGGGACCATTTTATGCAAATATGGCATATGTAGATAGGTACATTTGGGGTGGAGTGATACAGCTAGGACGGGTTGATATTAAGTACTTTACTATCTTTCGTATAATTGAAGTATGATCTAATCGAACGCTCTTAAGTACCCTTTGACTATTAACGCGTCACGGGCAACGTACGATTTTCATTACATGTGTCCTCTTCGCTGCAACTGACATCGCGCCGCGACGCGAGTCGAGAAAGATTTACCCTCCTTTTTCAAATTTACACGGTGCGAGTGAGACAGGAGACGCTCAGTCGCACGCGAAGCGACTTGTCAGCAAGTTATGCTAGACATACATGTGCTACGCGCTACAACGTACCTACCGCTACGAAACATACTCGTAGCTTAGCAAGGAACTTGGGACCCTCCAGTTCAACTTTTTCACATCATGCATCCCATTCAACCGTATTTTAACACTCCCAGTGCCAGGATCCGCTAGTTGGGAGCTCTGCTGCTTTTTCTACATACATCAGGCTTTGCATGTTATCGGCTATGGAAGAAGGGATACGAAATCGTTGCGCTGAATGTGTTTATTTTCTTCTGTGGGACTCGTGTCTGCAAAACAAATTAAAATGCAATTCTGTATTTTTAGGAACAATATGAAAAGTACCAGGAGCGCAGAAGACAGCAAGATATGCGTGAGCGACGGCATGCGTATGACGAGCAGATCGCCAGCGCGAACAGAAAGAGACGGGAGATGATGAGCGAGGAGCGCGAGCGAGAGAACAGAAGATTGGAGCGGATGAGGAAGAAGATGGAGGAGGACCATTATGAAGGTAACCTTAATTACCTACTGTACATATGTAAAAAATACAGTTTATGTTACGTATAAAAAAACTCACATCCAGACAACATTAGAAGATGTTATAATTAATAAACGTTATTGCGTTTTAAGTTTACTGCGTCACTGCCCTAGGCTGTTATTCTGAATACGATCTTTCGATTCACCTCACCCGTCACGTCTAACAAAACTAGACCTCTAATTATGCTTATTATATAAGGGCGACGGATGAGGTCAGGTTAAATCAAGTTACAGAATAGCCAAGCTGGTAAATAGCTTCTACTCTCTTGTCTCGATAATCGTATTTGACAGTAGTCATCTGAGGTGGATTTTAATTTTAAAAATATAACGAAACGGCGTATTTTTTATGTCACAAACCTCCTAAAACATAATCCGCTTTCCCGTCCAAAAATAACATCAAACGTATTTCAGATTTAAAACGCAAGAAGGAACAACAGATGAGAAATAAAATGAACTTCATAGAGGGCCACGAAACGAAGTTACAGCGTCTCAGGGCGGAAAAGTCGCGGGAGAGGCAAATGGACGATAACTCCATAAGGGCAGCCCTGCAGGGAATCGACCGGGAGAACAGGCGGAAGAGGGATCAGATGGTATATAACGCATTTTATTGTGTATTTTTGTGTAGTCAAACAGAGACATTCACTTATTGCGCATTCCAATTTGTTTCGCCCTCTGTATCGCAAGTACGAGTACAATTAGCTGAAATGATCCTATATATAAGGCGTTAGTCTATCGACATAGACTAACGCCTTATATAATTGCGACCAATTAAAGCAATGAGGCGTAGTTTTACAAAAAAATTGCAAACTGCATGCCGGCCAGCGCGCGATTCGGCCCGTGTGGATACGTGTCGCTAGCGCGGCTTCCAACCAAATCAAGGTCACTATAGGTCACTACTAGATTTTTCTGCGGTCCTGCCGATATTGGCCCGCGTAGCGTCTCGTATTGATTTGGTGGATTCGTTGTGTTGACAGCTAGATACAAATGCAGGGTCCTTCAGTTTCATCACAGGGCCTCATCGGAAGCTCTGACAAGCTTACTCAACACCAAGACCACAACACAACCAAGTAGTGACGTTATTATGGCTTCCCCAGTTGGGATTCTTAAAATATGAGCCAGTGTCCGCTGTCAACTGCCTCTATTATTATTATTATTATGAGCCTGTAGTGTCCCACTGCTGGGCAAAGGCCTCCCTCATCTTCTCTAATGCTCCTGGTATTGAGCAGACTGGCCATATTTTTAAAAATGAGTCTAGGTCGTCTCGCCGTCGCCGAGGTCTGCCACGTCTCCGTTTTGAGCTGTCGGGCTGCCATGCAATGGCGACCTTGGGCCACAGTTCTAATCCTACCTCTATAATTTATTTTCTTTTATTCACAGACTCAACTACAAATTGATAAGCATAATTTCGTAACCCACTTCAACCGCGAGAGAAGAATGGCGCAAGCGTTGGAACAGGACAGGGATAACGTGGTGAACATGTGGATGAGAGAGAAAGAAAACAACACAGAGGAGGGGCTGAGACGCATGGAAGAGCAAAAACGGACGCAGAAAGAAGTGAGAATTTAACTAATAATATAAATGTGTATTAACTTTCAAAAGTAGTTTGTACGGTCAATGCAAATCTTTACACTTTTGCACCTTATTCCATATTAAAAAGGGAACAACATGCATTTTTTATGCATTTCCTTGACGATAAGAAACAAATGTACCACTAATCTATCAAATTTCCAGAAACTTGCCGAAGAATATAGGTCGCACATAGCAGAACGAAACATCGAGCTAGAAAGAGAGAGACAAGAGCGCGACATCAGGATGCAAGCGGTGAGGACTGAGGCTGTGAAAGAGCTACAGAAAAGACTGGACAGTGCCAACCAGGTATGGACAAAATTTTTGTTCTGATTAAGTCTGACTCAGTGGCAGCTTCTAGACATTTCATTCATATCTTATCCTTGGGGTACCTAGTCCGAGCGTAGGAAAGAGATAGGTATAATGAATATCTCTTCTGGAGATTGGCCAAACGTTGCTAAACTAAATGTTCCCATTACAGACACTAGGATCCTTTTTCCCAGATAACGATACATTTTATCTTACCATATAGTTATGTACCTACCTATGTAGGTAAATTTATGATTTTATCTGCTCTCTATAGGAGCTCAGACGTCAGTTGGAGTATCGGCAAAACTTGGCCACGCAAATCAGGGATGCACAGAAGGCTAAGGTACGCTTTTGTTATTTTTAGGGTTCCCTATAGTTGTTATACCACAATAGAATAGGTACTTCCTATTTGCCATGCCCTATAAAGCTCCTTAGGTCCCAATATGATTCAACCTCGTACAAAAAGTCATTTCAATTATAGGGAAGAAGTGACCTCATGGTCATATTTGGAGCAGCCTCACTGGGGAAGTGTGTCTACCTCTCAATCCGCTACCATGATAAAGGTCGTGCAATGAATCCTAAAATAAATGAATGATCGGCAACCCGCTTGTGGTTAATCTGGAGTCGTACAACCGCCTTAAATATAACTATAAATAGGTAGTACATTACTCACCTAGGGTGGTAAAGCGAAGAATATCTCAAGAGAGCAGATCTGCTCTCTATAGTACATAAATACGTGGTGAATACAAAAAGGTTCGTCTCCACCCGGTTAGGATGTGGGATTTTCGACACGCGTATCGGGTGGTAATTGACACTTTATGGCCAGGTGTGATTTATCGCAACTATTTACAGATGACAGAGCTGATGGAAGAAACCACAAAACTACAGCCTTTTACTAAGAAGGCGACGATGTTCACACAGGCGATGGAGCGCGTTGGAACAGACCCGAAACGAACGAGGTGAGAATCAGGCTACCAACCGTGTCAGTAGCAAGAGAAGATGAAAACAAACACTCGGTCCTTTCTTCTACTGCCTTTAGTTAATCTGGACGGTTGTTTAGATTATACCTTCCTTTCTATAGATAAGTTTACCTATTACAACGTGTAAAGATTGACATTACAAACCCACTGAATTGTCTTTCTTAGACCGTAATGTCGATAACGATATTTAAATGGAGTAATTTGTTACAAATATTCATACTTAGGTATCATAAAAAATACAATATGCTCCAAATCAATACTCGTACCTACAAGTGTACGGGGATCTAACATTTATCTAAATATTAGGTATTCTGTTGCAGCACTAATCCTGTTCATCCGTTTAGTTAGAAGACTGGTGGATTCAGAAAAAACAAGTCATTATTGTACCCTAATTATAAAATAAATGAAGACGACCTTTCACTGATTAATTTTATTTATCCTTTCACACGACCCTTTTCATACGCGGCTTGTATTCCTACTCAAACTCCTAATAATAGTAAATCCTCCTAAAAAAAACCGTGGTGTACGGTCAAACTGAAGACAGGGTTTGATGGTGTGAGATTAATTGCAGTCTTATTTATGTGTGATAAAACGAGTCCGCCGTGCTAAATACAAAACGGAAATCCGTTTTATGCTGCTTACACCGGCGAACGGCTAGCAAATGTCGTACTTATATAAATGTAGCAATTTATCACTGCAACGGAGAGGGACGCAGCTATAATTAGAATGAAAAGTGATCACTATCGCATTCTAACTATAGTTGCATCTCTGTTGGTTAGTTGTTGTTATAAATTGCATAGTTCGCAAAGACGTGTACTCAATATTCGGGCCTACTAGAGCCGCGACCAGACGTCCGAGCAGAACCGAGAGAGACGACCTAGCAGACTAGATTGACGCGTGATTTCGGATCGCATGGCCCGATGCACGGAATCCAGGGGGCCTATCGCGAAACAAAAACGAACTTCGTTCGTGTATCTCCGTCTTTATCACTCGAACTGGCAAGTGCGATAGAGAGGGAAATACACGAACGAAGTTCGTTTACCTTTCGCGGTAGGGCCTCTGCAAGATTCTATTTATTCTATTCCTATCTAACCAAAGATTAAAGTAAGTATATTATCTAATGGGGTATACAGATTATGCGATTTTACCCCAATTTGTCAGTACAACATGTCGAAGTTATAATTGGGTGTAACGTACAGATGTAACAATCTGACCACATGTGCATGCAATTTCTCAGTACAAGTCGTTTGACAGTTGGATCAGCCGCGCAACATGTCTCCTGACGATAGCAATTAGTCAGCTTCTGATAAATTAGGGCTGGAAAAACATGACATGTATACACCCCATAACTCTCAGCGCATACTGTCCACCGCGTTCGGAAGTCTGGCATAGGCTATACTTCAATTACAAATGAATGACAAATAAGGCTAACCGGTTCCTAACTCTCCCCCTAGAATTGGATTTATACAAACGCTTCATCCCAGCCTACCACATAACAAAGACCGGTATTGCAAGGAACATTCCCACCGACTATTCCAACGATGAACTCCCAGAGTTAATACTACAACCATATGGAGTAGGTAAGGTCGTAAAAGCCAGACGTCTCAATTTCAAAAAGAAAAATTTAACTGACAACACAACCCAGTGGGCTCCATCGGAGACAGTTGTCTTAACTTTCGATGGCCAAAGGTTACCCGACAAAGTTTTCCTTTTTAATTGTGCCCTGGAAGTTGTGCCCTACTATTTTCCAACAGTTCAGTGTTACAAGTGCTGCCGGTTCGGGCATGTTAGGGCCCAATGTCGCTCCCGTCCTCGCTGTTCCAAATGCGCACAGCCGCACGATGCAGAGGAATGCTTGGAAGAACCCTCATGTCTAAATTGTTCTGGTCAACACAAGGCTACTGATAAAAAGTGTCCTGAGTTTGGAAGACAACAAATGATAAAACGCATGATGGGTGATGAAAGCATCTCATATCAAGAAGCTGAAAAAAAAATTCCATCTTCTCGAAAGCCCTATAACGAAGTTGCCCAACCATCTTCATACAAAAAAACTGTTTTTATTACGAGAAAACCCCGCAGCCCTGCTAATCCACACGGGTACGATCAGAAGGCCCATAATGCCCTTATTGCCGATTACAGCCCTCCCCAACCTTCCAATGGGGTGATATTTAGAAACCCAATCCCAGTAACGCCTTCCCCCCCTACAGTAGCTCCGATCACCCCGGGACCGCCCTCCATGTCCAACCTTTGGGCCCTAGTCAACTCGGTTATTCCCTCTCTGGTTACCTTTTTACAGCAGAATGCTGTCCCTTTACCGTCCAACGTTGCCAATAATTTAATGACTCTGTCGTCTATCTTCCATGGTGGCCCCCCCGCTGGGCCTTATGGCTCTGAAATTTATCCAGTGGAACATCAGGAGTATCAGCCGCAACAAGGCTGATCTCCTGCATATTATTTATAAATACAAACCTGCTTGTATAGCTATCTCAGAAACTTGGCTTAAACCTGATACTTATTTTAACTGTCCGAACTTTATATGCTTACGACATGATAACCCTAATGGTTATGATGGTTGTGCTCTGCTTATTAGAAAAGGCATAAACTATTCTATAATTAACATCCCTTCCCACCCTTCATTTTATGTTGTTGCATGCAAAGTTCTGGATTGTACCGTTGTGTCAACGTACATCCCTCACCCTTCCCCTAAGATTATTGCTGATTTCTGGTCGCTCCTCGAGAATGTCCCTGGTCCGCTCATCATATTAGGTGATTTCAACTGTCACCATTCTCTATGGGGTTCCCATGACTGCAATCCTTCGGGTCGTAAATTGCTTGATATTCTGGACTCCTTGAATTTGTGTGTTTTAAATGATGGCCGACCCACTCGACGCTCTTCCCCCTCTCA
Source organism: Epinotia bilunana (assembly GCA_947049275.1). Lineage (NCBI taxonomy): Eukaryota > Metazoa > Arthropoda > Insecta > Lepidoptera > Tortricidae > Epinotia > Epinotia bilunana. The sequence goes on from OX346254.1 coordinate 3,631,678, forward strand.
AAACCCCTCTGCTGTGGATATTTCCATCTGTTCTCCTGCTCTGGCCTCTCTGATTTCATGGGATATACTACCTCAAAGTTTTGGTAGCGATCACCTCCCAATTATTATCACGTATTCCTATGACGTTAGTATTCAATCTGCCCCCCCTCCCCTTCAAAAATTTAGGTTATCTAAAGCTGATTGGCCCCTTTTTTCCCTCACAACAGAGACAAAAGTTAACTCTTTACCACGTGTCTCCCAGTCTAACTGTCTGGAATGTTATTCTTTATTTTCTCAGTCTCTTTTGGATTCCGCTGCTCTTTCCATACCTTTAAAAAACATCTCATCAAATCATCGACCTTCCCTCCCTTGGTGGGATTCTGAGTGCACCTCTTTTGTGAAACAGAGAAAGGAGGCGGAGAGGACTTTTTGTCACGTTATGACAATGGAGAACTTTCTGACTTTCAAAAAGGTGCAGGCTAAGACGAAAAAAACCCTCTCTTTTAAAAAGCGGGAAGGGTGGTCCAAATTCTGCGAATCATTATCTCCTTCTACCCACCCCTCGGTGGTCTGGCGTAATATTAAAACCTATCGCAATGCTTGCTCTTCTTCAGCCCCGCCGGCATCTTTCTCTACTTCTCCCCTGTGGCTGGATGAGTTTTCGGACAAATTAGCCCCTCCCTATGTACCTAACCAAAACGAACTTCCAGCTTTCTCTGGGATCTCAGATAACACCGATCCCTTAGCCTCTCCTTTCCAACTATCTGAATTGCGCTGCGTTTTGGATTCTCTTTCAGATTCGTCTCCTGGCCCGGATGGCATTGTCTACTCCTTCCTGACGAAGGCTAATTCAGTCGCTGTATCCTATTACCTAGATCTGATTAATAACTTTTTTAGCTCCGGACTGATCCCAGATTCCTGGAAGGAGCAATACGTAATCCCTATTCTCAAACCGGCCAAGGACCCAGACTCTGGTTCCTCGTACCGTCCGATCGCCTTGTCCTCCACTCTCTGCAAAGTCATGGAACACTTGATAAAAAACCGTCTTGATTGGTTCTTGGAAAGCCGTGGCATTTTACCTCGTTTTCAGTTCGGGTTCAGAAAGGGCAGGAGTATCACGGATAGTCACAGCATCCTTTCTACCGACATTCGCCTAGCCTTTTCAAGAGAGGAATCCGTGGCCGCTGTATTTTTGGACATTTCAGCAGCATATGATAATGTACTCCTTGCAGTGCTCAGAGACAAAATGTCCCAGCTGAACATTTCCCCTAAGGTTGTCCATTTTATATCAAATTTGCTTATGTCCAGAACTATTAAAGTGAGATGGCGAGGTGAAGTATGTGCTGTCCGGAATGTGTGGAAGGGGCTTCCCCAGGGCTCTGTTTTGAGTCCCATCCTTTTTAATTTATATTCTTTTGATCTGGACAAGTCCGTAAACTGGTCATGCAGAACGCTTCAGTACGCTGACGATGTGGTAGTTTATTCTGTCGATAAAAATGCAGCCGATGCTGCGGACAAGATTAATGGCGCTTTAAGGTCTTTAAACTCGTGGCTGGATCACCACGGTCTTTCCCTATCATCATCTAAAAGTTCTGCCATTGTTTTCTCCAGAAGCCGTTCTCCCCCTGCATGTCAGATTATTTACAAAGAAGATCCTATCCCCATGCTGGACTCTGTTAAATTCCTCGGGGTTATCTTCGACCGCCGTTTCCAAGGGGTTCCTCATCTTACTTACATTGCCAGAAAATGTGAAAAAAATTTAAATATGCTTAGAGCCCTTTCCGGTGCGTGGTGGGGTGCTCACCCTTATTCACAAAAACTTTTATATAACGCCTTCATCCGTAGCCATTTAGACTTTGGCACATTCATTTTTGAGCCTTGCAACAAGGCCGCGCTCTCCACCCTGGAAACAATACAGGCGAAGGCTTTGAGGTTGGTAACAGGCGCAATGAAATCTTCTCCTAACAGAGCTATTCAAGTTGAGTGTGTTGACCCGCCGCTAGATTTAAGAAGACAACTTCTATCTGACCGTTACCTTTTTGGAATTTCCACCCAGGAATCGCACCCCTTGTTACCTAAACTCCGTCTTCTACAGCTGTACGGTTCAACTAAAGCTTTCTGGCGTAATAAAGAAAAACCAAATCTGGTCCAAAGCCTGGAGAAAATAGCTTCTCTCAAGTGCCCTTTAATGAAATGCCGCTCCCTTCCGTTATATTCTGTTCCTTTCGAAGCCTTGATTCATTCCCCTACAGTTATCTCCAACACTGGAATTGATAAAAAGTCCCCCTTGGCCAACTTCAAATTTATAAAATTTGTCAATTGTCACTTTGGTGGCTATAGACTCTTCTTCACAGACGCTTCCAAGCTGACGGACCAGGGCTGCGTGGGAGCGGCCTTCCTCCTTGCTAATACCCATATCCTTGCTAAATTCAAACTTCCCCCTCAGTCGTCTGTCTTCACAGGCGAATGTTTAGCTATCATCAAATCTTTAGAGTACATACTCGCTCACGGGCTCTCTAGGTCGGTCATTTTTTCTGATTGTCTCAGTGCCCTCCAGTCAATCTCTCTCCGCCCCTTAAAGAATTGCGCTCGTAACTACATTGTATGTAAATTGAAAGATGCCATTTTCAAATGCCATTCATCTGGATTGGAGGTTGTGTTTGTCTGGATACCGAGTCATTCAGGGATTCTGGAAAATGAGAGGGTTGACCAGGTAGCTAAGGAAGCAGTCTTGGACGGGGATGACTCTTTTTTCAAAATTTACTCGCCGGATGTTTCCAACATTCCTTCCAAGATTATTAAAAAAAAATGGATGTCTCGGTGGTCTCGTTCTAAGAAATGTTTTTTCTCTCAGGTGCAGCCTATTATACCATCTCGCCCATGGTTTTTTAAATATAGATCTCTTTCCAAGCGTCATACCAGTGTAATTATAAGACTCCGTTTAGGTCGAGTCTGCTCACCAGAGCAGCTCCATAAATTCAAAATTAAAGATTCTCCCATGTGTGAGTGCGGTGAGGAAGTAGGTACAGTCGATCACATCTTTTTTAATTGCCGCCTTAACAATAAGTCCCGCGACCTTTATACCTTAATCACTAATCTCAGAGTCCCATTACCTATGAATATGGCTTCCCTTTTAAGTCTTATTGAAAACAATAAAAAAATTATTAGTGCGTTGGGCAAGTTCATAGCAAAAAATAACATAAAATTGTAGCTGGTAGCGTTTAATAATTAACCTAATTTCTATTCCTGTGCTTCAAACCCTGTTTTTGCTTGTTCTAATCTGGTTATGGTTAATGTCATTTGTCTGTGTTTATCATCTGTTCTCAGGAATCACCCGTATTTGCAATTTTTAATATCCTGCTATAAGTCTACCCTCTTTCATTTGTACCGTGCAAAGCTGGATACTTGATGTTGGCAGAATTGTGCTTGAGTTGCACGGTAGCCATTAATAATAGAGTGAAGTGAAGTGAAGGCTATGCGCGCACGAGCAACTTTTATCTCCGCGACTATTTTGTCTCTCACATCAAGTCTAGGGGTTAGTATGGAAGTGCGCACACGTAGCGATGCGCATAGACTTGATGTGAGAGACAAAATAGTCGCGGAGACAAAAGTTGCTCGTGCGCGCATATCCTAAGTTAAGTTAAACGACTTTTTAATTGACTCAAACAGTCCCACTTGTCAAAAAAAGTTACAAACAGACTTATTTTTCTTAGACGAAGTTTAAAATTTAATTTACCAAATGTTTTCACACATCGTAGGGTTATATCACAAAACTTCAGTTTACGTTCATTAAGTAGGGTATTTGGCTGGTAAGTAAAGTACATTTACATCTTCTTCGTTGAATAATATCGAGCACGTGCTTACGCTCAGTACCGGCTAGTTCGGAGAAATTCAAGAACTTTTCTTTCAGGTTTTGTGGATAGAATATGGAAGATAACTCGGATTATTGCACGAGCAAACTGGAACATTGCTCGTATAGGCGCCTGCAGCAACTCGCTAAATCCCTGAACCTGCCCTCTAACGTGAAAGTAAATATTTTTATTCCCTAAGTTTATTCCGTGTTAAAAGCGTGTTGCGCGAAGATTTTTCAATGATTTGCATTTGTTTTGTATCAGAATAATAGTAAATTCGGTTACTTATCAATTTTCAATTATAACCCCTAATAATTATAAAGTTTGCCGTTAATATTATGCTCCCTCTATTTTCCTTCCTGCGTTGCGTTTCTTTTTATGCGGGCGAAGGCGCGGAATAAAATAAATATAGCCTATGTAGTCTTTGGTAGTTTATATCCAGAAAGTTCATTCTACACTTTGATCATTTGGTTAAAGATTTTTGAAATTAGATCAGTTGTTAGTTCCAGAACGTAAGTTCAGGTACTGTTACACAGGTAAATCAACTTTTTAATGTCACTAGTTGCACATAACCATTGCATCTCCTAAATAACTTATGAAAACTGCAATTTTATGGGTTTTTCTTGTCACTTTCATCCCCTTTTTGTGGACCATCTAAGCATGTAAAAATTCGAATTTGTAATGTTTTTTTAGTTATGCATTTTTGTTTTCTAGCCAACAAACAGAATAAAAACAAGAAATAGTTGATTGACCCAAATAAAAACTAACAAACTTTATCTCTTTATAATTAGTTTGTTCCTTTTATTATTACATATTTCTCCTTATAATTAGATGTTTATATATCATATAGATATATCAATTTTCTGTTTCTATCCAAAATAAACTCATCTGATAGTAGCTACCCAAGGGCCTCCGCCGCATATTACAAAAAAATGCAAGCAAGCTGAAGGATGAAAGATTAAAACTAGCCTACGACCATCACAGGCCCAATCAAATGTTTTTTTTATTGATTGAGTAGTTCTGGTGCATATGCTACAGCTACATGGTCATCAACTGTACATACTTCTTTATAAAATTAGTTTGGATAATCTGTAATAGAGTAAAATTTTAATCCGAAGGTACTAGTAACTAATTACTTTACAAAAGTAATAAAGTGCCTAAACCAACCAATACCCTCCAAAAAAAATGGAGGAAGCCTATACCCAAATAGTCCTATCCAAGAAAATGTATCTAAATTAAACCAGTAATGGCAGAGACAAACATAAATACTGACTAGTAATAGTGTAATTGTAAAACTAAAAGTAAATAATTGTTTATGTGAAAATTAATATGTATGTAATATTAAATTACCTGGTGGGTGATGGGAAATAAAAAGGCATAATTATTATTATTATATTATTATGTACAGTCAAGTGCAAAAATATGTATAAACCAGTGTTGGGCAAAACGTAATTGAATTACTAATTAATAATTACAATTATAAAAAGTAATTGCAATTACAAATTACAATTACAGGGAAAATGAAATTGTAATTATGTTTCAATTACAATTACAAAATGTAATTATTAATTGAATTATTAATTACATTTTGCAATTAATTACTTATTAAATTACAAATTACTTTTGTTTTATAGAATATTTTTGATCACTTATTTTTTGAATAAAATAAACGATCGGTGAAACGAAAGCCGGATAGGTATGGGGCATGGCATGCTTGAGTGAAGTGTTTTTTATGTAAAAGGCAAACGGAAGTTTTATTTTATTAAAATTAGGACTTAGATGTGACGGTCATAGGCAAGGTGGTGTGTGTGTGTGTAAGTGTGGTGTTTTAGTCTATTTGTAACATTCACAATTTCTTTGGACAGTCTAGGAATGCTAGATTTCCCAGTTAATTTTAGGTATCTGTTTCCTTCATGAGGCATGACGCTTAGCTTATTATATTCATTTCCGAAATATGTTAGCTGATATGTAAGCGGAGCCCCAAAGTTGTAAAGAGTGTATGAGTGTAATAACTTTGTTTTCGAAGAGCTTTGCAAGGTTTAGCTTGAAATGAAAAAAAAAATGATACGTGTTGTATGCAACTAATTTTACATTTTTATATCTGTCCGGTCTAACCTAACAACAGTATTAGTTTTGTGGCACCAATACAAATTAGAGCTCCCGGTATCCGTGTTAAACGCCGAAACGTATGCACGTGTTCTTAAGCCCGGCGGTGCTAAGAATACGGTTTACACGGATAAATATAAATATAGGTACACAGATTTATTGTTTTGATTATTACATCATTGCAATCAGACCAAGTAAACACGTATGCTTCTCATTGTTTATAAAAAAAGTTGACTTAAAGTAATTTAGTAATTTAAATTACAAATAAATGTAATTACAATTACAAATTACAAAGTAATTTCAATTACATGAAATTTTAATTAATTTCAATTTAATTAACGTAATTGAATTAATAATTGTGTAATTTGTAATTAAATTACAAAAAGTAATTAATTACGCCCAACACTGGTCACCATCCTCTCATAAATAAGTACCAAAGCCTTAATCCGCTGACATAAGAGCTATGGGACATATTTATGAGTAAGTTGTATGCACCCATATTTTCACACTTGACTGTACCAACTGCATATTCATATTGTGTACACCCTTCACAGAAAGTGTACCTGGTGGAGATGATAAATGCTAAGAAGTGCTCTCCTCCGTCGGAGGCAGAGCGGATTGTGCGCCGGGTGAAGCTGGAGCGGCAACGCCTCACTCAGGTCAAGAAGAGAAGCAGAAGATTTATAATACCTGTAATGTTCTAGTTATTTTTTTTATATAACAACTCCCTAATTAAGAGCCCGCAGTAAGCTCGGCCGAATTTCACCTTCCCATACAAACGTAGTTACGCTCTCATTTTAAAACTACGTGTTGGATTGTGACGAAACTTTCCACATTCAATGACATGAGGTATATCTATGTCTGTAATTAGTTTATATGGCTCCAGTTTATAAATAATAATAATAATTAATAAAACATATTTATTTCAAAGAACAGACTTCATAGTTGTTAGTAACAAAAGAAAACGATACAAATAAATTAAACTTAAAGCTGAAGGTTAGTGCTTATGGAGACATTTGATTCTAATACTACTACCTACACCTATTTAATTTTCAGTACGGGCTCGTTGCAACCCCTTTTATTTGGCCAATCCAGTGAGCGAGAATTGGGATCATATTTGTCAGCAATAAGATTCAGAATACTGTTGGGACTGCTTCTCACTCGACCTAGTAGAGATACTATTTCCTTGCGCATGATTGCCGGAAAACCGTCCGTTCTGGCTTCGCAGAACATGCCAGATGCACTACATCTACTAGGCAAGCCCAACAGCATTCCGAATGCATTGTTGTACTGCTCTTTTAATTTAGTCATTTATTCATTGAACAATGTACATTGTGTTTTAATGATTAATAGCGTAAGACACAGTTACAATTATTATATTGATTCTATGTATGCATACACCATTTGATTAAAATTTTATTGTTGGCAAATTTCAAAAATTTATACATAATAGGCTCGCTTCTTATAGTTTGCTCGAGTAAAATGATTGGCAATATGCTCTAAAGAGCGTTACCTTGACATTACTGGAGCATCGAGCAAACCTGTGGGCCAACATATTTCCCCGAACCGCCAATGCCCTGTTTCTCGTTCGATATGCTGGTCAAATAAAATAAACGAAATACCGAAAAAACATGTTTGGTATGAATTTTTTTAATTTGCTGTATTTTTTTTACTTTGCTATCTGAAGCTACATACACTAATTACCGACATAGATATACCTCATATTATTGTACATGCAAAGTTTCGTTACAATCCAACTCGTAGTTTAATAATTTACTTTAAAAACAAAGTTTTAACCGACTTCAATTTAGTACTCCGCCAAGCCACGAGAACGTTTCCACATTTCTTTTCCCATTTACCACATGAACTGATTTCCGAGAGCAAATGCATTGATTATTAGAGAAAAAAACCCAATCGCTGTATGTGACCCAATAATATTTGAGGACTTCCGTCGATTCCACAAGGATCACCCTTGGCACTTAGCATTAGTTGCTATTTCAACGGAATCTTATCAGAATCTGTGATATAGGTACTTTTGTACTTTTAAGTATGTACTTACAATTATGTAATTGAGGAATTCCAGAAGTCATCTGTGGTCTTCATCATCAATTCCACTCCACCAATTTATGATTTCCAGATGTAAATACACGAGTTATAATAGAAAATACCAAAATCACTACACGCGTGCCTAATATAATTGAGGAGTTCCCTCAATTCCTCATGGATCCCATCATCCAATTGAATTTCCAAAAAAAATGGGACCCATCTGGAAGCATATACTTACAAACAAAAAAAATATTTTACGAATCGGCTCATTAATGACGGAGTTCTGAGGTAACAAACATTGAAAAAAAAAAATACAACCGAATTGAGAACCTCCTCCTTTTTCTGAAGTCGGTTAAAAATGAGAGCGTAACTACGTTTGTATGGAGAATCGGACTTACTGCGGACTCTTAAGTCAAGTTATTATGCCATAGCATGTAGCGTGATTCCCACTACATAGCGTTAATTACGTTTTGTAGTGGAAATCACTTATCGAAGCATGACTCATGGGCCTTGAATGGGTTAAAGATTAATTAACAACTCAATTGTACAAGTCAGACCAATACCAAAGTTTTTGCCTGAATTGTACAAAGACATAATAACACTACTGTAGTAGTGTTGTGTTCCTGGTGGTGAGCAAGGTCGCCAGAGCTCCTGAGGATGCGTTCCGTTGAGAGCGAGGGAATTTGTTCCTTCAGCTGTCAACACGGCGAATCCTCAAACATATCAAGGGTCGGAAACGCCCATGTTACTCCTTTGGAGTTGCATGCGTCTATAGGCTGCGGTGTCCGCTTACCATCAGGCGGGCCGTACGATTGTTTGCCACCGTCGTTGTATAAAAAAAAGACGCCTCGTAATAAGGATGATACACTTCTTAAATTAACATAATGAAACTTGGTATCAACTAAGATGTACTTCTTCTTTTAAAAAATGGCTTCCATCTAAGTTGATTTCGCCAATGTCAAGTTTGTCTATAAAGCGACGTTGTTCGGTAGTTTGGTCAATAATGCAATCAGCGTCAGAAGCTCCGCTTAAGAAGCAAGGCGTCCACAGCATCCCCAGCGAAAGACCAACTTAGATGTTATTAATTATTGTAGTTTGACACTTCACTCTAGGTTGACATTTCGAGCAGTGATTCACTGTCCCCACCCATCAGCATGACACCGAAACGGCCGCCCTTCATGCTGCGCTGCTCGGAGCTCAGGCACCAGATGATGGCACAGGACACCAGTGTCGTGATCAGGTAACTATTTATTATTGGAATAAAACTAGGAATCACTCCGGGGTCCCCGGTAAGGGCATTTTGTGATGAGCATGAATATGTGTTCCTGAGTCATGAATGTTTTGTATGTATATCGTCGTCTAGTAGCCATAGTAAAAGCTTTGCTTAGTTTGGGACTAGGTTGATTTGTGTAAAATTGTCACCAAATATTTATTTATTTATCATTCATTTCTTCTATGTTTATCGTCGTCTAGTACCCATAGTACAAGCTTTGCTTAGTTTGGAACTAGGTCGATTTGTGTAAGATTGTCCCTAATATTAAAAAAAAAAATATATTTAATTTATTTTCAAATGGAACTATCCCTAAAATATAAAGTCAATTGCAACTTTTTGATTGACCTTCATCTATGTAATTAATGTAATTATTATCTATACTAATGGCCCTGTGAGCTGTATAACTCGCTAATGTCATCATCATCATCCTCCCAGCGTTTTTCCCGGTTGTGCCCCTAAAGGAGCTCTGGGTCCGCTTTGACACCTAAAATGTGAAGTTCGAAAAAGTGGTTCGACGAAAAAAAATTATATAATTAACGAACGTGCTCATAAAAATTCACGATAATCGATTGAGATTTGCGATACACGAACAGCCCGACAGCGGGACAGACACTGAACAGGCAAACGATTTTCGGCCCAAGCTGAAGCATAGAACTTCATTCGCTTCGCTCGCTCAGCATTGAAGCCTTTTTAATCGGTGGTCAATAGCCGGGTTCACATTGCACGCATGCCTCGGGCGAGGCGTACGGCCGAGCATGCGGATCGTTCGCTATCTGCCGGACGGCGTGCCTCGCCGAGGCACGCTACAATCGCTCCTAGAGGCATGACTCATATGTGAGTCATTGTTTTGGATGGGTTAAGTTTGTTTACGCTTGAAGCCTTTTTAATCAGTGGTCATTACCCGGGTTCACACTGCACGCATGCCTCGGGCGAGGCGTACGGCCGAGCATGCGGATCGTTCGCTGTTCGCAGGACGGTGTGCCTCGCCGAGGCACGCTACACTGAGCGCGCACCCGCGGGCGAGGCATGCTTCCAGCATAGACCCAGCTATTGAAAGCCGTTCACTATCACAAACTACAGAGTGAATCCTAATTCGTGAACAGAAATATGTGTTGCTTACTGTTTAACTTTAGTTTAAACATGTGGTAACTTTAGTTTAAACATGTGGACGTGACAACAGGCGAAAATATGTAAACGTTTCATAATTCGTTATTAAAAAAATAAAATTATCGAGTCTCATGGTCACCCTAATTGCTACGTTAGTTAAACTGTCACAAGTGTTGTCTAATAGGGTGACCATAGGTTGGTGTTGCAATTTAAAATTGTTATCAATAAAGTTTAATTGTTTGCTTCTAGAGTTAATGCAATTAATTTGCCCTAAAATACTGCGATAGAAACGAAAATATCTGTTTACGACTTGGGTTCCACCCTGTATAATATCTAACTTGCAGCACATCAAATCCAAACGCCAGCGACCGCGTACTCCGAAGCTGCAACCTGAAACTCAAGAGACCCTTCATGAAGAAGTTCGTAGAGGTCAACCAGCGGCACGTGGACCCTCCGGAGCAAGCCCCGCAGATGAACTCCTTGCGGGTCATCAAGAAATACAAGCCCAATATACTGGCGAGCTCATATCTGAATAAGGATCGGCAGCTGGTTCCGGCTACACATCTCGTAAGTTGTTTTTCAGTAATAAAATTACGAAGCTAGAACCGTTTTAATATTGCTTGTTAGAGAGAGAAATCGCTCGGGGATCGCGACGTCACGATAGTCTAGTGTCATAGCAATCCATACTAATATTATAAATGTGGAAGTGTCTGTCTGTCTGTCTGTTACCTCTTCACGGTGAAACCGCTGAACCGATTGAGATGAAATTTGGTATGAAGATAGTTTGGATCCCGGGGAAGGACATAGGATAGTTTTTATCTCGGAAACCATCCCCGGAGGGGGTGAAATTGGGGATGAAAGTTTGTATGGTGCTATGATATAAACGAGTTCCACGCGGACGGAGTCGCGGGTAGAAGCTAGTAGACAATATTTTCTTATGAAGGCACGTTTTACGGATAAGGGACCGAATATGCACACTCTTAAAACTTTTGACACTTATAACTTTGAATTAAATAAATCCCTCAGCTTTACTTTTTTCTACATTTGACATTATTTTAAATCCTTTTTCGGAAAATAACATTATTGGTTATTTTATTTGGTGCCTACACCCCTATATTAGATTACATTCGATTATTTAGATCGTGATAAAAAATTACAGACGTATGGGCGGGGGAATGTTGTACCAACATTTTGTTGCACAGTAGCGAAAACTCCCTCTGATTTGAGTTTCGATTTCGTGGCAGCGCCGCTGGTCATAATGCTCGTGCTGACGACTAACCATTGACTTTAGCACACAGATAACCTCCAATAGATAGAGCCTATAAGCGATTTAGTTCGATGCAAAGGTCACCACAGTTGGCGGTAGGTGCGGGTTGCGGGGAGGTCGGTAACGGCGCTGCGATTGGCTGTTTCGAAAATAGCGCGCTTTGTCACATCATGGCGCCAGAAGCGCAGTGATGGGACGCGTTGGTCGTTAACGGTTTTTAGCGGGGCCGCAATCAATTGTTAGTAGAATATTTTACATGGCGTAGGTACCTATTAATATAGTTTAAATTTTTGAACGGCTGTCACTGATATATATTATCATGTTTCGTTCATCGACTGTTTTGATCACCACATAACATAAAAAAGTATGTTAATCATAATCACATCAAGTAGTCATATATAATAATTATTTCTAGCCATTTTACAACATTTACTGCATTATCGTGTTTATATATGTGCCTTCGTCCCGTTCGTATTTTACATACTTACTAGGAAAGGGCGAATGCGATGTTTATTCGACATTAACGCGAATGTTCTAGCTAGGCTTATGTATGATATTTTAAGATTGGTATAGCTAGGTAAGGAAGACAAATAAAAACGATGTCATAAAAAAGTACATATATTTATTCAATGTGATAAAATTATACGGTTGATGATAATCCTCACTAGCGCCACTGGTAAATAATTGTGATTATTTAAATTTAACGATAGATGATATTTATAAAAGGAGGCCGCTACACACTGTATTTTGTAATTAAGCTACACAACTAACCACTTCCGAGATCCCTCACACGTTATCGAAGTCCAGCATGAGGTCCACCTCGTGACACTAGTCCTAATTCCTCTCGAAGACGATTCGAAAAACCTCCGAGAACATACTACCTATGTATTCATTATTAAATTCTATTTCATTCTACTTTATATGAATGAATACTAATACATAGCAATAGCTAACTTCGACACTACATATTATTCTACAATACTCATAATTACCCAAAAAATAAAATAAAACTACATAATACCTACTCTTAAATTAACAAAAAACTTCCACCACGGCTATCATGCGACGGCGCGCGAGCTCTCTCGATTTTTCTCGCACTATCCGTCTCTTTCTTATTAGAACACTTAGAACAATAGGTATAGTGCGAGAAAAATCGAGACTATGTCGCGGCCGTCTCATGATAGACGTGCTGTAGGTACTACAATAATATATTCCGTTAATTAGCTCTGGAAGCTATAAAATAGGGCGAGATAGTAATTTACTACGTCTCCCTCTACCTCATAGCTTGTAAGACGGTTGCAGTCCGCCACGATGCCTTCTTGGTGCAGTTTAAACCAGATATAGTAGATCGTATACATTATCTATGATTTCTTACAAAATAATTTTGACAAGGCAATGACAAGGATATAAGTATTAATAATCTTTCTTTGATGAATTTTCTTATTAAAATAGTACACGAAAGCACGGATGAGTTAACGTATTGTTTCCTTAAATGAATCTGAATCGGTAAAATTCGAAAGCATCTCTAGCCCATCACTAGAGTGTCACGTGCTTTCGTGAGAAAGGAACAGTATATTGGCATTTCCATTTGATGAAAAAGGACATGGATACTTCACTACTTTTTATGGACCAGTGTAAAATGAACTCCGCGTGACAGACTGAAATTTACATTTATATGATAAATTTAACTTACCTGTGAAATGTTATTGAGTGGGTTGTGTAATCAGACGTTCGGGAGTTTTTTCATCACCACTTTACACAGCAAGAACTAACTTTTGTCGCAAAATCAAGATTAATTTGTTGGTTGTTTGACGCACGTATAGATCGCGTACCTGGACGATACTGACAATATGGCGCGGGGTAGTGGGGGGTTATCAGTGCAAAAACATATATGCGTGGTGACCGCACGTCGCCCTATAGGCTCTATCTATGCTTTAGCATTAGAGCGATAGCTACTTTACCTTAGTACCTAATTTTAGCACTCGCAGCACCTCCAGAATTCAGCACAAATCCTTGTGAAACGGCAACGACTGCTGAGCGGCATCTATCCCATCGGCAAGGAGCTGGTCCCGGTGGGCGGGGTGGGCGTGCGCAACAGCGAGGGCAAGATGGCTTCTATTGCAGCCTTCGTACACAAGCCGACAGAGGCCAAGTGCGATCAGACTACCAGGTAAGCACTTAAAATAAACGGGATATCAAAAGAAAATCTCGGAGTTATGGTTTTAAGAACTAAAATCCCGGGATTTTATTATGATCAGAACAGGAAGATCGAGAGATCTTCCTGTTCATAATAAAACATCAAAATAAAACATTCGTGATCTTTTTAACAATCCCCTAAACGTTTCAAGTACCAGGATATTGATTAACGATATAGAATCAATAAAGCAACTACGAAACGGCAAAGACTGCTTAGCGGCATCTACACCATCGGAGAGTAGATGCACACGCTCTTAGTCTTCGTACATTATCCGGCAGAAACCTCGATTAATAATAATAAAACACAATTCCCGTAAATCCCGGGATTATTTCTGCGGGCTAGCTATAAAATTACCGTGCTGTTCCAGCATGGGCGTGAGGAGGAACATCGAGCTGACGCTGCAGGACATTATCAATGGGAATGTGGACGCACACGCTAGCCTGCACTACCCTAACACTAGGGGTATGTTTTTAATTGTTTATTTAAACTTTAATGCTCATACGAAAATAATGTAAAAATAACGGTCTTAATGCGAAATGGCATCATCTAACATAGTGCCTAACAGAGACACTTAATATGTATGTTTTCAAAACACTCGCAATAAGAATTATTTTTTATACAATCTTTACTAATAAGTGGTTAAGTTTGAGGGCAAAGCTTTGTAACTTTTTATGTATGAGGTAACCGCCGAAACTACTAAACCGTTTACAAAAATCATTCACCTGTGTATATAGAATATATAGTGGCGTTTTCGAATGGACATAAGCTATATTTTAACTCTAGAGTTTACCTGTGTTCTTACGCGGGCAAGGCCGCGCGAGCAGCGAAGTTACAAAATATATAGACGATTTTAACTGCAGTCAATAGCGCCCAAATTGACTATCGACAAAGCAATACGTTTTACCTATCTGGCCGACGCTATTGCAAAGCTTTATGTATAAGTCGTCCTTAACAATCACAGAAACATTAGGACATACCTCAACCGCTCTCATAGCCCTCACGTTTCTATTATTTAGGCGTCATCGCAGACACACCAGATTACACAGAAGTAACCCCTGAAGCCGCCAGCTCAGTGTACTATCACAAGAAAATTCGCGCCGAGCAAGTCAGGGAGCGACAGATGACGCCTGCTGCTGATGTGCAGATGAGCACATTGAATACCAGGTAAGGTAGCAGTCAAAGCAAGTGCCGGGACTTTTCTAGGAAATCCCGGGGACCCCTAAATCTTGTAATGCTTAAAATAATCCCAGCGACCACAAATTTGGTATTTACTATGTACCACATGAAAATCCGCGCCGAGCAAGTCAGGGAGCGACGGATGAGCACTGAATACCAGGTGAGAAATCCTGTCGGTCAAAGCAAGTGTCGGGAGTTTTCTAAGAATTCCCGGCCACCACTAAATCGCAGGTGAGTGGCTTTGTCTGTCAAGACAGATGTCATAAATGCAAGGGGATCATAAATTCAGTGTACAACAACATCAATACAAGGAAATCCACGGTGAGCAACACCATACGTCAGTCGATTTCCAATCCCGAGATTATTATAAAGAATCCGGGATTCGTACGCCTCCTATTTAAAATACCTGCTACCTATGTTGTTGGTAGTCATTACAACATACTGGTCTCCCATTTACGTATCTTCGCGCATTTAAATGCCTCGTGTTCTTTCCAAAATACCTGGTAAAGTCATTACAAAATCAGCGATAGGTACTATTCCCACATAGTAGATATTCCTCACCCAGTCAGATCAGACACACATAATAAATGTTCAATATATGTTTGTGACTAGCTTCCGCCCGCGACTTCGTCTGCGTAGACCTGGGATAAGAACTATCCCATATTTAAATGCAGGCTATAAGTTTATAGCCAGGATTGAAATATATGATAGTTTTTATTGCCGACTGTCTTGATCTTAGCGCAAAATTTCATCCAAACCGGTTGAGCCGTTTAAGCGTGATTGAGTAGTAAACATCCAAACATTCGCATTTATAGTATTAGTAGGATTCTGTAACCAGAAACCATTATTTTGTGCAGGTGCGAGCTGCCCCGGATCAACGAGGTTTTCGGACAGTTCCGGGGCGCCTACGACAGGCATGACGTCACGCAGCCGCTGTACGTGCAGGTCGGCGAGGAGTCCGAGCGGAGTGAGTGCTTCTTGGCTTCAATTATTTCAGTTCGATGTCCATCTCTATGTATAGTCTCCTGAATAGGCAACGTCGATACGTTAAGCCGGATTCACACTTATCTGACGTGATGTGCTCTGATGGCTGACACAAGGAGCCATCGCGTTAGAGCGCATCAGATGAGTTTGAATCTAACTATATAAAATGTATGAATTCGTTATCGTACTGACGTCTCACGACACGACAGGTCAGTTAATTATGACTTTATGACTCGTGTCTGACCAAAAGTGGTCTCCGCTAAAAGGTAATTAATCTAATATGTGCTTCTTTAACTGTATATGTATTTCTATGACCTTCAAAATTTTAGTATCTCGGTCTAATTCCAGTGTTAATCCCATGATGAGGATACGGAGCGGCCAAAGAGCAACCCATAAAACGTTACAACGATATAATTGCATGAATAAAATAGTTTTCTGTTCCATTAGTGACGTACCCTCAGTTCGTGAAGCGCAATACAAGCCTCCTGGAGACCGTGTACAACTTGAAGCGTGAGTGGCTGCCCGCCCCGCGGCCGCCGCGGCCGGCCGCCGCCGCCGCGGCCAGCACCAAGTGCGTCTACAGCACGCCTGTACTTGCCACCGCGTGAGTATTCTCTCAGCAGCCGAAACCAAGGATCTCGACTGTTGGGCATGGCCTCCACGAATCGGGTGTAATATGGTTAAAGCCCGCTAGCGAGGGAAGTATACCTTTGGAATACTATGTACTTGCCCATTCCAAAAGAGAAAACAGTTTTTCACTTCCAAATATTTTCCAACATTTAAATTAACATTTTTTTTTATTCAAAAGGTGAAACCTATACTTAGACATTATTGTTGACGACCTCTGTAGCCTAGTTGGTAGTGACCCTGCCTACGAAGCCGGAGGTCCCGGGTTCGAATCCCGGTAAGGGCATTTATTTGTGTGATGATAGTTGTATGTATTGAAGTATTTATTTATCTATATAAGTATTTATATCGTCGTCTAGTACCCATAATACAAGCTTTGCTTAGTTTGGAACTGGGTCGATTTGTGTAAGAGTGTCCCCAAATATAAAATATTTATTTATTTATGCTGAAGCGATCGACATCAAAATCAAAGTGATTTATTAAGATTTAGTTAGTGGAAAACGTTTTCTCCCGAAATGGATCTTTATATGATGAGTACCTATTGTCAGTAGCGAGCTTTTTTTTTTTTTTTTTGGTTTATGCGAGCTAAACAATTCTGCGTACGAATACCTTGATTTCGCTGTGCTATTTAGGCACAGTTCTTTATTTGTTTGCTTATCTTATTTCCTTTTGGCTTTCTTTATGGTAAGGATAAACTGCTCTATTGTTGACACATTCATACTTTAAATATTTGAGGCCTAATCATTAATTCTAAATATTCTGATCGATATTACGTTCTAAAGTGCCGAGAACAGAATAGTTTATCCAAAGTGTGTTTTATAACAGATTTGATTTTCACCGCTTTTTGTGTTAACAAGAGCAACATACATTGACGTTGACTTGTGTGCATTATCCTTGGAATATTTATTCAGAGTACATCTGAAAGTCGGTCAATTTAGACCAGCTCGAAGGGACTGGCTTCCCAGGAGACCGCCTAACCCCATACATTGAAGCATGATAATATTAAAACGAAATAAATCTGGCTCCGCTTTGAATAACCCTCCTTACTCACGATATTGTCACTTGGGCGCTTTTCGCTATATTGAGGTTAAGCTGCTACGGACTACATCGTAACGTTACGAGCGTAGCGTAGAGACGAATGAGTTAAAATGTATTTCACTAGATACCTCCTACAGTCAGGGACTTTAATTGTTGAGCCATTTAGAGCTACTGGACACTAAAGCTACATTAAAAACCAAAATGTGTGTATGTTTGAAACAATATACCTTTGAATCAATAACGA
The DNA here is from genome assembly GCA_947049275.1 of Epinotia bilunana. Classification (NCBI taxonomy): domain Eukaryota; kingdom Metazoa; phylum Arthropoda; class Insecta; order Lepidoptera; family Tortricidae; genus Epinotia; species Epinotia bilunana. Next base: position 3,649,573 of record OX346254.1, read on the forward strand.
AAATAATAATTTTTAATGTTTACTTTTCTGTGCCCTGGTAATGTCATGGGTAAGCAGGGGCATTATTAACCACCTATCATTTTATTTTTGCTCGACACTGACTTTTCACTCTTGATTACCTTCATGCATCATATGGTTAACGTTTTGAATGCCACACCTACTAAGTATGTAATCAACTTATTCCCCATAAAAATGCGCGAATTTTACTAAAAAATATCTCTTTTGTAACAAAACAAATCGTTTATTCATTAGGTATCCTTTAGAATTGAATACACTTAAAATCAATCCTGCTAGTTTGCCCTGGTCATTATAATACTGCTGTAGCGTGGCGTTCAAAATGTTGATCATTTTAATCAACAAGCACCCTTCTTCACCTTTCCTGTGTGCTATGGGTTCGCCTGTCTGCTTGCATGTCCGCTTGCAGGGCTCCGCACAGGCCGGCCACGATAACTTGCGCGGAACCGTACTTGCACATGGCATGTAAGTCACACTTCACTTCACCTATTGCTGTATTCACGCTTTGGTACATGTATATAAGTATTGCGTACAGTCGAACTCATAAGTAGCTAACGTTGATTACTTGTCGCGTCCATCTGTTTTAAAAAAAAATGTCTGGCAGTTTAAACATGTCGTTATCTTTTCGCCGCCAAGACAAAAGACCAAAAGAGACATTGTCACGCCAACATCAATGTTGCAAGAGAGCGGCCGTCATAACGCCTATAGGGGTTCTTGGCGCTGCGGACACGACAACACATGTTTAGGATTTGTTGGCGTTCAAAGGGTCAAAGCTCAGTGTTCGTTCGGCCCCTTGTGAGTTCGACCGTTCATAAAATTTGTCGTTCCCCGGCAAAAGTTCACTGAATAGGGGCGTAAACACTAAATCAATAATGATCTATTTTCTCGAAAAAGGATTAAAAATGTAGTCAAATGGAGAAAAAAGCAACACAAGAAGTTAAATAATCACAAAGTTATAAGTGTTCACAGTATCTATAAGTAGGGTATGTTCGGTCCGGTTTCCGCAAAAAGCACCTTCATATGAAACGAGAGAGAAAACGCTCGCAGAATGGCAATCCATTCTGCGAGCAGTTTCTCTCTCTAATCAGCAACATTAAAACGGTTATAGCTTCGTAATTTCTTGGGATATTTGAATAAGGTTCTCGTCATTAGGCATAATATTTATTTACCTTCTTTCTTTTGAAGTAATAATACATTTGTAGTCTTCACCCCTACTGCCGGTTGTCAATAAGAACGATCATAAATGGAATCGCTATGCCCTTGTGGTGTCTCGTTACAATAGCACCACCTCCTTTCTTGCCGTGGCCATTATAAGAGGCTATTACCGGATAGGGTTAAAGTGGATCTGGAAGGGAAGGTGTGCTGGCAATCACTAATATATTATTTTTTTGTAATATCATAGCGCGTTTCTCTATATTTTTAACCGACTTCAAAAAAAAGGAGGAGGTTCTCAATTCGGTTTTTTTTTTCCAATGTTTGTTACCTCAGAACTCCGTCATTGATGAGCCGATTCATACAATTTTTTTTTGTTTGTAAGTATATTTTTCCAGGTGGGTCCCTATTTTTTGAAAATTCAATTGGATGATGGGATCCATGAGGAATTGAGGGAACTCCTCAATTATATTAGGCACGCGTGTAGTGATTTTGGTATTTTCTATTATAACTCGTGTATTTACATCCGAAAATCATAAATTGGTGGTTTTTTTTTTTTTTTTCCTACCTATCTTTCCAAGTTGGGATAAATTAGTGGAGTGGAATTGATGATGAAGACCACAGATGACTTATGGAATTCCTCAATTATGTACTTAAAAGTACAAAAGTATATCACAGATTCTGATAAGATTCCGTTGAAATAGCAACTAATGAAGTGCCAAGGGTGATCCTTGTGGAATCGACGAAAGTCCTCAAATATTATCGGGTCACATACAGCGATTGGGTTTTTTCTATAATAATCAACGCATTTGCTCTCGGAAATCAGTTCATGAGGTAAATTGGAAAAGAAATGTTCTCGTGGCTTGGCAGAGTACTAAATTGAAGTCGGTTAAAACTTTGTTTTTAAAGTAAATTATAATCTCTAGCTAGGAGTGACATTGAACATTTAAATTCACGTGATCTGCCTTTGTCTTTTGCCTGGGAACGAGACATATCTACTTTGACCAACCATCCGTGTCACTGGAGTAGCTGATATACTCATGTTCTCTCTAAATTATGCTAGAACAACGTCACAAAAAGGAACAGTTCTATCTTTAGGCTTTTTCTGCTTTTTTACATGGACGGTAGGCAGACAGTACTTATTACAACATACTGTTTTTCCATAATTGCGAGGTTGCACCAATTAGAGGATAGTTATTCTCGCAATGGGGGTAAAATTACTGACGCGAGTAAAAATAATAAAAGAATTTGGACCTTTTAAAAATAGTGTACCTCCTACGTTTCGTTCATAATAATGGGGTTGTCCTAACCGGACGAGAGTTAAAGAGCTACATTTTTAGGGTTCCGTACACAAAGGGTAAAAACGGGACCCTATTACTAAGGCTCCGCTGTCCGTCTGTCACCAGGCTGTATCTCCTGAACCGTGATAGTTAGACGGTTGACATTTTATTTTTTATATTTCTGTTGCCGCTATAACAACAATATACTAAAAAACGGAATAAAATAAATATCTAAGGGGGACATATATACTTCGTGCGCGAGTCCGACTCGCATTTGGCCGGTTTTTTCACTATATAACCTGCTATGTAAAAAACTACATATCGAGAGAAAAAACACCATGTGAAATTATATGTACATAATTGAAATACAGCGTACGAGCGAGAGAGCCATTACTACGGCAACACGGATAGTTCCCGAATGAACGACTGTCTCAGGTTCGCTGAACAAGACTTCGACTTCCGGTGCAGCGAAGGTACGTGAACGTACTTACTACAATTTGGTGCAAAGACCTTTGTTATTTTAAACTTCGAAAGTTTTTAGGGTGCCGTACCCAAAGGGTAAAACGGGACCCCATTACTAAGACTCCGCTGTCCGTCCGTCTGTCTGTCTGTCCGTCTATCACCAGGATATATCACATGAACCGTGATAGTTAATTTTCACAGATGGTGTATTTCTGTTGCTGCTATAACAACACGTACTAAAAAACAGAATAAAATAAATATTTATTTTCACACGCCATCGCGGTGAATTAGTGAATCCTACTGATATTATAAATGCGAAAGTTTGGATGTATATATGTTACTCGATCACGCTTAAACGGCTCTACCGATATGGATGATATTTTGCACGAAGATAGTTTATAGCCTCGATTAAATATAGGATAGATTTATCCCGGATCCACACAGACGAAGCTAGTTAAAGAATATAATTTAAAAAAAAAAACCTTTTACAGAACAGAACAGATCGAGTTCGTCGCTGCAATCTCAAGACCTGGGCGCCAACGTTACCATCTCCGATATGGTGGAGGACGCGCTTGAGCTCATTAGTCAGGACGGGGTGAGTTTCATTATACCACGTCGGTCGCAAACAAGCGTACGGCCCGCCTGGTGGTAAGCTTAAGGACACTTGCAACTCTAGGGGACCAAACGTGCTGCATACTTCGTGTTGTGTTACGAATAAATGTTTGATTCTGCCGACCCTTTAAAAACCTGAACACTCGTTTCTTCGGCATTCACGATCATTCGTATACATCCGTAGCGTTCGCGGGGAAATTATTCTCGAAACGTACAACAATGATATAAATAAATATAAATATAGAGGACACTCTTACACGAATCGAACTAGCCCCATAGCCCCATATTTAATAGATATAAATACTTAAATTCATACATAGAAAAAATCCAAGACTCGGAAACAAATATTCATGCTCATCAGACAAATGTTTGTCCTTACCGGGGTTCGAACCCAGGACCGTCAGCTTTGCAGCTTCACTGCCCACTGGGCTAACCGGTCGACAAACAACACTGACACTGACAATGGGGCAAAACATTCATGAGATGTCGGTACGGCTTGTACAGGCATGACTTAAAGGTACTCCCGAGGATGCGTTGTGTTGAGACCGAGGGAATTTGTTCCTTCAAACATATCAAGGGTCGGCAACGCCCATGTTACTCCTTTGGAGTTGCATGCGTCCATAGGCTGCGGTGTCCGCTTACCATCAGGCGGGCCGTACGCTAGTTTGCCACCGTCGTTGTATAAAAAAAAGATACTATTTTAATTTGATACAATTTTCTCGCTCTTTCTGCTGTCCCTCTCTTAAACCACTCTTACTCTACAACCTTGCCTTCTAATCCCCATATTTGAACGTTAAAGTTGTATTTACATCAATTATGCCCTTGCTGAATTTCATCAACATCGTATTGAAACTTTAAAATTAGCCAAGTTGTCGTCAACATTGCAAAGTTAAACTATAAAATTGCGACTTTTGAGGATTGTTTTCCAACGTTTCTACCAGGATTACATGGAGCGAATGGGTATGGACTTCAGAATGCAGTGCGTTCTGTGCAACTGGGCTGGACCCAGGATCATACTCGAGTACCACATTAGGAAGGTAAGCACATTCCCAGTCGCTATTCAAAGGTAGGTGCGCGCCCACATTAATATTTAAACAACACAACAAATAAATATTTTCCGACTCGCGCTTGGCCGGTTTTTTTTTAAAGACTGGCCAGTGATTCACCCTAGTCTCACCTTAGTGACGGCAGGGCCTAATATGAATCTCACTACTTCAGTAATACCAATAACCTATTCACTCTTTCTTTGAAAGAAAAAAACACAAAGACAGAAATGGACATGCACTGAAGCCGATTCTTGACTTTCGAGCGCTCGAAAACTAAATAAAAGTAAATGCTATTGTAGTGTCATAATCATAATCACAGGCACTTATTTTCTACCGATAGAATTGATTACGAGTTGCCAATACCGCACGTTTTTAAATTTTCTATCGTCATTTCAAAATAGCATTTCATAATTTTTCGAAAGAGTCGAGCGTTCGAAAGTCAAAAATCTGTCCCCCGGTCCCTCACTCGGCCGCGCACATTTTTCAGTGTCTGTTTTAAAATTATGTATGTCTATACCTTACCTATATATCTTACCAGGAGCATTCGAACGACATAGACAGACAGGCGAAATGTGAATGGAACATCACATACACGCTGGGCAGCGTGGGTCATCAGTTGTGGCGCAGCCGGGTCGTCGAGTTCCAGTCCGCGCTGTACGTGCTCAGCGCCAAGTGCGAGCCGGGCCGGCTCCTGGCCACGCTCGCGGTATGTGGCGAGTACTGTACAGTTGTGGCGCAGCCGGGTCGTCGAGTTCCAGTCCGCGCTGTACGTGCTCAGCGCCAAGTGCGAGCCGGGCCGGCTCCTGGCCACGCTCGCGGTATGTGGCGAGTACTGTACAGTTGTGGCGCAGCCGGGTCGTCGAGTTCCAGTCCGCGCTGTACGTGCTCAGCGCCAAGTGCGAGCCGGGCCGGCTCCTGGCCACGCTCGCGGTATGTGGCGAGTACTGTACAGTTGTGGCGCAGCCGGGTCGTCGAGTTCCAGTCCGCGCTGTACGTGCTCAGCGCCAAGTGCGAGCCGGGCCGGCTCCTGGCCACGCTCGCGGTATGTGGCGAGTACTGTACAGTTGTGGCGCAGCCGGGTCGTCGAGTTCCAGTCCGCGCTGTACGTGCTCAGCGCCAAGTGCGAGCCGGGCCGGCTCCTGGCCACGCTCGCGGTATGTGGCGAGTACTGTACAGTTGTGGCGCAGCCGGGTCGTCGAGTTCCAGTCCGCGCTGTACGTGCTCAGCGCCAAGTGCGAGCCGGGCCGGCTCCTGGCCACGCTCGCGGTATGTGGCGAGTACTGTACAGTTGTGGCGCAGCCGGGTCGTCGAGTTCCAGTCCGCGCTGTACGTGCTCAGCGCCAAGTGCGAGCCGGGCCGGCTCCTGGCCACGCTCGCGGTATGTGGCGAGTACTGTACAGTTGTGGCGCAGCCGGGTCGTCGAGTTCCAGTCCGCGCTGTACGTGCTCAGCGCCAAGTGCGAGCCGGGCCGGCTCCTGGCCACGCTCGCGGTATGTGGCGAGTACTGTACAGTTGTGGCGCAGCCGGGTCGTCGAGTTCCAGTCCGCGCTGTACGTGCTCAGCGCCAAGTGCGAGCCGGGCCGGCTCCTGGCCACGCTCGCGGTATGTGGCGAGTACTGTACAGTTGTGGCGCAGCCGGGTCGTCGAGTTCCAGTCCGCGCTGTACGTGCTCAGCGCCAAGTGCGAGCCGGGCCGGCTCCTGGCCACGCTCGCGGTATGTGGCGAGTACTGTACAGTTGTGGCGCAGCCGGGTCGTCGAGTTCCAGTCCGCGCTGTACGTGCTCAGCGCCAAGTGCGAGCCGGGCCGGCTCCTGGCCACGCTCGCGGTATGTGGCGAGTACTGTACAGTTGTGGCGCAGCCGGGTCGTCGAGTTCCAGTCCGCGCTGTACGTGCTCAGCGCCAAGTGCGAGCCGGGCCGGCTCCTGGCCACGCTCGCGGTATGTGGCGAGTACTGTACAGTTGTGGCGCAGCCGGGTCGTCGAGTTCCAGTCCGCGCTGTACGTGCTCAGCGCCAAGTGCGAGCCGGGCCGGCTCCTGGCCACGCTCGCGGTATGTGGCGAGTACTGTACAGTTGTGGCGCAGCCGGGTCGTCGAGTTCCAGTCCGCGCTGTACGTGCTCAGCGCCAAGTGCGAGCCGGGCCGGCTCCTGGCCACGCTCGCGGTATGTGGCGAGTACTGTACAGTTGTGGCGCAGCCGGGTCGTCGAGTTCCAGTCCGCGCTGTACGTGCTCAGCGCCAAGTGCGAGCCGGGCCGGCTCCTGGCCACGCTCGCGGTATGTGGCGAGTACTGTACAGTTGTGGCGCAGCCGGGTCGTCGAGTTCCAGTCCGCGCTGTACGTGCTCAGCGCCAAGTGCGAGCCGGGCCGGCTCCTGGCCACGCTCGCGGTATGTGGCGAGTACTGTACAGTTGTGGCGCAGCCGGGTCGTCGAGTTCCAGTCCGCGCTGTACGTGCTCAGCGCCAAGTGCGAGCCGGGCCGGCTCCTGGCCACGCTCGCGGTATGTGGCGAGTACTGTACAGTTGTGGCGCAGCCGGGTCGTCGAGTTCCAGTCCGCGCTGTACGTGCTCAGCGCCAAGTGCGAGCCGGGCCGGCTCCTGGCCACGCTCGCGGTATGTGGCGAGTACTGTACAGTTGTGGCGCAGCCGGGTCGTCGAGTTCCAGTCCGCGCTGTACGTGCTCAGCGCCAAGTGCGAGCCGGGCCGGCTCCTGGCCACGCTCGCGGTATGTGGCGAGTACTGTACAGTTGTGGCGCAGCCGGGTCGTCGAGTTCCAGTCCGCGCTGTACGTGCTCAGCGCCAAGTGCGAGCCGGGCCGGCTCCTGGCCACGCTCGCGGTATGTGGCGAGTACTGTACAGTTGTGGCGCAGCCGGGTCGTCGAGTTCCAGTCCGCGCTGTACGTGCTCAGCGCCAAGTGCGAGCCGGGCCGGCTCCTGGCCACGCTCGCGGTATGTGGCGAGTACTGTACAGTTGTGGCGCAGCCGGGTCGTCGAGTTCCAGTCCGCGCTGTACGTGCTCAGCGCCAAGTGCGAGCCGGGCCGGCTCCTGGCCACGCTCGCGGTATGTGGCGAGTACTGTACAGTTGTGGCGCAGCCGGGTCGTCGAGTTCCAGTCCGCGCTGTACGTGCTCAGCGCCAAGTGCGAGCCGGGCCGGCTCCTGGCCACGCTCGCGGTATGTGGCGAGTACTGTACAGTTGTGGCGCAGCCGGGTCGTCGAGTTCCAGTCCGCGCTGTACGTGCTCAGCGCCAAGTGCGAGCCGGGCCGGCTCCTGGCCACGCTCGCGGTATGTGGCGAGTACTGTACAGTTGTGGCGCAGCCGGGTCGTCGAGTTCCAGTCCGCGCTGTACGTGCTCAGCGCCAAGTGCGAGCCGGGCCGGCTCCTGGCCACGCTCGCGGTATGTGGCGAGTACTGTACAGTTGTGGCGCAGCCGGGTCGTCGAGTTCCAGTCCGCGCTGTACGTGCTCAGCGCCAAGTGCGAGCCGGGCCGGCTCCTGGCCACGCTCGCGGTATGTGGCGAGTACTGTACAGTTGTGGCGCAGCCGGGTCGTCGAGTTCCAGTCCGCGCTGTACGTGCTCAGCGCCAAGTGCGAGCCGGGCCGGCTCCTGGCCACGCTCGCGGTATGTGGCGAGTACTGTACAGTTGTGGCGCAGCCGGGTCGTCGAGTTCCAGTCCGCGCTGTACGTGCTCAGCGCCAAGTGCGAGCCGGGCCGGCTCCTGGCCACGCTCGCGGTATGTGGCGAGTACTGTACAGTTGTGGCGCAGCCGGGTCGTCGAGTTCCAGTCCGCGCTGTACGTGCTCAGCGCCAAGTGCGAGCCGGGCCGGCTCCTGGCCACGCTCGCGGTATGTGGCGAGTACTGTACAGTTGTGGCGCAGCCGGGTCGTCGAGTTCCAGTCCGCGCTGTACGTGCTCAGCGCCAAGTGCGAGCCGGGCCGGCTCCTGGCCACGCTCGCGGTATGTGGCGAGTACTGTACAGTTGTGGCGCAGCCGGGTCGTCGAGTTCCAGTCCGCGCTGTACGTGCTCAGCGCCAAGTGCGAGCCGGGCCGGCTCCTGGCCACGCTCGCGGTATGTGGCGAGTACTGTACAGTTGTGGCGCAGCCGGGTCGTCGAGTTCCAGTCCGCGCTGTACGTGCTCAGCGCCAAGTGCGAGCCGGGCCGGCTCCTGGCCACGCTCGCGGTATGTGGCGAGTACTGTACAGTTGTGGCGCAGCCGGGTCGTCGAGTTCCAGTCCGCGCTGTACGTGCTCAGCGCCAAGTGCGAGCCGGGCCGGCTCCTGGCCACGCTCGCGGTATGTGGCGAGTACTGTACACGCGTACCTGTACACGTACCTGTACACGCGTACCTGTACACGTACCTGTACACGCGTACCTGTACACGCGTACAGGGCTGGCCAAACTACATGTTTGCTTTCATTCAAATACAATATACGTACTGTCCTACTAATATTATAAATGCGAAAGTTTAGATGTTTGGATGTTTGTTACTCAATCACGCTTAAACGGCTGAACCGATTTGAATGAAATTTTGCAGGAAGATAGTTTATAGCCTGGATTAAAATATAGGATAGCTTTTATCCCGGGTCCACGCGGACGAAGTCGCGGGCGGAAGCTAGTAATATTATAAATGCGAAAGTTTGGATGTTTGGATGTTTAGATGTTTAGATGTTTGGATGTTTGTTACTCTATCACGCTTAAACGGCTCAACCGATTAAGATGAAATTTTGCACGAAGATAGTTTATAACCTGGATTCAAATATAGGATAGTTTTTACCGCGGGTCCACGCAGGCGAAGTCGCGGGCGGAAGCTAGTATAAAATATTTTTATGTTGTGTATTTAAATAAATATAGAGGAGGACAATCTTACACAAATCGACCTAGCCCCATAGTAAGCTCAATAAGGCTTGTGTTACGGGTACTAGACGACGATATATTGAATAGATATAAATACTTAAATACATAGAAAACATCCAAGACTCAGAAACAAATAATCATGCTCATCACACAAATATTTGCCCTTACCGGGATTCGAACCCAAGACCTTCAGCTTCGTAGGCAGCGTCACTACCCACTAGGCTATCCGGTCGTCATTTGAAATATAAAATACAAATTACAGTATTTTAAGCATTTGTATTTAAAATATAAAATACGAAATGCAGTAAGTGGTCCGTTTTAGCAAGGTCTGTAACCTGCAATCGCTCCTAGTGTCTCTGTCTAACAACCATATTTGCTTCTACAGGGTGAAATAATTATAACCGTTCAAAATTTTCCCAGGCATTAGGTATCAATAAAAGATGCCATTTCTGAAAAAAAAAACACAGTATGTATGTATGTAAGCACTTTATTGTACACAACAACAGGTTAAAGAATATACATGTCACACAATAGATCAAGGTACAAAGGCGAACTTATCCCTATAAGGGATCTCTTCCAGCTAACCTTTGAGCAATTTAGAGGAAGGTAGGTAGACCGAGATAGGCAAACTTATACCGTGTACAAAAACACAGAGAAAATGAAAACAAAACCTAATAGGTATTAATTCTAGACAAATAAAAACATGCCAATACATATATAAATATACAGTATAAAATATAGTACACACTATCTTAAGTAATATATATCGCAAATATACAATAAATAAATAAATACTATATTCAACCAATTCACAAGTCATTGGAAAGCCACAACTTCTTCAAATTCATCTTAAGTGACGCAACAGACCGCGACTGTCTCAGCGACAAAGGCAACTCATTCCACAACTTAACAGCGTGCGCGGTAAAAGATCTGGAGTATGTTCGCGTCTTTCTAGACGGTACAGCAAGAGTAAGGTTAGCACTCGACCGCAAGCGGTGGCCACTGCCGTCTGCCATATAGTTAAACCGCTCAGAAAGATAAGGAGGGGAAGTAGGGCTGAACAGTGTGTTGAAAAGTAATGGCAGGATATGCACGTCCCTGCGCCGGCGAATCGGTAACCATCGAAGCTTAGAACGGAATTCAGAGATATGATCATACTTGCGTAGACCAAAAATATATCTGATACATACATTTTGCAGGCGCTCCAGCCTATCAAGCAGCTCCTCGTTGAGGTCCAGAAACGCAATATCGCCATAGTCCAGAAGAGGAAGCAAAAGAGATTGAATAAGGGTCAACTTGGTACGAAGAGGAAGGAAATTCTGAAGACGCCTTAGGGAGTGAAGGGATCTAAAGAACAACATACCTTACATTTTCACAAGAAAATGTGCTGTCCGAATAAATAATTAGTAACGTGTGAATAATCGGGAGCTGAGTGACGCTCGGGGGTAGCGGTGCGGGGGGAGGGGGGAGGGAGGGAGGGAGGGAGAGGCAGGCTCGCCTTGCTAGTGCGCGTCGCAAGGAGGCGCACGCGCATCGCCGCATGGCCGGCCGTGCGCTTCCGTGTTGCGACTCTCGTAGGCGCACTCGCGAACGTGAAAAACAATGTTTACGAACCGGGAGTATTTTGAAATGTTGCGGGTATTCGTCGAAAGTCGCAGTGTACGTGAGTCTCAGAGACTATACGAAGCAGACAGCATTCCTCGACTGCGGAACTCTGGGCTACCAAATGCTAGAGTACCGAATCGTGAGACTCTGTTTAGAGCAAAACGGTTTGCATTTTGAACAATTATTGAAGTACAATTAAAAGTGTAAATGTAATTTGATTACGTGTGCATGAACATACATACCATTAGATATGGGTGCCTAACGTTAATTGAGACAAGTTGCAGTGAGTACATTTTGAAAAGTGTAATTATACGTGTACATTAAGTTGATTGAGACGGTAGTGGTAAGAACAACAGTTGATTGAACTAATTATTGTACCTACATGAGTTGATTCCAATTTTTTAATACGCCTAGTAATGCAAATAAGTTTCACAACTATATTCTTTAGAAATTTCAGACTTCACGCAAAATTGCATTTTGACGGTCCTAAGCCCGTGAAAGTATGAAGGAAAATTGGCAACTTACGTTATTTTTTACTAACTTTCGTTAAAAATCTATCGGGTTTTCTACGCGTAAGTTTGTCTCGGTGACGCAACGGGGGGCGATGCAAGCGTTATCCCCGCCTCCCGCACAGCGGGCTACCGCGATATTCACGAACGCAAGGTTTTTAGGATATCTTTCAGCTCCTATGTCTCAATATTTTAGTACTGAAAGATACTGAAAGAAAAAATACGTATTTTTTGCCAAGGATTCCACTGTTTTGAACGGTAATAACTATTTCACCCTGTATATTCACAGATATAGATAGATACAATTTTTACTCTAAATACTTTCCATTATACGATTATACAATTCAATCAAATGTGTTTCAGAGGAAATGTATTTAAAACTTAAAGTATTTGAAATACAAAATACAAAGAACATGCGAGTGCGGTATTTGAAACCAAATACCAAATACTTCTCCAACCAGTAGTAAAAATACAAATACAATAATAATAATGGTTACCTATTCATGATCCACTTGATATTCCAATATTCCTTCTAATACGTGGGTTTCCATAGCGATGGTAATGGTAAAACATGGCCACTTACTTACCGGAGTCCTGTCACGGTCGCTACTAAAGAAGCAATATTTGAGAACAAACAATATAACCTAATCAAAACAAATCTTATAATTTCCTACATCAACATTTAAGTAATATCCTTTCTTTCCAGTCCATCACCTCAGACCCAGAGGTAACCACAGGCAGCATAACGGTCTTCAACAAAGTGACCGGGGAACCTCACTCCTGGACCGGGCACATCCAGGAACTGCCCCCTAGTCTTCCATACGACACACGGCCTGGGTTGCAACTAGACCTGGCCAGTCTAGACCTTATACCCAACAGTGCGAATCTGAAGCTTGTCAATGGGGAGCTGGTCATGCAGTCCCCGACGAAGGTCGTGTTCGGACAGATAGAGCTGAATGATATACATATTATATTGTTTGTTAAGGTATGGAATTAAGTTGTTTTTGTAGTTTGAGAGTTCTGATCTGATGGCGAGTTGAAAATGCTTTTTTTTTTAAATGGCGTGTTGATACAAAATGGGTAAAGTTTTTTCGCACAATGTTTTTATTAGATTAAGAGGAATTTTGATCTGACGGAGAGCAGGGTTAAATTTGTTTTGTTTTAAAAAACGGATTGGTACAAATGCGAGAATTCTCTTCCGCAAAATGGTTAATATTGTTTTACAAATTCGTTCGTATTCATTCTCGAGATAGTTTGTAATTAACATAATGAAACAATGTATGATCTAGCCGCGTTTAGAATCAGATTGAAGGGATAGTTTTACCCGCAGGTACCATAGGTATACTTACGTCAAAGTGTATAAAAATTGACAGCATTCCATCTCAAAAAATAACGCGGTCGACTAATAGGAGTTTCTTATAATTTTTAGTTTTGTACGAATGCGTTTGTGATATTTTGCGTAAGTATGTTAACTTGGTCAAATATCACTCCATAATAATTATAAGTAATACACAAAAACACACGTTGTAAATCGTTGATCAATGTAATTAAGTACAAGGTGACATGAAGTAAAACAAACACGGGGACAAAGCAAACATAATACTAATAATAATAAGTTTGTGCATGGTCTAGCCCTAGGTTATAAACTATGTTTACCTGACCCCGCCCATCCTGTAGACGGTAAACGACCTTGCCTGAAAACTAAAAAGGAAATAATATTTTAACTAAGTCGCCTGAAACTTATTCCCATGGGTATTGGGTTGTATTAAGATTCAAATTTCAAAGTGGTTTGTTACAAGTTTTTTATCTACGAGCTTTAAATGATAAACGCCTTCTTATTTTAGTTTCTTTAACCCGTGACGCGTCCTAGACACACACGTGTGCGCCTAACGGACAACAGTAAAGGGCTTATGACACTTACCTGAATTTAGCACCCTAATTAGGGAGCGGAGTTGAGTCATAAGCCCTTTACACATTGTTCTACTACAGACGACGCGCGTTCGTCGGGTTTAAGTATAGTAGCAGTAGGGTTGGAACACATACTTGTACAAGAAAGTTACATTGCACCTTTTCAAAGCAAATGGTTCAATGAACAAGTAAAATATCATAAAATTATTTTTAACCCGTTGAATGATGCACACGTCAAGTGTATGGCTAACCGACATTTAATTGAAGTAATGTCGGTCATTATGTTAATATTTAAGTCACATATACTTTAAATGATAATCTAAGTACTTGGATGATATCGTTATTGATGCATAACATATTCATCGTCATTAAACTGTATCTGCAGATATTATAGTGCTAAATGAAGGAATGAGGTGTATATGCCGTCGTGCCTCCCGATGGGAAACTACCTAGTGTAAGTTCACTGTACGGTTTTTTTACGATTTGATTCGTATAGTTTTGTGATAGTATTTTATAACAGAACGTAGTTGATTACTTTGTAAGCCATATTATTAATCGTGTTGATTTTTGTAAATTTATATTTTTGTTTTGCTTTGGAGATCTTTTTAGTTACTTTTATATGCGCTATTGTTGATTTATACGTAATGTTCAGGTAAAGTCGTAACATGGATGTAACCTTAACAACAAAACCGCATGCCTAAATGCACTGTTTTTTTTTTAACTACACCAATTCTGTATGTGAAAGTAGAAAATCAAAAAATATGATTATAGTTTATGTTATGATTACCGTGGCCCAGTTGACAAGGCTAAAGGTTACAAGTCTATGGAATAACGACCGAGGGCCAGTGTTTTCGTTGTAGACGTGTAAATTGGTAACTTACCGTTTTGTGAAATGGGCCGCGGCATATAATAATTGTTTAGGTATACACAGATTTTATATTCCGCGAATTCGTCAAACTATATATCTTCGCATGAGTTAAAGACATGAGCTGTCATTGCAAATCGGAAATAACGAGAAAAAGAAGTTTAACATGTGTTTTTAAAAAGTTAATAATTAAACTAAATTTTGCGATATCGACTTCGTAAACCAGTTTTGGTGATATTTTTCGGAGATTTCCTTAGTTATAACTAGAATTAGGTTTTCTTTATTATTTGAAGAAAGGCATTGTGTCATAAAATGTAATTTAAGTAAAAAATAACACAAATAACTCACACCTTAATTCTTTGAATCGAAGTACTCATTTCTGCATTATTTAACCATGAATGTACAGTCATTTGTAGTGTTTAATTTGTAAAAAAGGATTACTAACACTCCTTTGTTTGTCTTTAAGGCAAATCATTTGAGAATAAGGACAGCCTAAGTCACCACAATGCTGGGTAAGTATACGATTTTACACTTTAAGGGCTTTCCTTACGCCTACAGACAAGCGTATTTTGCAAAATGCTTGCTTTTTCATTCAAGATTACGACGTAACTATTAGTATTTATTTAAAAACTGATAACGTACCTACTTAAATAATCATTCTTAAACTAGGGGCTTACACAGTTTCAATTTTCATTTTCTCTTTCTAAACCTAAAATCAATGAGTTTTATTGGGAGTGTTGTTCAAATTTTGCAGTGAGAAGTGTCGTTTCGGTTCTCAATTTTGCAGTAAACAAATATCATTTGGAACATGAATGATTACAATTAAATTCACCATATTATCTTGTACGAGGGGCTGACATGATTGAAAATCAAAGATTGATTTAAAAAAAATGTCAAACATCTTCCGAGTTTTCTTTTTTTTTTGGTGAAAACAGGATTACATTGGATTTTTTTGCCGCAAATTGTACTTATATTTTGCCCTAAAAATAATATCATAGCAAACTGTAACTTTATGTTAACCCATAAAAAAATAATCCCACGTTGCCGTAAATGTATTTTTTTTAAAGACGTATAAATCACGCTGCACCGACGCCGCGCGCGCCTAAATTTTGATTTAAGAAATGATTAAGAGGTTAAGAAATGATTATTTAAGTACGTTATCAGTTTTTGAATAAATACTAATAGTTACATTAGATTTTGCAAAATACGCTTCTGCTTCTGCTTATGTAGGCGTAACGCCTGTTACTTAACTGTAGACCATAAGGTTTGATATCGGTCTCGTCCGATCATTAGAAATCAAACCGCAGTAAATATAAACATACTCATATGCTTATTCTAACTGGAGCGTAAATCTAGCGGGTATGTCGTAAAATAAAGCTTGATTTACACTAAAACAGTGGCTGTATCCATCCATCATTGGATTAATGTAAACACACAATGCAGTGGACGATACGGTGTCGTGCGACACAGTTTCCTCTAATTACTTTGCCAACTCGTAAACCACCAAGATAGTGGAACTTAATCAGTATTTTAGTATTAAGACATTTTCTAGTTCCTACTTTTTGTAAGTTTTATGTTTTCACCACAAAGACGAATCGTTTCCGATCTCAATCGTTATTTTTTATAAAGATGATTAAAAGGAGTTTCGAACTTTGGTAATTCTTTTATTAACTACTGACATATTTTTAAAACCTGAAGGCCAACGACTTGTAAAATGGTCAGTCTCAATAATTTAAGTAGGTACCTACTCAGAAATGTCACTGAGTAATATTTGTGCCGCAATAGAGCTAATATTAAACCCATTATAAACCTGACTTGAATGCATAAGGCCTGAATCACACTGGCGCGACCTGCGCTGGCGGTCAAAAGTAAACTTGACAGTTATTGTCAAATTTACTATTGACCGCCACCGCAGGCCGCGCCAGTCTGTGAGAGGCTTAAAAGACACATTAATTGCGTACGCTATGACAAATATAAAGACAAGCTATGACAACCTAAGCAAAAAAAAAATGGTTTTCGGCGCCGTAGAAACAAATTATCGATACCCTAGTTCACAATCGTACTAATTACATTTTTTTTATCACTGAAATTGTAACTTTATGATTTGAGCACTATCATACTAATTACACCACTTTTTTCTCCGTAATTAGTAAGATTGTGAACTATGGTATCGTTATGACCACTTGAATTATTTTTGCGGCATAAAAAAGGCGACTGAACTTCCACAAAAAAATACTTCACCTAAAACACTGGCCGTTTAAGCCACGATCACGAAATGACATACCGTCACAAATATCACAGAAAGCTCGTGTCAATTATCAATTCGAATCGCAGCAAGTTATTTACAATTCTTTATGATCTAACTAGTTAGTTATTTTTATTTATAATGGAGCCAAGACGAGAGAAAGTTCCCTTGGATGGGCCCGGACCCCGCGGCGTTCCTGATTGTTATTATGTAAGTAATATAAACTTATTCAAATTTCGCAAAGCATCACACTCCTTCTTATCTTATGAACGAAAATCTAACTGCAGTATCTCAGGTTCTTTCTATTGTTACGCACAGGCGTTAAGTAACGCAACGCGACACGCCGCCCAGCCGACTAGAGATGCGCAAAACGTGTCACTGAAGTGAAAGGAGCGATTCATATCTTCATGTCGTAAAGATATGTATCACTCTTTTCGTTCATTTCGTTCAATTCGCTCAGTTCATCTATAGACTCCGAACAGCTCTCGCTCAGTTGATCTGTGGACTCCTAACAGCTCAAAATCACTCCCACACACAAGTATAAATGAGTGACTCACACATTGACATGTTTTTCTATCAGTAACGTAAGCGTGCACGCGTGAGTGTGAGATAGGTTTATAGCTTCGACTCGTAAGTGCGAAGAGCGCAACCCACTCGTACATCAGTTGCTCGGTTGAGTTGAGAGCGGTAGAGCGGGGGAAGGACGCATACTGAACTGACATAGTGAGTTAGTGAGTTGTTTCATCCTTCAGTGAACGAGTGAGCGAGTGACATAAACGAAAAGATGCAGTTCATTTGAATCTCTCACTCCTGAGTTACACACCTCTACAGCCGACTATGGCTTTTCTCGCCTCTGCGGCTGTGCGTGAACACGACACGACCTAACGAATATTTCCTTAATACCTATTAAACACACACATTAGGTACCTATATTAATACGTGGTTCCCCTGCCCAGACGTCCCGCGTCCTAGACTCGACGTTTCGCTACGTGAAGTTCGTGCGCAAGCTGCGGGCCCTGGAGGAAGAACAGCGCAAGGGCAACGAGATCAAACTGCAGGAGCTTAAGGACAAGCAGTATAGCGACTTCTTCATCAGCTGCGATCGCAAGTAAGTCATTACGTGAAGTTCGTGCGCAAGCTGCGGGCCCTGGAGGAAGAACAGCGCAAGGGCAACGAGATCAAACTGAAGGAGCTCAAGGACAAGCAGTATAGCGACTTCTTCATCAGCTGCGATCGCAAGTAAGTCCTTACGTGAAGTTCGTGCGCAAGCTGCGGGCCCTGGAGGAAGAACAGGGCAAGGGCAACGAGATCAAACTGAAGGAGCTCAAGGACAAGCAGTATAGCGACTTCTTCATCAGCTGCGATCGCAAGTAAGTCCTTACGTGAAGTTCGTGCGCAAGCTGCGGGCCCTGGAGGAAGAACAGCGCAAGGGCAACGAGATCAAACTGAAGGAGCTCAAGGACAAGCAGTATAGCGACTTCTTCATCAGCTGCGATCGCAAGTAAGTCCTTACGTGAAGTTCGTGCGCAAGCTGCGGGCCCTGGAGGAAGAACAGCGCAAGGGCAACGAGATCAAACTGAAGGAGCTCAAGGACAAGCAGTATAGCGACTTCTTCATCAGCTGCGATCGCAAGTAAGTGATTACGTGAAGTTCGTGCGCAAGCTGCGGGCCCTGGAGGAAGAACAGCGCAAGGGCAACGAGATCAAACTGAAGGAGCTCAAGGACAAGCAGTATAGCGACTTCTTCATCAGCTGCGATCGCAAGTAAGTCATTACGTGAAGTTCGTGCGCAAGCTGCGGGCCCTGGAGGAAGAACAGCGCAAGGGCAACGAGATCAAACTGAAGGAGCTCAAGGACAAGCAGTATAGCGACTTCTTCATCAGCTGCGATCGCAAGTAAGTCATTACCACACCCCGGGGATTTGGGTGCGGGAATAACTTGAGAAAGAGTAGAGATAAACAGATAGGTTTTATTGACAAATAATCATATAGTGCCTAATGAATAAATACCTTCCTGCGAATTGTAAACAAACTACAATTTAATTTTAACTTAAGTAGCAGGGACTTTAGCATTTCTACCAAGCCCTTCAAGATAATAATAAAAATAATGTTAATTAATTACCTGCCGTCAATTAGTAGTTAACACGATTTTCAAAATAAACAATTAATATTTTTTCTACATTTGGAACAGTTAAGCTTCCGCGTCTAGCTGTAAATATCCATTTCAAAAAACTAAACGATCTTTCTACGTCGGCAGTCGTAATAGGTTAAATTTTTTGAAGAAGTCAATTGTTGCACGGTGTGTTTGCGATTGCAATTCTATTTCTTTGCCTTGTAACAATTCATTCATAGTTCTTAGTGTGCTATAGCCAGAATTCTTATTTAACACCAACTTTAGTTTATTCCAAATACTTTTTCCTTTTACACTCAAGTTTAATTTGGAGATGTCTTGATAGGTTTTATGAATGATTTTTAGACTGTCGTTAATAGACAGAATTGCACTCTGTACTTTTTTAATGGCATTTGGGATAGTCATTAAATAACTTGCTATGAAATTTAAGTCGCTTCTAATATTAGCATTCCCAAATGCTCTTTTTGCTTTACTAACACTCTGGCCTTCTGAGGGACTGAATGTATTCAAAACACTTTTAACTTCATCATAATGTTTGCTATAATATGCCGCTGCTTCTAGCCAGGTCCCCCATCGAATGATTGTTGGTCGGGGTGGCAAAGGTACTCCGGGCATCATTTCTTGAATTTTTTTGATTCTTTTCGGAGACTTCAGAAATGTCTTTTTAACATTGGCGATTAACGCATCCACGTTTGGATAAAGTTTTCTGACGTGTTCAGCCACTCTATTTAAACCGTGAGCATTTATTTGATATCATACTAGATGTTATCCGCGGCTTCGTAAGCGTAATTGAATGAAATATTTTCAAATAAATCAATACTTGAACGTATGTTTTTTTTGTATATTTTTATTCAATTAATTATTCAGTAGGTAAGTATACATTCTGTTATTTAATTCATACCTATTCTTTGGCTTATGTCATTCATTCCCGCACCCAAATCCCCGGGGTATGGTCATTACGTGAAGTTCGTGCGCAAGCTGCGGGCCCTGGCGGAAGAACAGCGCAAGGGCAACGAGATCAAACTGAAGGAGCTCAAGGACAAGCAGTATAGCGACTTCTTCATTAGCTGCGATTGCAGGTAAGTCATTACGTGAAGTTCGTGCGCAAGCTGCAGGCCCTGGAGGAAGAACAGCGCAAGGGCAACGAGATCAAACTGAAGGAGCTCAAGGACAAGCAGTATAGCGACTTCTTCATCAGCTGCGATCGCAAGTAAGTGACTATACTGGCATGTCCGCATGTATAGGATCAGCCCACCTCAGGCTGCTTGGTCACTGACTCAAAATTTAATGCTAGTCACTTGAAAAACAAGCTGCCGGCCCGCCTTCCTGAAAAGCAAGCTGCCGGTCCGCCTTCCTGAAAAACAAGCTGCCGGCCCGCCTTCCTGAAAAACAAGCTGCCGGCCCGCCTTCCTGAAAAGCAAGCTGCCGGTCCGCCTTCCTGAAAAGCAAGCTGCCGGTCCGCCTTCCTGAAAAGCAAGCTGCCGGTCCGCCTTCCTGAAAAGCAAGCTGCCGGTCCGCCTTCCTGAAAAACAAGCTGCCGGCCCGCCTTCCTGAAAAACAGCACCACTTACTAGCACGGCATTCACACCACGAGCCGCATAAACCCTCGGATAAAACCGTCGTCTCGTACTCAGTATACGAGCGCTCGAGTACATTCCCTTGCCTAGGTTATGCCCGCCATAAACGCGATCATGCTAGCTAGTCTGTACATACTACCCTGCGATCAGACCTTTCTAAGCAAAATTAATTCCTAGAACGACTGATTTGCGTATCCGTGAGCAGTACGGCGGGCAGACGTGTGAGGGCTCGGCCACACTTCGAGCGGCGGCATTAGAGGCAGCGGGCGCCATACAGAGATGTACTTACAAAATACTTAAAAAAAGTATTTAAATACAAAATGCAAATACTTTTCTAATTTAATATTTCAAATGCAAAATACTTTTGCTTTTTGTATTTAAATACTAAATGCACAATAGGTATTTTCAAATATACCAAATACTTTCAAAAAGTAATCGAAAAAGTCAATCTCGTTAAAGCGCATCTAGTGGCCATTTGCCGAACCGCTGACCCATTCACTTGAAAATTTGAGTGGTAAATTTCGAAACTTAGCAGTTAAAAAAGTATTTTATATTTGACAAATATAAAATACATTTCGAAAAGCATTTCAAATAAAATACAAAAAAAGTATTTACGTACAAAATATAAAATACGTATTTTGTATTTGCATTTTAAATACAAGTATTTCAAATAAGACAACTCTGGCGCCATGCTTGGGAAGGAGAAGTCGGAGGAGTTGGACGTATGGTGTCACCGCTGCCGAGCCCCGAGTACTTTGTTAACATTGTGATTATATATTTGGATGCATATTTGTTTCGTCAGATCTGTACTCAACAACGTGGCTCGCCGAGTCGAATTATGCATGGCGTCTTACCAAACTGATCTAGCGGCGAAAAAGGAGAGGTACCAAATCATTATATCAATTGGCTTATACCCGATATATTATATACTTTTGCTCTTACCTTTCTACTTTTCCCCTAAAGCCTGAAAGAGCTGCTCGCCCGCGAAGAGGAGGAGAACATCCGCAAGTTCGTGGTACAAGTGCAAGCGGCACGGGAGACGGCCTGGCAGGACAAGAAGGATAGACTAGCGTTTCTGATAGCCAAGCGGAAGAAGGAGCATGAAGAGAGGTTCAAGGACACACCGCTGTGAGTTTTACTACAGTTAAGTGGCAGTGGGGGGACATTGCACGTAGAAACGTGGCCGTTGGAGTGGAAAGATTCTCGGATGGCGACAACGTACCGGCAGGCGCAACGTGGAGACTCCCCACAAGGCGGACTGATGACCTGATGGACTGTTGGTAAAGGTCGCGGGGGTCCGCTGGATGCGGGCGGCGCAGGACTCTTCGGGGGAGGCCTATGTCCAGCAGTGGACGTCTTTCGGCTGATATTGATGATGATGAATCAATTTAGGCAACAATTTTTTTATCCGAAATCAAGACCATCACTATTCTTCCCCATAATGTAAATCTACTTGCAGATCGAAATGCGTCCACGTTCTACCGTGCCTCGTGAAAATCCGAGCGATGGAGGCTCAGGACATCCAGCTTTACCAAATGAGGGAGAAGGCGGCGCGGCAAGCGGCGGAGAAAGAGTTCGACAAGATGTGGCATGAGGTCGCCATGAAGGAGTCTGAAGCTTTGGTTAGCACGCTACTTATTATTATTTTTATCAGGAGCCTGTGCTGTCCCACTTCTGGACAAAAGGCCACCCCCTTCGTTTTCAGGCATCCCGATCCCAAGCAGCGTCTGGCCAATCCTTTAAAAAGGAGTCTATCTTGCCCCGCCATCGCCGGCGAGGTCTGCCGCGTCTCCGTTAGTCTGAGGCTTTGGTTAGCATACTACTTATTATTATTATTATTAGGAGCCTGTGGTGTCCCACTGCTGGGCAAAGGCCTCCCCTCGTTTCCAGGCGTCTCGATCCCGATCAGCGTCTGGCAAATCCTTTAAAAAGGAGTCTATCTCGTCCCGCCATCGCCGGCGAGATCTGCCGCGTCTCCGTTAGCACACTACGTATATTTGCAATATCTTTTGGTAGCATCATTCTGCCCGCGTGTGAGGCAGCAGAGCGGTGTGTGAGGAAAAAACACACCAATATGAAGAGATGCGCGCGGGCTGGCATCTGGCAATGCTATTGATGGGCTATTATTCCTCGTACACCGCTCCACTCATCTTACCAGGCGGTCGCCGTTACGCTTATTGATCTAGGGGTGTTGCTTGCAGTGCAGGCAACAATCACTAAATACTGTGTTGCAATGACATCCCGTCTTAGGCTATATCAATGTAAATTGTGCCATAAGGTACAAAATGACAGGCTGGGTTTGTTCAACGTATTCGTGGTTCCTTGGGGGAGGCATATGTTCAACAGTGGACGTATTTCGGCTGATATGCTGATGATGATGATGATTTGTGATTTTCAGGCAGCTCGTATGGAATACGACGTAATACAGCGAGCGCGCCGCGACATGGATTGCCTCAAATACTCAATGTATCAGGCAGAACAGAACAAAATTAACCAACAGAAGGAGAAAGAGCGGCTTAAGCAGGAAACGCTGTACTTCAGGGCGTTGTGGGACAAGGCCATCAAGGATGAAGAAGAAGGTACATAGGTCTGAGGGTCCAATCAGACCCCTATTTTTACAACAATGCAGTTCACCACCCTAGTCTCATTGTGTTTTACCAATCTGGATCGGCGACAATTCCAAGCAAGGAGAATCCTATTCTAAATGGGTTTGACCGACTGAGACACTTGTCTCACTCAATCCCGGATTTAATGGCGTACTTAGTCCGAAGAAGAGACGGGTAGAAGGCGAGGTAGGCCCGACTGATTTGTTAAGTTTTCGGCTCCATTTTCTATCCATCTAATTGTATGTACCCTACCTAATCGTATAAATAACCACTTAATAGTTTCACTACTTCATAACATACAGTTTGCTCGATAGAAAATGAGACTAAAAATCCACAAATCCGACCTATTTCAGCTTGACGTGCCTTTCTTTATTCAAGTAATGGGTACAAACAAAGCGACAAAACCGCAAAGACTTGTTTACTCGTGATTGTGATCAAACTAGACACATTCGTTTTGAAGTATCGTCAACATTATTCAAGTTGTTACGTAAACATTGTGTAACTTTCAGCTGAACGCCGCCGCTCGGATGCGCGTCACAAAACCGGCCGCGACAGAGAGCAAGCGATCGAAGAGCGGAAGATGAACTTGCAGAAACTGGCTGTAGAACAACAAGTCATACAGGACGCGTGGAACTCGCTGGCAGGACAAGGGCTCGCTGCAGTCAAGGCTGAAGAGGAGCTGATCAGGCAGAAGGAGGTAAGATATAGGAGAACAAGCGAAGAGACCGAAGAGCGAAAGATGACCTCGAGAAAACAGTAGGATCAGCAAGGTCAGGACCTCGCTAGCGTAAAGGCTGAAGAGGAGCTGATCAGGCGGAAGGAGGTAAGACAGAAGGAGGAGCAAGCGATCGCAGGGCGGGAGTTCACTTGAAGAGGCTGGCTGAAGAACAACAAGTCACGCAGGACGCGTGGGACTCGCTGGCAGGATAGGGGCTCACTGCCGTCGCGGCTGAAGAGGAGCTGGTCAGGAAATGAGGTAAGACATAGGAGGAGGGTATCGAACAGGAGCTTCGAAGCCGGAAAAAGGTAAGAACGAACTTCGTAGATCATAAATACTAAAAGAAGGGAAAGAAATGTTAAGATCATTGCAGAAGACAGAGAATACTAATAGAAGTCACACTGTAAGGTCTCATTTAATAGAGACCTTACAGCTGATCTGATTATCTGAGGTTAGGCCATTTTTTTCCAATGACAGGCTGGCAGATCACGTCGCCGCTAGTGGACATGTAAAACTTCCCGAACGCTGTAGAGTCTGTTTAATTTTAATTCCCACCAAATCCCACAGCGCGAGCTCGACCAGTGCAACCGCAAGATGATCGAGCTGCGCGACGAGATGCGCGCCTCCGAGTCGGCCAACGACGACCTCATACGCGAGGAGGCGCAGAAGTACCAGAAGGTGGTCGACCAGAAACGCTGCCAGTACCTCAGCTGGTCGCAGAAGACTAACCGGGTGAGTGCGTGGACGTCTACGCATTTTTTCTAGCGTTTCTTTCCGCTTACACCCTAATATGATTATCTAGCAGGAAGCAGGGAAGGCAGCCAGGGTAGGAACACACCGGTCCGCTTTGGCATCTAATCCTAAGATTTGGCGTAGTTTTTCGAAATTGGATTTGACCTTCCAACCCAGCGGGAAAACTAAACCTTGTTGGGGTTGGACCAGTTTGCTCACAACGTTTTCTTTCACCCAAAAGCCACTCATAATAGTCATAATCTTCCTGGTATCCCCGGTGGTACTTTAAAGGAGTCCGGAGTCCGCTTTAACATCTAATCTCAAAAGTTATATATATATTTCGTGTACCTACATAAACTTTTCTTTTAACCCAGTGGTACGAGCCGGGATTCGAATCGAACCCTCATCCAGATTGAAATTCGCGTGGCTTACCACTCGACTCCAGTTGCTTGTGGTTATATTTTCCATTTTCAACATGTTAACTAACATTTTTGGATAACTATGTAGGCTTATCGTCTATTACCCATCGTGCAAGATTTGCTTAGGGACTAGGTCGATATGTGTGAGATTGTCCCCAAATTATTTATTCATCTTATTTATTTAAACCAGGACGTCCGCAAAGCCATGATCGACCAGATCCACGACCGGAAGGAAGCGCGCGAGGATCTAAAGAAGAAACTGCTGGAGCAGGACGAGTATCATAGACAGCTGTTCGGTCAGCTGACACAGCTGGCGGCGCATAAAGACGTCACTGACGCGCAACAGAGGAAGAAGCATCAGGAGAACCTGGTGAAGCAGATCGAGTATAACAAATTCCTCAAGGTAAAGGACGCCACACCACACACCCAGGTAGTATGTTAAAAAAGAACTGCTGGAGCAGGACGAGTATCATAGACAGCTGTTCGGTCAGCTGACACAGCTGGCGGCGCATAAAGACGTCACTGACGCGCAACAGAGGAAGAGGCATCAGGAGAACCTGGTGAAGCAGATCGAATATAACAAATTCCTCAAGGTAAAAGACGCCACACCACACACCCAGGTAGTATGTTAAAAAAGAACTGCTGGAGCAGGACGAGTATCATAGACAGCTGTTCGGTCAGCTGACGCAGCTGGCGGCGTATAAAGACGTCACACTGACGCGCAACAGAGGAAGAGGCATCAGAGGCTCTAGTATAAGTTTTACCGAAACAAAACGTTACGACCGCGTTTGCGTTTAGCCGTCAAATCCCATACAAATGCAAAAACGCAAACGCGATCGTAAAGTTTTGTTTCGGTAAAACTTATACTAGAGCCTCTGGAGAACCTGGTGAAGCAGGTCGAGTATACAAATTCCTCAAGGTAATTAGATACACATTCAATCAAGAATCACCGTTGCCAGAGCGAACGATAACGCTTGCCATATCGAGAGAGCCGAGTATTCGTTTATGAGGCTTTTTGAACAGACTTCAGAAAAGGAGGTTCTCAATTCTTTAGAATTATTTTGTACAGGCTCCCCGATTATTTAAAGACGTCTGGACTGATTAGGATTTTTATTTTTATTTGGGTATCCTTCCCAGGTCATCCTATGGTCATCAGGTCAGGATGAGATCCTGGAGAAATCAAGGGAACTTTATAGGCACACTTGAAGCGAATTGGGTACTGATTTGAACTCGGTTGTAACTTTGTTTTTAAAGTGCTTTAATTATTTCAAAATGTTTCTGAAGAATTATTCCATGTGTTTGGTGTGGGTGTATCGTATTAAATATTGCAGGAACGAGCATTGAAAGAGGAACAAGACCAGATCAAGAAGTGCCAGCGGGCGACCGAGGAGTACAATCAGGAGATCAGCCGGATGCTGTGCCGGTCAGTGCAGTGTGTTTATATCAAACTGCTGGGCGGGCCACATTGCCGTTGGCCGTTGGGGCGGAAAGGCTCTCGAGTGGCGACCACGTACCGGAAGACGCAGGCGGACCTCGTAATAATATCACACAACCATTTGTGTGAAATTATTACGAGGTCCGTCTGCGTTTTTTGCTCCATACCAAATGGTTGAAAAATGGTTCTTAAAAACCCATATATTTTTAGCCAACGATACCCCACATCGTGGGTTTAACGAGGAAAAAAGTTACACCGCCACTTTACATGTAGTGGAGGTATCCTAAAAAAAATGTCAAGAGTTTATTCTACCATTTTGTCGGCGTGATTGATTTATATACCCATACTGAATTTAGTAAGGGTCACTGAGCTAAGCCGAAGAGGGACAGACGGCCATGGCGAAACCATAAGGGTTCCTAGCTCACTACGGAACCCTAAAAACGCTAATCCGCAACATCGCCCTCCTAGCGTTTTTCCCGGTTACTATCCTAAAGGCGCCCGGGGTCCGCTTTGGTATCCTAACATTTGTAGGCACTAGTTTTACGAAAGCGAGAGCCAGTGGGAAAACTAAACTAGGTAAGTATATAATAACGCCCGTTTCCCGGAGCGGTACGCAAAGATCACGGATTTCCACTTTTTACGTTCTTGACAAACCTTTCATGCTTCATTCACTACCTATACAATCAGATTTTAACGAGCGTAACTTGCGAATTACCGACGGTTTTAAGCAACCGGTCTCTAAGAGACCGCAGTAAGCTATGGAGAATCGAGAATTACAGACATGGATATACCTCATGTCATTGTATATGTAAAGTTTCGTCACAATCCAACACGTAGTTTTGAAATGAGAGCGTAACTACGATTGTATGGGAAGGTAAAATTCGGCCGAGCTTACTGCGGACTCTTAATACGTATGTGTTGTTCCAGACCATTCTACAGCGACATGCAGCATCCTTTCTTACGGCAGATGGCCGGTGGACTCAAGATGAAGGAAAGGTGTCCCTGCTCCAAGCCAGACTATTGCGCCGTGCCTGACGCTAAACCTACATCTTAGATGCTAAGCCATCAGCAGTGTATACGCTGCTTTTTAAAGGGTAAACCAATATCGAAAGGGTCCAAGACAGCATAAATGAAACTTCAATCCCTTTAAAAGATATAGGTTAATAACTACAACTTAGAAAAGTTGAAAAACCCCCGACATTTTCATTTCAAAGTCCAATATCTCAAAAACGGCTAAACAGATTTTCATGAAACATAGCTAAGAACACTCAGGATCACATCAGCTTTTGAATAAAAAAACAGCATTCAATTCGATCCATCCGTTTGGGAGCTACGATACCACAGACAGATACACAGACGCGTTAAAATTATAACACCACTCTGCGTCGGCGGTTAATAAACTGAGGTACAGTCAGCATCAAAAGTAACTGCGCAATCGAAGACGTCAAATGCTCTTATTCCCTTTTAATAAAGACTTTTGACGTCTTCGTTTGCGTAGCTACTTTTGATGCTGACCGTACAACCCGTCGGAAATATCTGCGAACCTCGCTGGAATGCGCTTCCCCTCGCGCGACGTAATGACGTCATTAAACCAGGTTCGCGGATATTTAAGACGGCTTGTAAAGCCTTATGTTTGCCTTAGACAATTTAAATATGTAATATCTATTCGAATACGTCACCTCTATAATACAAGACGGGCTTTACTTGATTTTATAGGGTAGTAAGTATTCCACTTGTCAAAGATCTTTCTCCAATGTGCCTTTGATCAAAGATATTGGATGACTTCATCAAATTTACTAGAAACGCCGACATTTGATCAAATATTACGAATGAGATTTATTTATAAATGGCCATGCATATCCTACTAATATTATAAATGCGAAAGTTTAGATGTTTGGACGTTTGTTACTCAATCACGCTTAAACGGCTGAACCGATTTGAATGAAATTTTGCACGAAGATAGTTTATAGCCTGGATTAAAATATAGGATAGTTTTTATCCCGGGTCCACGCGGACGAAGTCGCGGGCGGAAGCTAATATAGTATAAAAACTTGAACCAAGATATTGGACATGTGGAATGGGCCTGTGTCAAAGGAATTGGATTAAATATTGAATATACAAATTGGACAAAGATCTTGGACAAGTGGAATACCACCCTTTACCTATATCATCCTCTTCAAAGGATTGTAAAGCATTCTGAATTGGAACAGTGTTTTGTTTCGTTCTATTTTAAAACAAAACACAGTCCTGTTCCAAGTATTTGCAATTGGACTTGATTCAAATTAGATTGTTTTTTTTTTATATAGAGTATGCGGCTAGCGGGTATAGTTGGTAGGTACAGTCAGCATCGTATAGAAATTGTAACACATCCTTACTCTTACAGTAGTAAATAAAGACGTGTACCGAAATATTTGACTACTTTGGCTGCTATCTAACTATATGATGCCGACTGTACGTATTGGTCCATTTGTCATTGTTGGTCTTGGTCCAAGGGGAATGCTAGATACTTATGTATCCCAACTGAGCTTATTTGATTGATCATTTGTTACATATATGTATTATATTATAATAGTGCTTTGATAAAATTATTATTTAATAAAGTTTTCAATTATTACCAATTCCGTATCGTATTTATAATCTTTTATTTCCTTACCTTACTCATTAAAATGCAAGTCTCGTACTAAAAACCGGAAAATAGATACATATCTGGATCATCACTGAAGAATATTTTTACGACTATCCTTATAACACGACAAAATTACGTATGCCGGCTAGTGGCGCTGCGTTGTATGCAATTACTATGCAATACCTTTAGTTCCTGTTTTCTCCGTTGACGTACGTAACTTGGTGGAGGTGCACAAACACAAAGTTACTTTTGCGGGCCCTAGTGTCACTATAAGCGCTGGCTTTAGTACTATCGTCACGCACTGACTTTAGTTTGACAATTCGCCGCTCGCAAATATAAGTTTGTAAAGTTGGTATCCTTGAACCAGGTGTGTCGTCTTAGTGATGAAGGAGATATAAAATAGAAGTAGGTACACGTGGATATTATCCAATTTAGATGCAGATAGCGTCGTCAGATGTGTCACGTAGTAATATGGTCAAAACATGTACAGTTGCGCAGAAAATGCGATAGGAAAAATGTTGTCTTCCTGACGAAGACCATAATAGGCGCATGCCTATTTCTGTTACAATTACAAGAACCACATGCCTAGGCCCTACATCATTCTAGTCTGAAATCGAATTAACCTTTCCGCCGCCATCAGCACTATACATATCATACATATCTCGGCGTGAAAAGGGATTTCCAGCCTCAACTATCCGTCTATATGTACTCGGCCGGCAACCCCTTACTTCCCGGCCTCTGTAGTAATGTATTACTCAACATTATCAATGTGACGTCCAAGCTCAGCTAGCATTGTTAAAATATAACTGTAACAAAAATTAGTATTGATTACTCCAGAGGCCGGGAAAATAGGGATTGCCGGCCAAGTAGTCGTCGCTTTGCAGGCCTAAGACTCCAATTTTGTACGGAATTCCATTACTTATAAATACCAATCCTGTAATAAATAATGTCAATATTCCATTGCATGTTTGAAAATAATATATTATGTATTACCTCATTATAATATTTTTCTATAGGTAGCTACACCGTGACTACATACTGACGCTATTTCTGTCATCGTAGGCAAATCGATTTCCTGGTAAAGTAGTTAAATCCTCTAATGACTATAATTTTTCTACCAAGATGTTGACCAACCTAGTGATACATAAGTGACGAAAACCGTGTGCCGACTAAAGATACGAGGGGTCGCTGTAATACCAACAACATCGAAACGCTCATGGCCTAGCGGTACCTGCACGATCGCACTGACTGTGCGGGTTAAGCAACGTGGCCGCTTTGAATGGTGACCACCTGAGCTCGTGCTTTGGAAGGTAGGGGAGAGTAGGGTATCTACGAACACTTAAGCAGAAATACGAATAAAAACGAAGCTATAAACGAATCAAATCTTCTTTATTGCTTATTGTTTAGTGTATCTAATCAGTCACAAGCTCTCATTAACAATTATTATAATATCTTGAAATAAAATCAACTTCTATAACAAAAACAAAAACCTTAGTGTTCGAATTTACCCGACAGGCTTGGGGTAATTCCGAACAAGACGTGGGGTGATTGCGAATCACTAAGGGTAATCACGAACAGACCATCTTTGCCAATAATTAATCACAAAAAAAGAAGCCGCTAGATGTACTCTCACCGCTAGTACAATTCTCATGCGCCCAT
Source organism: Epinotia bilunana (assembly GCA_947049275.1). Classification (NCBI taxonomy): domain Eukaryota; kingdom Metazoa; phylum Arthropoda; class Insecta; order Lepidoptera; family Tortricidae; genus Epinotia; species Epinotia bilunana. The sequence goes on from OX346254.1 coordinate 3,680,025, forward strand.
AGCTTACACTTGACACACATAATCCAATCTTCGGATGACCCACAGTATACTTTTCATTGCAAACTAAGCAATAGTAATCATTTTCTTTATTAGCTATGGACTTTTTTGCTTCTTTTTTGGCAGATTTGTCTCAAACTTCTTTAAATTCTTTACTCCTTTCTTACTTTTAGTAGCAGCTTTTTAAAACTTGCAGTTTCTTCTCTCTCTTCCGTTCCTTCTCTTCCAAAACATCTTTCATTGGAGTGCTAGTAATGACTGTTGAATGTTTGTTTGTTTAAATCTTCTAACTGATATTTGACTTCGGTTTTTCGTTTGTATTCGCAAGGCATCTAAAACGACATTAAAATATTATAAAAACATTTTGCAACCGTTTGGGGTAGTGGCGAACGTTCGTCATTATCCGTCTCAATTCATTCGTGATTGCCCCGTAAGCCGAAATACAAAAACGAAAATTATTTTTCAAGGTTATTTTATCGTTGTCAAAAGTAGGTTATGCGTACACGAATCTTCTATTATAAAGCCTTGCAATGAAAAAACAAGTAAATTACATGACACAAATCGTAGTCACTACCCGAAAATTCGTTTATGCAAAAATTACATGAAATTAGGTCAACATTTTTAAGTTTTCTTACCGTGAGCAAGGAGCGCGTTCCGACTGTAACACTGCATGCCCGACACTGAGTGGCGGGGCCGGCCTCGAAAGGTGAATAGAGTTGTTGGGCTACCAGTCTCTGTCACACCGAGACGGCCTTGGTCGGCATTACCCCGCGTTCGCCATTACACTACTCTCCCCTACGTTCAGCCATTGATCCCGATTGTGCAGTATGAAAGCAGTCCTTACGCCCAGTTAAACCAAGTTGCCCACAATAATGCTCACTCACTTGACGAAGCCTCTAACACCAATAAGGGATCTCCTTTTAGTTGGACTGAAAGGTCCGATAGCACCCGGTTTTGCAAAAACTACTAATTGACGACCAGAGGTGGAACTGACTCCTCAGGGGCTCGGTCGACTTTACGCGCTGCCGCGAACACAGTTACGTTCACACAAACATATTATGTACATTACTTACCTAGTTTAATTAGAGTTACTTGGCTGCAGTCGTCCACAAAGAAGTACTTGCAATACATACATACCAAAGAATGAATGGAAAACGCGGTTCCCGTAACCTACACCAGTCATAAAGTACCTACCTAACAAATACTTCATATTGATAAATATCCAAGAAATATTCCTCTACTGGGAATAATCGTTTAATTGTTATTTTTCCTCCTGCACTTATTTTATGAATCATTGAGTGAATGCGTATCTATGTGCAATGATTATTCACACTCGTGTCACCGACTGTACAGGGGTATTTTCCTGGTGGAAGTATTATGAGTGACTAAGTCGTCGTCACTGGACAAAGAAACCGGTGATTTAGTGTCGAATTGTCCTCAATATAAGGCTGATGTAAATTAAAGCAGCGTCAGTTGAGTCCCGACTTCAATCTACAATGTATTCTAAAGTGGTAATTGTCTTTGCGTTAGCGGCATTCGTCGCGGCCAATGACATCCACCAGGGGACCAATAACACCCACAGTCACAAACCCTTTTTTGAAGGGCTCTATGAAGGAGAGTGGACCTACACAGGACGGGCAATGAAGGACATCATTGTCAATTCAAGTGGCATCATCTCAGCAATCAACGTCACTGACCTCAGGGACTCCAAAGACGGCGAAGCAACTATCGTCAGCGGCGGAGTCGGACACAATAACGTCACCATCTCCCTGAAAAGCCCGGCTGTGTTCAGAGGATACCATTTCTTCGTCGAAGTTTATTCGGACGAGGAGATTCATATGGGCGGCCGCGATGAAGTCTCCTCGACTCCTCAAGTGACTGTGAAGCCTGTCGCAGCATCCGAGCCTACTGATAAACCAGTCACCGGTAGCACTGGTAAGCCTTCAACTGAATTGCCTGCTGCGGATAATGATAGTACCACCTTCGCTACCACTGGCAAGTCCGACGTCACTACTGTCCCTGCGACTCTCGCTGCTGGTAAACCTGAAGTTACTGGACCGGCTGAGGTCACTGGTGTACACAAGATGGAGATGGAAGTTCCAGAGGAGGTTGAGGATATGCCGACGAGGATGGAGATTGGTTTCAACCCACCCAAATAGATGATTAAAAATGTAGGCTGTTGGTTGTGACGTCTTACTCTTTGAACGCCAATAACGGACGTATCCGTACCAAAGGTTCACGGCAAAAGAATTCCGTTAGGGTAGGCAGGGAGTCATCTGCTTATTTACTTAAATGTGGTGTGCGTTTGACCGTGTCCTATTTTAAGTAGTGTTAAAATGTGTAATACCCTTTGAATTGCATATTCGATTTTACAAGATTGCCATACCATGGAGAAAAATAACTTGAAACATGAAGAAACTTCTCAGACTGTGTTTGAAACTATAGAATTTTTAATTCCTGGCGTTGCGGTGTACTCGTGTCAACTTAAGACGTCATTGGCGTTCATAGGGTTAAGGCCAAACTAAAAACACAATTAAAGTGATATAGTAATACATGGACATATTATTTATTGTTGAATCGGGTAACTGAATTCTTGGACAACTTTGAGCCCAGAAAAGTTATAAGGCGTTCTATGATTAAATCGTTGTATTTTGTGATAAAATATGTGCAATTAAAATAGATAACTAAAAATTATCATAGTTCGAAATTCAAACTTAAGTTGATAGGCATAAGGTACAATTTACCGTTTTATGACTCTTCAAAGGAAATTCATCCATCCTTAACTAGCTGTTCTTTTTTTATTTACTGTTTTAGCTTTAATAGGTTTATTAAGAAACAATGAAATAAATGAGTTATAATAATAAAAATCTTTTATTCTGCAAAATCGTCTTTCTTACCTGTACACTACACTTAGACAATAGGTAACAAAAGGAATGATGAGATTTCCAAATCACAATTGCATATGAACTACCATCATTGTGAGTCCACAGAACACAGACTGAAGTCTACTCTGATTGCGCAGCGCTAGAGCTGCTAGATGGCAACTAGTTTAAAGTATTACCGTATCTATACCCTATTCCACAATAAGAAAAATCGTGCGTGAAGCGTTCTTTACACCTATAAATTTGTAAAAACAACCGTCTTCAAAGTGAACGAATTGAATGTTGGTGGTTTCTTTCCATATTATAGCTGCTTCTCTAGGTTGTCATGACAAATTGCTAGGTGTACAATGGCCTTTATTCGTCTATCGATTTCATGGAAAACCATTTTGAAACCCAATAACATTACTATTTTTATGGTTAGAAGCACTTAATGTTCGAAATAAGTAAAACAACAATTCTTCCCATTGATACCCTAGGTAAACGGAAAAACGTCAGACGAATTTCTCCGTTAAAATTCTAATGTTATATGGAAGCATGAATTATGACGTGGGACTTTACAACTTCTTTAGTTGCTGAATATGACAGGAAAAGATAACAAAGAGACGTAATAAAACTGACCGAAGTGTGGCACGTGCACTGGACACTTCGGTCAGTTTTATAGTAGCCACTGTTTGTTCTATTGTTTATTCACAGTATGCTTTGAGCGTAATTACACACCAGCGTAATGCTTTAACAACCACTTGAAGATTAAACAATAGATGTCGGAAATGGTTGGTTTGAAGTACTTTTCGTCATCTAAACTAAAACAAACTATAGTAAATGTGTGAAATCGATATCGTTGTCCCGTACGACACGACACCTCAGATGATACCATCCCGACTTGAAACCTTGTTTACGGACAGGCGACGCGGGCCGCGTGCTGTCAAGCGAGTTTGAAAACGCTCACGCGTGTACAGCTCTGATGCAGCGCCATATGTTTCTGTTTAGGAGACTTCGTACTTGTCTATGAACACGATTTATGAGCATTTACATTTACGATTTAGGAGTAAATCTGTATCGGGTTCGAATAGGAATTCGAACCCGATACAGAGGCGCGTTTAGACAGATTGTTTATTTTGTATTAATGGAGCATATATAACAAAGAACAAACATGTATACTAAAACAAAGGATAAACTAAACTAAAAGCGGAATAACATATATGTATTTACAAATGAAAATTGCCTCAAGCCTGGAATCCGGAAGCAGGGTGCCCAGAAAGCTGGCGGCATTGCCGCGCTGGATGGCGATATTGACGCGCTGTACTAGGTACGCATAAGCCTTCTGGTCACCTGTCGTGTCGACAAGAGGCTTTGTCAGCTCTTTAAAGGTAGCTTTGCATTGAAGTTACCGAATTTTATACTTTATTGGATAAAAAACTTGATATACATAACTGTCTGTATTGATTCGTTTAGGACGCGGTGCGTAAGTTAAGCATGAATTCATGGTAACTTAAACAAGATAGGTACAAGTATTTTCTATAATACATTTATATCATTACCTATTTAAATATGTATAATGTCATTTTTGTATATGTAAACTGTCACATACCATTGATTACCGATTTACGCTACAAAGAGTGGCTTCTATGTATAAATCCAATCGCTTTATCAATAAAAATCGCCGACTTACGTAGCCTAAAGAGTTAAGAGGGGTTATTCCCACCTGTTGCCGTCAATTTGTTACCAGTGGTTTTTTACCGGGGAACTAATAGGAATAAAAATTTATGGTAATGGGATTTTTATTCCAGTAGTTACCACCAAGTACTTTAGTAGTAACAAATGGGAAAAATATTCCCAGTAGTTAACACCAAGTACTTTAGTAGTAACAAATGGGAAAAATATTCCCAGTAGTTAACACCAAGTACTTTAGTAGTAACAAATGGGAAAAATATTCCCAGTAGTTAACACCAAGTACTTTAGTAGTAACAAATGGGAAAAATATTCCCAGTAGTTAACACCAAGTACTTTAGTAGTAACAAATGGGAAAAATATTCACAGTAGTTACCACCGAGTACTATAATGGTAAAGGATGGGGAAAAATCTTAAAATAATCTCAAAAACATTGGTCAACACTTACACTAAAAATATATGGTCACTAGAAACTGAGCTCACTTAAAATAACCAACAATAACATTAATATAGATTGGGTAGCTTACATTGTAGGTAACACTTATACTTATAGGATAACAAATAATTCAGAATATATTTGTACTTTTTTCAATGAGCCCTCACAGAGCCCATGGTTAAGCCTTATTCATACTTATCTGACGTGATGGTCCCCGATGCGCTCTGACACCTAACACAACAGGAGCTGTCAAGTCAGACCGCATCAGATAATGATTCAAGATAAATCTTATTTGCAAGGACACAAGTTATACATTGATCTTATATTTAATTTACATTTAAGGTATTACGTTAATTTAAACTATTTTCGTGTTTTGTGTGCTAAATAAATCAATTCTTATTCTTAAAAAAATAATGTAAACAATATCATACAAGAAATATAGTCTGTTAATTATCTAAATATATTTTTGATGGAGTAGAAGCACCTAGAAAGAAGCCATTGAGCGCTTCTCTAAATTTTTGTGGATGGCTTTCCCATCATTGGGCAGTTTATTCAATATGCGAATAGCCATACCAAATGCGTTGTCCTTGTTCAAAATGTGAATATAACTGTAATAAATGCATGAACCCGATATCGTTGTCGCGTTACGACACGACACGTCAGACTTCGAATCGTTTTTAATTGAGAACTCTTGGTGAACCAATTGGCCAGATATACCAGTATTCCCAGTGCATTCACCAAAAATAGTATTTAAAAAATTCTTGACAGACAATGAAGTCTTCTATAAGGGTCCCTTTTTTATTTTGAGGTATGGAACCCTAAAAATGTATGAGTAGTTCTTTAAGGTCAGAGAGACCAACCAACTGACATGTGGTATATGTTTGAAAATAGGGTCAGCACCTTTTGGGTACACATCCTAAAAAGTAATCATTTATATCTAAACTTAGTTACAAGAACAATATTCTTTTGCTATTTCACTAAAAAACGTGCGCATTAACCGCATGTAAATCCCATATGAAGGCTCTAAGAAATATCATACAACTTTTTATGATTGAAGAGTTTCGATACTTGGCCTCTTTTTACATGGAATGTTTTTTATGGGATCTCACTTCTTTTTGTAGGTTATTGTGTTATCAATACATACAAATTATGAATGCAGTCCCATTCTTGCTATTTAATTTTTTGTCCCATTCACTGCAAATGTAACTTTGTAATCCTTATAATTTATGCAGTTGGTGTATCTAGAAAACTGGACCGAAATTGCAAAATATTTTAGTTTTTCTTTGATTTATACACTAAACACTAATTGTATTCTAACTTTAAAGCTTCTATGTCTGCTAGAAGTGCCTTAGAGTTTTGATGATCAGTCAGTCAAATTAAGAAATTTTGACTAGAACTATAATTCTTAAACTACTGGTTCAAATTGAATGAAATTTAAAATATACCATGTTTATACAATGCCTGCTTGGCTACTGAAAATTCAGGCTACTAGTTTTATCCACAACGAAGTTATAGGGGGGTCGAAAATGGCCTGAACTGCTTCGAGAAAAGGATGGTACGGCCGTGCCGCTGTTTTGCTTGACTTGGCGGGTAGATAGATAGATCCCATCATCGGTAATAGACCAGCACGTTTTTAGCTGTACAGCAAAGGAATATTGTTCTTGTAACTTATCATGGACTTCCGCAAAGTAACCGATTCAATAACTTATCTAAACTTAGGCCTACCTAGCAGCTCTCGTACATACATTAAACTGATTCAATACTAATCATACTTGATCAGAGAATGCACCGGTATATCTTGGGGAATGTTCTTCCGACCACTGAGTCCCACTAGCTCCATCACCACCAGGCACCCGACTATGTCAACTGCTAAACTATTAAGGAGGCCTACGGCAGCAGATAAGGAACCCCCCGTGGCGATGAGGTCGTCAACGATGAGGCATTTGGCTCCTGGACGGATTGCGTCTTTCTTGATCTGTAGAATGTCCTGGAATATTATAAGTCTTGGTGTTAGGGTATTTTTTCAATGTATGGTGTTTAGCTTATTCATATGCTTTCCATAGTTTTTAACAAGGACAATACTTGATACAGGATAAAAACCAAAAACAGTAAATTTTCCTAACTATATAGTGGTAATGTAATGCAACTGTCTAAAAATTTCCCCTGTAAGTTATTTATTGTTTTCATACTGTCTCATGGTAAAAGAGTTCATTCAATTGTGTATGGATAATCAATTAGTAGGTACAGTAGGTACCATTCAATGTCTTTTTTCTACCTAAGTCTACTTTATTATTTAAGGCCTCCACCCACCGAACGCGTGTCGTGCACGGTGCGTGTGCTGCGCGGGCCCGCGCAAGTTGTAAAGCATTGAAATTACACTTCAAACACACATCGAACGCGGTCCGAACAAGCGCGGGCCCACGCCGGCTCGCGCAGCTGCTGCGCGGCAGTTGCGCGGCTGCCGCGCTGCTGAGTGTGATAGAGATAGTGAGATACATATGTGAGAGAGATATGCCGCGATGCACACCCGTTGCTAACGCGTCACTGACGCGGCGGGCCCGCGCGGGCCCGCGCGTCCCTGCGCGGCTGCTGCGTAGCTGCCGCGCTGCTGAGTCTGATAGAGATAGTGAGATACATGTCAAATGTGTTGGTAGTGAGAGGGACATGACACGGCAGACCCGCGCGGGCACACGCGCTGCTCACGCGCTGCACACGCGTTGCTACACGCCGCCCGCTTGCGGTGTGAATATACCGCTTCAACCGCGCCCGACACGCGCCGCGCACGACACGCGTTCGGTGGGTGGAGGCCTTTAAACCCACGCAAATTGGTGATTGAATTCGAATCATGGGAAAAGACCTAGGCAATTTTAAAGTGTTGCAATTGTTCAGTCAGCAGCAAAAGTAGCTAAGCGGGTCAAGTGCTCAAGAGTATAAGGACTGTCTAGATAATTTTGAGTGTGTTATTTTGTGTAGCTACTTCTGCTGCTGACTGTTCACACACACACACATTCACACTGTTTTGGACACCCTTAGTTAAACTAAAAAAGGATCGCTAATGAGAAATAAACCATCTGATTCTGAATCTAATCAAACTCACCGATCCATACTCCAAGTCATATTTATGCGACAACACCTCCCCCGGAAGCTTGCCCTTCTTCCTCACAGGCACGCAGCCCACCCTCAGCTCTGAAGCCAGGGAGAACGCAAACAGGAAGCCTCGGGACTCCAGACCCACTATCACTTCTGTCCCGGGGAACTTGCTGCGGACTGTGTCAACTAGAATGCCCTGAAGCAGCCGGCATGTTTCACCGTCTGATATAGCTGAGAATATGTCCCTGGAAATAGATTTATATATTTTTAGTAATCTGATATTAAAGAGAGGTGAAAAATTTGGTTTTTATTAGTAGTTCAACCTCTCTGAAGGCTGAAACTGAGAGCCCGGTATTGCCCCTGCCAGGACAAGGTAAAGGCACTACCGACCTGCCTTTTCTCAAAACATTTTGTTGTATTACTTATTTTCAGCCAGTGTGATGGACTATAGGTATGTAGGTATGCATAGGCCCTAAGATACGGAACCGATTTTGATGAATATCAATTGCTATCAATTGATTCGAAATTATACTGTGACGTACCGTACCTTTTGTATGAAAAATAAACGTATTTTCTTCAGTTACTTTTTGTAGTGAGTATAAAGTTTATGGAACTTTATATGCTTGTTATGATTACCAGAATCAGTTGTCCCTATTAAATATTGATTTAGGAAAATCATCAGTTCTCTCACTGCACTTTCTGATTGGAATGTAACAGTAGTCAATTGGTTTGAGTAATAAAGAGTAGATTATACATAAATTATTACTCAAGATTACATGGCCATGTTCTGATAATTATAATAATATTGAGATAATAAAAATAATGGTATTTACAGGTATTATGAAAAGTTGGAAAGCTCAAGAATATAAGAATTCTACCTAGGAAATAAATACTACAATTAAACATACTTACCAGAATAGTACACCCTTTATAGGAAAGTCTGGATAGCTCTTGATCTTACTCTTTAGCTCTTCGATTCTCTTATCATAATCCGCGTCCATGGTGGTGTATTGAAGTCAAGCTTTGGGTCAATTACTTAATTGAAAACACTTCATACACTTAGGTTAACTGTTCTAACAAAACCAGTCAACGTGTTGTTAGGAAGATAACGGGCGACTGTGTTGCTAGATGAGCTATTATGTAATTTTAACTATTGAACAGTTTTTTTTATACGAGTTCTAATAAGTTAAGTATCATTTAATAGTCTCGTACCGAAACACCCTGTACGGAGTACAGTACGGCTACGGCTGACGGCTGAGTACTTTATCCTTGTCATTGTCAGTGTCATAATGACAGATTAATGGTTACCTGTCCAATTTGCGCTCGTACCTTTGCAAAAAATATAGGATATGCAAGCCACATGAGAGCGCACCTGAGAGTAGAACAACAATACTCAAGTCATATTGCTAATCGATGGTATCAAGTTCAGATCACACAGTCGGTCGCTGTGGCCGAAATCGGTCATGACAGCGTCATCATCATCATCATAATGACAATGACATTTGTGACATGATCAAGGTCGAATTGTTTCAGACAATGTTAAAAACTATTCAACAGCTAAACATTGCTGATTTTTAAAAGAGGAAATAAGTATAAATATAATAGTTTAAATTCTTTTCCGATTTAAAAGTTTATCAGATGCAACCTTCCCATTTTTTTTTCATGTTTTTAATAAGTATGGCAAACACTTTAATTTTCGATAAGTCAAACGAGCTGTTTTTGTGTTGTGACAGGTTCACATTTTATCTGTCAAAAGTGTCATAATTTTTTCAAACTTGCTGTTTCTCAACGACTTTATTGTTATCAATTAAATTAATTATCGTATTAAATTAAAGTACAATATCGCTTTTCGGATAATATAAATGACTAAGCAGTGTGCAATCTTGAGCTTTATTATCAGCGTTTTACCATCCAATAAAACGCTTATTAAACAACTTACCTCATTCGAAGCCTAAATAAATGAGAGTGGCAACACTGATTTCCTAAACGATGACGGTTGAAGTGCCTTATTTCAGTACTGGTCACCCTGTTTCCTGCGTTTCGTTCCCACCCAAATACCCCACCACCAGCTCGGCGCAGCGTTAGCCTTCGAGGTTGTTCCGAGGCTCATTGCGGCTCGTTTACACCAGGCAGGGATAGAAATAGGCTTCGAATGAGGTAAGTTGTTTAATAAGCGTTTTATTGGATGGTAAAACGCTGATATTAACCAACTGTACCGTCATTCGAAGCCTAAATAAATGAGACGTGTCTGTTATCGCCTGGTGGGGTATTTACTTGTATGATTATTAGCCAATGTGATTGTCTATTTAAATATATATATATAGACAACGTAACAAATATATGTTAGGTATAGGACTATACATCAATGACCAAGAATCACAATCATAGGTAATATTATAGTAATATTAAGTTATCCTCATAACTTATTGTTACTACTTTTAGTTAGTGGCTGAGCTAACAATAAAATACATCAAATTATGTTGTGTTTTTTATTTCACCATACACAATTTTAGTAAATGTTAATCTACTACATTGGACACAGAAGTGTCAATAGAAATACACTTCAATTACCTTTATTATTAATATATGATTTACTGTGCATAAGGAAAAACATTCAAGGTTTATTAGTAATCAAACATTGACTATACTTGTTCTTAAATAATTAGGTATCACACATAATCCCATTGTTCAAATATTGTATCAACCTAGAAATAGATCATTATTTTATATATATCTATTTTTATTCAATTAACTGAAAACCATACTGTTATCCAATCAACAAACTCAATTCTGAAATGATACATCAATGAGATAGTCTAGCGTCTAACAAAAACCTTGTATCAATTACCCAAATGCAGCTAATATTTATATCAGTACAATTAAACAAATGTCTATGCAGACATAAAATCATATTATTGATAGCTTTGCACTATTTATTCAATTCCTATATTACAATAAGCATCAGTAAGAGATGAGCAAAGTTATAACTATTTCACAAAAATAGAACAATAAAATAAAATACATCAGTTAGAAACTAGAAAGGGGTTTGCTATTTATGTATCTTTATGTGCATAATTAATCAGTTGGTACTTATGGGAATAGACGGCTACATGACCGCTACATAGGAATGAATACCCCAGATGTTTGGGCAACAGTATCCGAGGATACTTTGTTGTTTGGTTGAATCTCACGGCAATAAAATTGTGCGAAAGTATTCTGGCTCCGCCAGTTACCTTGAGCCAAGATGTCATCCAGAGGCATCTGTGCAATCCAGTTTTTTGATGCCACAGCAGGGCGAATGCTTCCAGGGCTAGCTTTTATACCAGCTTCGTTTAGAGTCCTTTTTACCCAACCTGCAATTATTGTACGAGAGGCGGGCTTTGGTTGACCACAGGCAGTGATGAATAAGTTATCACTTTTGCAGATCTGTCGCCTATCTTTTGACAAATGTATAACTCGATTTATCCAGTGAACTGGGTCAATGAAAATATTGTGTTTGTTCCGCAACAAACGCCAGCCAGATTGCCTAGCATTTTCGTAGTCCGTTTTTGAACCAAACTTAGGCCAAAATGTAATATGGTCGTTTTCAATCACGCACATGTTTTGATTAATTGACAACAATGTCAGGTCGTGAACTCTGCGACCTGAACATAGCAACAAAAGTGTTGCCGTCTTTTTGGAACATTGAAATAAATTATTCTCATCACATGTAGTGTTTATAAGATAGTTCTTTAGGATATCAATGTCCCAAATAGGCGGTTTACACGATTCGCGTGGTTTTTGAATTGCTATTGATTTCAAAATTTTCTTTACTAAAATATTTGAACTCAATCTGTCTGACACATCGGGATTACATAAAGTGGCTATAGCAGATTTGTATACCATAATAGTGCGATGTGATAAATTATCTTTTTGAAATAAATCTGATAGAAATCTAGCAAGTTGTGACCCATTAGGATTATGGGGAGAAGATACATTATTTATTAGACACCAATTGAGCCACTTATTCCAAGCATGCCTATAGGTTTTAAGAGACGATTCACGCCACCCTGACTGTAGGAGTAATTTCTGCTCAGGGGTCCAGTCAGTCAATTTACTTGCCCACCCCCACATTTCCATACCTGGAGGGTCATTTCGTGGACTTTCTTTGGGGGAAGACCTGTTACTGTGTCCACCAGAACCTGGTGAAGACGAAATATTGTGAAAGGTGGGCCCTGTGCTCGATTCCTTATGTCGGGCTTCCAAAATACTTTCTCCCATCTCGGGACTACAATGAGGTAGGTCCCTTTCGCACGGTTTAAATGAGACAGTACTTTTGGAATCAGGTAAGGCGGAGGAAAGATCCAGGCCAGTCGGAAATCCCAGTCTCGACTGAAGGCATCGTGAAACAGCGCCTTCTGATCCAATATGTCCAGACTGACATACTGGGGCACTACATGGGCAGTTCTTGAAGCCATCAGATCGATACATGGTACTCCCCATTTCTGAAATATGACTTCCGTCGCCTCGGGGAGCAGATGCCATTCTGGGTTGGTTTTGAGGCGAGACGCCTGGTCCGCCTCCCCATTGAATTTCCCTGGTATGTGGTGAGCCGTCAGGTGGATATTGTACCGATCTAACAGCTTGAATACTTTCCTCGTAATGCTCATCAAGTTGACGGATTTCGAGCCGCCCTCTTTCCTTATATACGCAACTGTTGTCTTGTTGTCGCATTGCAACATGACAGACGAATTCTTTAGACAAGGACCTCGTTCGTGCAGTACGTGAAGCACAGCCAGCATCTCCTTCTGATTGGAGTGGAGACGACTCTCGTGTTGGGACCAGCTGCCCGCTAACTTCACTTGATCCAGGTGGGCTCCCCACGCCAATCCGGATGCGTCCGTTGCCAAAAAATGATTGACCGGTGGTTTGTGTAGGGGTGATGGGCATTTGTAATGCTTTAGCCACCACTTTAATTCTCTTAGACTCGATCGAGGGATCGTGAAGCGGCGAGAAAAATTGTTGTCTGGCAGACTCAAAGAAAACTGAATCAGCTCGCGATGGTTCAAGCGGCCTCGTGGTACTACAAAACATGCGAAGTTTATGAGGCCTATGAGGCTTTGAATCTCTTTTAGCCGGACAGACTTCAAAGCTAATACGTGGAGTATCTTTTCTTTCAACGTTGTTAATTTCGCGAAAGGAAGGCTCTTTATTCCAAGCCAAGGGTCCCAAATAATCCCTAAATACTCCAGACTTTGTTGTGGAGTCAATATCGACTTTTTTAAGTTTATTTGCCAACCTAAACCTTCCAGGAGATTTACAGCTTCGGTGGCTTGTGCCGATAGGACTTGTTTGTCCTGGTGGGCTAAAAGGAAGTCGTCCAGATAGACTATCACTCTGAGACCTCGTTCTCTTAGCTTTTGAGTGACCCAATTTGATAAGCTGGCAAAAACCTTTGGTGCCGTTGCCAAACCTAGAGGCAGACACGTCATCTGATATAATTTGTTGCCGAACATTACTCTCAAGTACCTCCTGTGCGACTCTGCAACGCGAAGGTGAAAGTAAGCGTTCGATAGGTCGATTTTTAGTAACCAATCGTGTGGTTGTAGAAAATCCGGTATTTTCTGAACATTTATCAGCCGGAATTTGGACACGATCAGGTACTTGTTCAGGTTGCGCAGATTGAAAATCGGACGCATTGTCCCATCTGATTTGGGGACTAAAAACATAGGGGAGATATAGCTTCGGGATGGCAACACCGGCTCCAGTACGCCGATTTTTATTAATGATTGTATAGCTACCCTCATTTGAACAGAGAATTTCGTTCGATAAATGTGATCGCTCTTTGGCCAGCAAAGAGGTACTTTTTGTTTGAGCGGTAATCGATACCCTCTTATTATCTTTAATAAGGATTCTGGCGCTTTCATTTGTTCCCAAACATGTATGAACTCTAGAAGGCGACCAGCTTCGAAGGTCTGCGAGACCGAGTCAGAATTTTCGCTTGCCGCGAAAATTTTTATTATCATGAGAATTATTTGAATTATTTTTATTCGACGAATACTCATCGTATCTAGACTTATGGCGAGATTTGTGAGAGTTATTTTTGTTGTTGTGTTTGCCTTCTCGATTTTGCGCAAATCGCTTTGGCGTGTAAAAGGTAGGCGGTTGTAAAGGTGGGTTCATGTAATATCCCTGCGGAGGATACGAATAATATGGTGCACCATGCGCTGGTAACGCTGGCAGAGCTTTTCCAAGATAAGCCCTATTTTGGTAATCATGCAGGCCCTGCGCGGGCTGTCTAGCTTGAGAGGGTCCGGCTTGCGCAGCCGACCAAGCAGGCTTTGTTGACGCATTATTACGTAACGGCCAAAGAGTTTTCGCAACTCCCCCGTTCTTTTCCAACTCAGCCGCTAAACTCTCTTTATTAAACAACCAATCACAAGTAGGCGGGATCTTCCGCAATGTAGCGCGAGTGAATTTGTCTTTAACATATCTCAGAATACTATCACGTCGCTGCTGAATTAAATCTGCCCTATGACCACATGCCATTTGAAGAATATCACTAGATATTTTGTTATATGCGCCATCAATGAATATTTCATTTAACTTTTCTTTCAAAGAAGTTACCGTAATTTCGTGGTCACAGGACGAAATCCAAGTCAGCAAAGACTCCAGCCCAGATTGCAATGATTCCTTCTGTTCGATCAAGGCCTTCGTAATGGCCGCAAATCCTTTTTCTGTGACGCTAAGAGAAGTAGTTTTGTCATAAGGTTTTAAATCATCGTTACATTCGGTATCAACGAAACCTGGGGCAGAGCAATAGGTTTTTTGAACCTCTGCATATCGTACGTCGGCCCAATCAGATGAGCCAAAATGTTGAATCGTGTTTAAAAATTCAATATGAGCCTGTGAAGATTTTGGTATAGTCGGCTCCTTCACAGTCGTGTTAAAAGGCAAATTTATACTCAAATCTATAGATTCTTTGGCTTTATCTACACTTCGTACCCCATCGCCCGGAAACAATTCACCGCTTACATTGAGACTAACATCGTCTTCCGAACTTTCACTCAGCCTAGATGAAAGCACCGGCACTGGCTGTGGGGCACCCGGATACATCATCGAGGATAGAATTCTTTTTACTTCACTTACTTCATTTGCGAGCTTAACTATGTCCTCATCGGATTGCCGCTTTCTCTTCGCATTTGAAGATTTGGGGCACGCCTTCCTTTTCTTTTTAGTAGATCCAGGCATCGCTGGCTCTCCAATATGTGTGCTCTCGCCAGAGCAATCCGAAGATGATGAATTGCTACCATTGTCCCCCATAGTACTGAAAATCAGAAATATAATTAATATATATATAAATCCATTACGAACGGTTACACCGTTTTTTTTTAAATAGTTGTAATTTAGGCACTTAGGTTACCAGATCGCAGTATTTTCGGACGTGCGCTCTTGGACAACCGTAACGTTTCGAAAATCAATAGCCAATGAGCCTCGGAACAACCTCGAAGGCTAACGCTGCGCCGAGCTGGTGGTGGGGTATTTGGGTGGGAACGAAACGCAGGAAACAGGGTGACCAGTACTGAAATAAGGCACTTCAACCGTCATCGTTTAGGAAATCAGTGTTGCCACTCTCATTTATTTAGGCTTCGAATGACGGTACAGTTGGTTAATAGGGTATTACCCTACTTTTGCATGTGAAACCGGGGACTTTCGCGTAGAGCGATACAATGCTATCTACTACGGATTTAGAAAGGCTAATTGCAGTGAAAAGGCGCGAGATAGAGAATGAGAAAACGCGCTTGGGGCTCCCGTCGCGATCAGACGTAAGTTAAAAACTATACATTAAAAAGTTAAGAGTTAGCGCCAAACGGTAACCACCTGTTGTTTATGTATCGTCTAGCACACCGAACTATCGATTTTCTAGCCAGTACGAACCGGTGCCGCATCGGCGTAGCTGCATTCGCCGGCGAATGTGTTAAATCCCTGCAATTTGCGTTTCTAGCGTTTCTTTTAAATTGGTGTGTTTAGTGGAGCTATTTTTGTAAATATATGGCATAGGATTACAGTGCTGAATATTTTATGGTAGCTAAGCATGCCAAAGTTTAGGCTTTAATAAGTTTTTGTCTATAAGTGGTGAACAATTTATATAAATTAGTCAGCTGCTAGATTTTACCAGTAATTTCCCTTGGGAGCTTTGTAAAGGTATGTTTGTTTATGTTATAATAATATTGGTTGAGTGATATTAATATAATAGCAATATTAAAAGTTAATATATAACATTTAGAAGTTCTTGGCTTAGCAACCACATTTGTTACGCTGTGTTATTAAATGTAACATTATTATTTAAGTGACAAGATTCTAAGTTATTAAATATTGGTAGCTAATTAATTCAGTGTATATTATGATAAGATTTCTTGTCAATGAAGGAAGCTTGCCTTGCAATCATGAATTTAATACAAACAAGTATTTGAATTACTAATGTATGGGCAAAAAACTGTTCCCAAAGTATTTTTCTAAAATTATCATTTGACAAATTCAAAACAAAAATTCAACTTCATTAATCAAAACAACTTATCGCAATTTTACAATTACCAAATTTTTATTTGGCAAACTATCGTTTAACAAGTAATTACTTTGTAATGTTACTCATGTTTCATTTTACCATGTATCATCTAGTCAAATTCATTTGTCATAACATACTCTTCCCAGAATATGTATTTATTTAAAACAGCTGCAAGCATTTCCACTAGAAACCAACGAAATCCTGGACGGTTGGTGCATGATTGCGTTTCTAGGACAGCATTGTACTCAAGTCACTGCTTTGTTATGTGCATGACAATATTTAATAAGCTACCGAAATGTTTGAAAGAGCTACCTCTAAATAGATTTAAAAACCAATTAATCAAGCTCTTAACTGTAAAGAACTATTATAATAAAAGAAGAAAAAGATTTCCTGTCACAGGACATTTAGCAATAATATTTAAGATATTTGCATGCTAGTATTACACAATACAAATAGCAGAATAAGATACTTATTGTCATATAACAACTAAGAACACTGATGTACCTACTTATTCTATGCAAATGAAGATTCTATTCTATTCTATTCTATTCATGGCATTGTTTATAATGCACTGTGGGTAAAAAAATCAATTTGTATACTGACTGTAGAAGTATAAGTATTAAACCTGCGTCATTTTATTTTGTTTACTCTTCATCATTCATCATCATTTGCTTGTCCTTATCCCATTTACTTGGGGTCGGTGCAGCATGTTTTTTTCTTCTATAGTTACCTCTCTAATACTCTATTGCCCGTCAACTCATCACACACTTCCTTCCTATTCATATCGTCTCACTTTTTCGTGGTCTACCTCTTCTCTTACAACCCTCCACATTCATACTTAATGCCCTTGTAGTAACATGATTATCATCCCTCCGCATAACATGTCCATACCACCGTAGGCGATTTGCTCTCAGCTTTTCAGTTATGGGTGCTACTTTCAGGCTTCCTCTTGTATACTCACTAGCTGATGCCCGCGGCTTCGCCTGCGTGGTTATAGGAAAATGTAACATATTGAATTTTCCCGTGGGAATTAGATGTTTTCCCACTGGAAAAAGTAGTCTATGTCACTCTCCAGCTTTTAAACTATCTCCATACAAAAAATCACATCAATACGACGCTCCGTTGCGATGTGAAAGAAGGACAAACAAACACACACACACTTTCGCATTTATAATATTAGTAAGGATTCCTTATACGATCCATTCTCGTCACGCCATCCCCGTAACATGCAATCTCGTTTCATCCGTCATCTTTGCGGCCCAATATTCCGATCCATGCATGCCCTCATAGGTGAGAGGGAGGAGGTAGCAGTCACCACACTTGTCACTTCATGGACATTTGTCCGCTATGCTATCAACACAGTGAAACCGTACGAGTATATAGGTTCGGAGGAGCCGCGGTAACGCGGATTGGCGTCCCTGAATTTGCAAGTGACCATAGGCTATTAACTCACCTTGCCAGCCACTGGTCAGTGTCAGACTAGTTAGTCTGACACTGACCACCAGGCCATTCATAAGGAGGTAGTTACCTTACCAGCCAATGGTTACCATCAGTCTGTCATGCTTGTCTGCTACCATCACCAGAATTGAGAACCTCGCAATTCCTCGATGCGTCGCACGGGACAACACGCGTTTTTGAAAACTTGCATGCTTGTACGTAAAACGTATACATCATTCTATCTTTATTGTGTCTGCAGTGTGGTGAACAATGCCACGCTTTTCCAAAACGAGGTATTCATTGATCAATCTTGATCAATCCATTCAGATTCTTCACTCTTACTTACGCTCCCAGTATAGTCTCCTGAATGAGAGCTCGGCCGAGCGTTATAGACTCTAGCCGTCAGGACTAATCACTCTGACTTACGCTCCCAGTAGTATCCTGAATTAGAGCTCGGCTGAGCGTTAAATACTCTAGCCGTCAGGGCTAATCACTCTACTTACGCTCCCAGTAGTGTCCCGAATTAGAGCTCGGCTGAGCGTTAAATACTCTAGCCGTCAGAGCTAATCACTCTACTTACGCTCCCAGTAGTGTCCTGAATTACAGCTCGGCCGAGCGTTAAAGACTCTAGCCGTCAGGGCTATCGCGAGTCTTCTCAGTACTGTATTACGCTAGTCTAAGCTTTAACAGGTCGAGTCGCCGAGGCTCGGCCGGGAGCTAAAACACAGCACTACTGAAAGTGTATGTAGTAGTGAAGAAAACAGTGTAAGCTCGTATAAAACATGGGCCATGGCACTCCTAAAAAACCCAGGGAAGGCGACAAACACGTTTTGCGCTCTAGGTAGAGCCAAATGTGGCGAGGCGCGAGGGGGTCTCCATTGCGTTCAGTGTAAGATCTTGCAGTCATCCGCATTTGAGCGCAGATGGCGGCCGTCCTGGAGTTTTTAGTGAATAATAGAAATACCACACAGCCCAGTCATCCCCTGATGGTTCGCAGGTTTAATCCAAGAAACAAAAAAAGGAGCGGGGAGCGTCTAAAGTGGATTGAACAATCTATGCATAACAGTGAAGAGAGGAGCGAGACTTCGTGCATGGCACAATTTGTAGGTAGTCTGTTACGAGCTAACAATGCTTGCAAGCTTACGAGTTAACAATGTTCACATTTCTTCAAACCCCTGAAATATTGAGCAGTAGGTACAACTCGTTGAGGTATTCATTCCCTGCACCCCCGTAGGTAAATGCCAAGACGTATCGATTAGAGATTACTAGTTCGTTGGTCCGTTATTTTGCTGTTGACATGGTCAGGCGATGGGCAGGTGTTAGGGTTATTTGGGTCGTAAGAAACATAATAAAAGTACAGTTTATGAGCACTTAAAATATTCTTCGGGTCTGTACTTCTCTTCTCTCTCTCGCCTCTTACAAATCTTTATGCCGAAATTAGCGATTTCAGGTGAACACAATGAGTGTTCTAAGAGCCAGGTTGTGTGTTTGCTGTAGTCATGTAGTAGTTACTTTTCTTCTGCAACTGCGAGGTTATGAGGGCTCCTCATGTTCCAAAAGACTAGAAGATTTGGAATCGATACAGAAAACCGACTCTTCTAAAGAGAAAATAAAGATTTTAGCTCAGTCAGTATCAAATATCTTTTTTCCTTCCTGGATTCTTGCGAATGTGGCATTTAGCAATGGGGAGATAACTGCTGGGTTACGTACTGACATCTACGCGATTTTAAAACGAACATTATATCATTACAGCGGCTGCCGTGAAACGCTGCCTTCGTTCGGTTGTGTATCTCCGGTCGTTCGAAGTAATGAACATGATCACAATAAATAAATGAAATATGAATATGCGAGTGCTATAGAAATAGGGACAAACTAATTTCGCGGTAGCAGCCTAAACAAGTCTTAGGTACTTTTCCCAGGTACCAAAGTAAAATTGGTAACTTAGAGTAATTGATCCACTTAGTGTTTAACGGACAAAAATATTAATGTTACAAAGAAGTACTGTTGTAAACAGTGCCATTGAACTTATGTTAACCATTACCATTTATGTTTCCACTTGAAATAAGTTTTAGTAGACACCAAAATAACAATGTTGAAACTCCCGAAAAAAGTTAAAAATATTGTAAAAATGGGAAAAAAGTAAAGCAGGGGATTAAACACAACAAATCACAAAGTTATAAGTGTCCAAAGTTTTAAGAGGGGCTCGTATTCTGTCCCTTTTCCGCAAAACGCACATACATATCAAACGATTGTCATTTACTATGACGGTCGCAGATCGTGACGTCACGATCAGCTAGCGTTTATACTGTCTAACAAGCAATATTAAAACGGTTGTAGCTTCGTAATTCTTTGAGATATCTGAATGGCATTTTCGTCACTATATTTTTTTGCCTTCTTTCTTTTGGAGTTATAATACATTTTGAGTCTACACCCGTATTGCGACACCGAATTGTTTGCTTGAGATAGAGGTTGGTTTCTATACTTTCGGTCTAATGCTCGGCCTTTCACCAAAGCTCAGGTGATACTGCATACACGCATTGTGACTTATTGTTTAAACGAACAACGACTTAAGATAGTTTGGAACCAAAACCACATATTCATGTTTCATGTTTTTGGTCGGCTAACCGAACCATACGAGAATCGTATGCAGCTATTTTAACTCAAAAATGCAGGTGCTCTTTTTTGATAGATATTGTCAATTATTATTTATTATTATTGTTTATTTAATAAGTAAGTACAATTTATTAATACTAAAAATTAAAACATAGCCCCACAAAACTGTAGTAACAGTTTGACTGTGGGAACGGCAGTCTCTAGGTTAGACATACATTAACATAAATAACAGTGTAATATACTGTCCGTAAATCATTTATACATACTAAACTTTCTAGGTGTTACATAAGTACATCTAGGTAATGCGTTATTATTAGTATTTTGAATTTGCTCTTATTTTTCAAAGTCGAATGGTTTCAGGCATACTATTCAGTAGGTATGATACGCTTTTTGAGACTTCTGTCCCCATAGTAATTATCTACATACTTAATCAAAAATGATGATGATGGCGATGATGGTAAATAAGGTACCTACTGTTAGTATTCGACCATAGCATATATTAAATAGAAAACTCTCGTGAGTTTCAGACATATTAAACTACGTAGATATAATGAAACGGGTCGCTCATATCTTAAAGGTTGAATATCTCTCGACATGTTTCGAACCGAACCTATACGCGGCTCTTCATCATAATCAGCATGACGCTTGCAATGCCAGCGTGTTTAGCACTCAAGAAATGCGTATCGGTTCGAAACATGTCGAGTAATATTCGACCTTAACTACGGAGGTGACCAGTATCAGTATTGTTTATTTAATATATAATGACAGACAGACAAATTTGTCATAATTTGCAGGAAGGCTTTTACCGCGGAAAGCGGTACTTACGCCTAACAAATACATAGAAAACTACTCGTGTAATTTTAAGAAACATACTAAAAAAGACTAAACTTATTATTTACTAGTTTTTGCCCGCGACTCCGTCCGCGTGGAACTCGTTTATATATCGTAGAGATGATTTTCGGGATAAAAACTATCCTATGTCCATCCCCGGGATTCAAACTTATCTCCATACCAAATTTCATCTAAATCGGTTCAGCGGTTTAAGCGTGAAGAGGTAACAGACAGACAGACATACAGACACACTTTCGCATTTATAATATTATAGTATGGATATATATCATATGGCATATATTGTCCACAGGAAACCAACAAGGAGAATGCCGCACCAAGTAGGAAAGTGAGCGTGGAAAGAGTTGCAGAGCAGAATGAGCAGGACGGGAAGACGGCAGAGAGGGAGACTGAGGAGATTCCGCCCGACCTAGAGAGATATATAAGGGTAAGTTACATTGTAATGTTTTCCATAGCTCCGCCCGCATCTACATTGGTACCTACCCGCTTGCTTGATTTCGGGTTATAAAAAAGGAAGCCTAAATGCTTTAATTTTTTCTTTATCAAAGAAGCCCATACTTCGCTTGGCAACCACAGTTGCCACCATCAGTTTAGGAGTCTGCGAAATTGGCAACTGTGGTTGCCACAAGCAAGCGAGTGGCTACATAGAACTCAGGCGATGCCGAAAGACCATAACTATATTATTTTTTAACGCCGACCGCCTGTTGTTTGCCTCCGCTCTTATATTCGTTGTTTTCTGTACTGTATTACTATTGAGGTAATTTGTATTGTATTGTTACTTGAGGTAGTCTTTAGTATATAGATAAGTACTTATATGTAGTATATTATCGTCCACGTACCACTGCCTGTCGGGTAGAGTCGGTCCAACTTAGGTCTGACTAGAGATTCTCGTTCGAGGTAGTGAAACCGCCTCTGCCAATCTCATAGAAGGAATTAAGAACTCTTTATCACGTGAAATTTAAAGCAATCGCGCGTGTTTTGGATTGTATTAAACAAAAAATATACAGTCAAGCTCAAGCCTTTGGAGAATCCTTTATCCAAGGCTTTAAGCAGTTCGCCGCCACAGAAAAAAATCGAGGTGGCACTCCCACGCCACGTAAATTTTGGGACTTCGTATGAGGTCGGTGGCAGGTGGGTGGCAATGGTGACGAACTGGAGTTCAAGTCAGTGGCGGCGAATGGGTTAAGGGATTAGCCTGATCGCTCCGAGACTAGGTATCTATTCGAACAATAACCTGGCCTGCATTCTATTGTTTATGCGGGCATGTTTATGTTCCGATGGACAAAAGCCCGCGACTCCGCTTCCTGCCGCTGCGCACGCGATCCCACCATTTACGCGGAAGAGACGCGCGAATTAAGTCGTTAGACCCGATTGGACGTGATTTGTATTTCGGTGGAAACAATGGATAGTTAGTTCTGTGCAGCGTGGGAACTATACTGTAATACAGTAAATTGTATGAAAATAAGTTACGTAAATAAAAAAAACTCCCCCGATGCATCTCGAAAGACATGACTTTCGTTTTCAAAAACGGCACTCGAATCGGTTCATTCGTTTGGGAGTTACGATGCCACAAAGAGACAGATAAACAGATATACATATTAAACTTAAAAGACCCCTCGTTTTCGCCGGGGGTTAATAAGACTACCCATCATTAACAGCAACATCTCTCGTACATGATCATTAAAAGTGACTCGGCAATGTGCAATCGCTAATTGGGTTAGTTTTCTCATATTAAAATTGATAACGAAGTGTTGCTAATGGGATAGTAAACCATCAAATTTTAGTAAAAAAGTATAAATTACAAAATATAATTAAAATAATTTAAAAAATTGCAAGTTTAGAAAAAAAATGCATTTTCTTTATTGTCCAAGAGTAAATTTAAAGCTACCAATAGAATCCTTACGCTTTTGTATTTAGAAACAAACAACCGGAACGCAATATTTCGCGAACGAAACAGCAATTTAATTGATTTTCCATACAAAAGATTAGTAGAAATTGTACGTCAATTAGTATTGAAGCATTTCGACTGCCGCCAGTGAGGTCTGTCTTTGAATCAAGCGTTTGGGTATTTATGTTCTTTATTTGTAGTTGAACACAAACATTTGTTCCTTCCCATAAACTGGATCGAATTACTGCAAATGGCATCGTTAAAAATCTTAGGACAAGCATAATACGTGAGCTTGACCTGGGGGTTAGTGAAACATGTTTTACAATTAGGTATCTATTCAAACTCTATAGCATGCACAAAAAAATAAGCACAAAAGGGTGAATATGATTTGTATGAAATTGCAGCGAATTCCCTATAATTTCATTTTGGCATATTGCTTACCTATTTGTTTAGCTTGACCGATTTGCGTATAATACTTAACTTATCTCTGACGGTAAAGCTGCCTCATGTAGGTATCTATAAATACATATAAATTCAATAAATTATACCACACTCCATGTCATTACTTACATTTTTTTTCAAAAATACTCAACAAAACACGTCGTATAATTACTCCCTAAGTTATTTGTTATTGTCTAATCATTCACCGCCACCATTCGAGCTAACTTGGAAATACAATAGCATGTTCCGATCGCGATAACCCGCGATGAAAATTGAATACCTAAATGAGGTTTTGATGGAATGATTGATTGAACGAATACGTAACTGCCAGTAACTGGCATTGAAGTGTTCTTGCCGTTGTTTAGGGGGTTAAATATAATTACCACCAAAAAATGTTTTGATACCCTAAGCTCGGTTACCAAAAAAATATACTGAGCACCAAAAGAAAAAAAATCTACCATTACAATAGTACTAGCTGTTTTAGTAACGACTGCACATTAAATTGTATTCGAAGACCAAATTCAGTAAATGATCACCAAATCTTGGCGAGTAAATTAATACAATATTTCTACCTACCCACTATGATTGGCATAATAGTCCAGTCAATGAATTGACAGCTTGTATGGAAAAAATTTCAATTTTGGAAATAATTTATAATAGCTTATTTTTTATGTGTAACGGATATATTATCAATTAAATAGTTACCCAGCGACAAAATCCGACAAAATTCCAGACATCAATAAAATGATAAATGAACTAGCTTCTGAAACGTCAGAAAAAATATTAATAAATATTTTTGGCTTTACTTTGGTTCATTTACATCTTCTCTATAATATTCAAGATAAATCGTACAAAAAAAGACAATGCATGATTTATTGAAATCTACATAATTACTTCCGGGTGGAAAGTTTGTCGGATTCTTGAATAAATCATCTTAGAATAACATTTTAAAATGAAATCACCAAAAAAAACGCTATTATAAATTAATGTTGTTCAAAACCGTATTTTGCCTGGAGTATAAAATGTATGCATATTACCAAATAAAGTATAATGATGCCAAATTTACAAGTGCTACCAAAACCCGAATCAGCGCACCTCACTTCCACGTGGTCTTGTCTGTCCTACCCTTAGAGTGTATATTAAAGCCCGCGGAGCCAGAAGCTCTCGAAGGCGGTCCTGAGTTGAACGGGGTGCACGAGGCCGAAGCGAAGCGAGTGGGGGAAGGTGGCAAGCGAAGCGAGCCGGCGACCTCCCGAGCGGAGCGTATAGGTCGAGTGCGCACGTGAAACGAAGGGCCGACGAAGCGAGTTTCTGGCGGGAGCCCGCCGGAGGGACTGAGTCCCAGAAACAAAAGCGGGGCTCCGTCGAATTTAGGAAATTATTTTACTACTAGCTGATGCCCGCGGCTTCGCCCGCGTGGTTATAGGAAAATGTAACGTATTGAATTTTCCCGTGGGAATTAGTTGTTTTCCCGCAGGAGAAGGTAGCCTATGTCACTCTCCAGCTTCTAAACTATCTCCATACAAAAAATCACATCAATACGACGCTCCGTTGCGACGTGAAAGAAGGACAAACAAACACACACACTTTCGCATTTATAATATTACTAAGGATTTTTGGGTGAGCAATGATTTATTAGGATAGCATTTTCTTTAATAGGATAGTAAGATGTTATAATTTGGGTTATTATTTCACATTAAAATGGAGATTAAATTGGTGATCATTTACTATTTACGGCAGTTAAGTGTTTTTTGACGTTACATTTTACCCCGTTGTTTAGTAGTTGTAGTAGTATGCAGGTTCCAATTTGGAGCGTGAATAGTGTTTGAACGCGTTAAAATGCAAGTAATGGTCCGATTACACTCATCATATTTACCACCCCACTACGACTGGCAAACTAGATGATTTCATTTGTTTTTTTGGCGGGCGCTTTTATGCGACACATTCTGGCGAGATCTATCAAGGCATCGAGGCCCAACGAAAAAGAATAATATAAAAAACGAATCTCGTTCGTTTGTATTACCTACACCCGCCGTTAATGCTAATGACACGGATCCGTGTACATTTGAACTGAATTTATTGTTTTAAATCTCTAAGTCCTATTTTGATTAGACAATTTTGACATCTGCATGCAATGGGTTCAAGCTCGGCCATGATTGCGAGCGGCGGTGGCAGCGGAAACGAGAGATCAGAACGCGGCCTCTCGCTCTTACATATAGCGCATAGCTGCCAAGCCGCTCAATGTTGTGGTTGAGACCTTAGACTGATGCAGATGCAGCTACTAGATATATCATGATCGTTCTTCCCGGCAGTGCCCTACACGAGCTCGGGGCTCGCTTCGGCACCTAATCTAATCCCAAGATTTGGCGTAGGCACTAGTTTTACGAAAGCGACTACCATCGGACCTTCCAACCCAGAGGGAAAACTAGACCTTATTCCAATAAGTAGTATAATAATATATAATAATAATTCCAATTCACGCATTTTCCTCACGATGTTACCTTTCACCGAAAAGCCCCTGTTAAATATCTAATGATTGAGAGTTGAAAGAGAATTGCAGAAAACAATCTGACAGGACCACAATGTACTTTCATGCTAAATGTCTGACACGCGTCTTCGTCTTGCGTCGTTTCAGTTTGTCTTACGTCTAGTGGTAACCGGATTAAGGTTGTGCATTGGAAATTATCGCGTGCTTTGAAACGCCGTTCTGACTAGATTAAGAAACAATAAGGTCTGATTTTCAGATATATGATTCTTGACTCTATGATTGTTTATCTGATTTGATCGATACATGATTGCTTAAAATTTCCTCGATAAAAAAAAATTCCAAAGTTGGGTCTGTATTTTCCTTTTTTTACTCAGCCTACTCAAACGATACATTATTTTACGACACAATCAAGTTAATACTATAGTATTTTATCTCATCTAAAATCTCACTTTATGAAATTTAAATAAAACGTCTCTAAGTTAGGTATTTATCGAAATTTGTCCAAAAAAGCCATTCCCGAAGAGTGATACATCTCTTTTCCTCGTGCACGAAAGGCATCAGCGTGTCTCTGTCTAGGGGGCGTGTTCGACTCAAATCAAGGCATCGCCGCTATAATCGTGAACGGCAGCTGTTTATCTGATAAATGCCTTTGAATAACCTGTGATGAATATCGAAAACACCAACGAGGCAGAAGCCATAAAATAAAATTCGAGAATTAGGCGGCTACGTTATAGTTTATAGTGGAATATCACAAGTCCTATCAAACTCAGGCCTTACTAATAGTTGTAGCTAATGACTTTCAGGCATATAACATAGCGCGGAGTCTTCCAGCCTTGGCCATAAAGGCATTTACTGTCTGCATTGACTAGCTGCACGAAAACTTGTCTGCCTTAGCTCTTATGTTCTTTACAATAGAGACGTATTCAGATCACCCGCGTACCTACTTGTGCTGCTAACTGTATAAGAACAACTATATTGTATATTCTTGCCGTTCAGTGATATCATTGCCAATGCCAAATCAACTAAGCGATATAAATTAGGTATATCTCGCCGTCGCCCACGCGTTTAGGTTTCAAATATAACGAGAATGCCTAGACGTTTGTTACTGGACACAGTGAATTCAGTCACTCGAGTGATTTAGCATTCACAAATATTATCATTATTACAAATTACAAATACTTTCACGCAAAACCGATGGCCGTTGGGGCGGAAAGGTTGTCTAGTGGCGACCACGTTACGGAAGACGTAGCGTGGGTAGACCACCCACAAGATGGACTGATGAACCAGTAAAGGTCGCGGGAGTCCGCTGAATGCGGGTGGCGCAAGGCCGATCACTTTGGCACTCTTTGGGGGTGGCCTATGTACAACAGTGGACGTCTTTTGTCTGATATGATGATGATGACAAATACTTTTGCGTACCTGATTCTATTTTATAATTGGTTTATAAATACTCGACAAGACAATAGGTATAACAAACCCCATCATGTCACGACGGGTTTTTCGTGTTATTTAGGAGTTCCTATAGTCAAATTCTGTCACCATAATTATACCAGCTTCACCTTACTTGTTGTACAAAATTTCAACTCTAATTTCATTTTCTTGATTTGATCTGAAGCGTATAAGCATTGCAAGTTAAATAAAACCTAGTAAATAGTAATAAAAACTACGGTGGCTCAGTGGTTTAGGCATGCGGCTGTCAAACGGCGGTCGTGGGTTCGAATCCCGGCTCGTACCAATGAGTTTTTCGGAACTTTTGTACGGAATATGATTTGATATTTACCGTTACATTTTCGGTGAAGGAAAAACATCGTGAGGAAACCTGTATACATCTGCGAAGAAATTCAAAGGTGTATGTGAAGTCCCCAACCCGCACTGGGCCAGCGTGGGGACTACTGCCCGTTCCCTCTCATCCATGAGAGGAGGGCTGTGCCCAGCAGTGGCACGTATATAGGCTGATTTATTATAATAAAAGTTGTTATATATGTAGAAGAGGAGATCTAACAACTTAGAAAAGTTGAAAAACCCCCGACATTTTCATTTCAAAGTCCAATATCTCTAAAACGGCTAAACAGATTTTCATGAAACATAGCTAGGAACACTCGGGATCACATCAGCTTTCAAATAAAAAAACCGCATTCAAATCGATCCATCCGTTTGGGAGCTACGATACCACAGACAGATACACAGACACGTTAAACTTATAACACCCCTCTCTTTGCGTCGGGGGTTAAAAAGGGGCATGAATATACTAATAAAGACCTCAAATCTAGGCAGGATGGCGATTGGGAAACCCTGATCTTTGCTAAACAATTAAACCATATTAAAGTGACACCGCCGAAACTCAGCGCAGCTTTCGCTGTGACCAAACTGTGGTAGCGATCTAGCGATCCGGTTCGACACCCCAAGAGTTCCAACCATCTTTGATAACCTTTCAAAAACTTCTGCCTTCAATTATACAAATATTCTTTTCATCGCAATTTTGGCTCTACACGGCCATTAGCCAAGGTTTCACGCACCATTTATCTTCTTAATGGCTTCGGGTCCTTGGGAACGGTCCTAGTTTAATATCGGTTTGACATTGAAACTTTTGGACTGTTGCCAAAACGATGCGCCATTCTGCTAGGCCGGAAAGCCTCAAGTCTGGATTAGTCTGGATGCAATGCAGTCAACCTTCAGACAAATCGGATTGAACCCAAGTCAGGGCGGGGGAATAAAGACATCCGTTATTAAGGTACCTATACATTCTTTGCAGGTTTTTTATCGTATAATATTTCCTGAATGTCCTACCCTCACCGGAAAAGGCGGCTGGGATGGACAGTAAAGTAATAATACGTTGCCTAAATCATATAGTTAAACGATTTTTATACGTGATTTGAACAATTACGTGTTTATTAAGTAGGAACACATTGTACCGAACTCAATGCTGGATCCTCCATAAGGCTCAGTCTGGCGCGGCCGGCCTGACCGGCACGGCAGATCGCGCTAGTGTGATTCAGGCCTAAAGCATGTCTTTCGAATGTCCAAGTCTTTCTATCTCTTCGATTGGCCTCTGCTCCTAAGGCCATGGGTCATGAGTCAAAGCTGTCATAACGTTCTGGCTGCCTTCAACTGACATGTGTGCCCGATCTCAGCTTCGCCTTCTTATGACTGCGCTCAAGTTTGATATCACTCTCAACCAAACTTAAAACGCGGTTGAGTACAGGCCTTAGTACCAATATTATTGTGGTGGCGTCATAGCAAGTCATGCAAGATTCTCCTGTCACCCACACACATCAAATTAACGTTCGCACAGCGCCGATACCAGGCGAGCAGTAACGCGAGGTGACCTCGACGCACATTGCATTATAAAAACAGCAGGCCTGATTTGGCTACATGTAAACATTAGACTCATTAGAGACTTTTATCAGACCTGCGGGGTTAGCAGAACTGACGCTGCGTCGCGACGCGAGACGAGTAAATTCTACCTCCTCTTTCTAATTAGAGCAGTGCGAGTGAGACAGGAGCCGCAGAGTCGCGCGCGACGTGTCTTAGCAGCAAGTTGTGTGCCTAATGCTGTATTTTCTCGAAAAAGGATTAAAAAGGTAGTCAAAGGGAGAAAAAAGCAACGCAATAGGTTACAAAATCACAAAGTTATGTACTCCAGGCAAAATACGGTTTTGAAAAACATTAATTTATAATAGCGTTTTTTTTGTTGATTTCATTTGAAAATGTTATTCTAAGATGATATATTCAAGAATCCGACAAACTTTTCACCCGGAAGTAATTATGTACATTTTAATGAAGCATGCATTGTCTTTTTTTATACGATTTATCTTGAATATTATAGAGCAAATGTAAATGAACCAAAATAAAGACAAAAATATTTATTAATATTTTTTCTGACTTATCAGAAGTTAGTTAACTTATCATTTTTTTGATGTCTGAAATTTTGTCGGATTTTGTCGCTGGGTAACTATTTAATTGATAATATATCCGTTACACATAAAAAATAAGCTATTATAAATTATTTCCAAAATTGACATTTTTTCCATACGAGTTGTCAGTTCATTTACTGGACTAATGTGTCCAAAGTTTGAGAGGGGGTATATTCATATTCTGTCCCTTTTCCTCAAAACGCACCTGCATATAAAACGATTGTCATTTACTATGACGCTCGCAGATCGTGACGTCACGATTTGAGAGCGTTTTCTCTCTCTAACATGCAATATCAAAATGGTTGTAGCTTTGTAATTCTTTGAGATATCTGGATGGGATTTTCGTCACTAGGCATATTTTTGATATTTTTTTGCCTTCTTTATTTTGGAGTAAATACATTTTGCGTCTACACCCGTATTGATGGAACACATTAACTTATGGATAGGCAGAGAAGTATTACGGGTTTAGATAGCTATATCCGTTTTTTTAAATAGTTATGTATTGTGGTACACTAAAAATCTTATTAATGTATTATTCATGCCAATTGTCAGCGTATCTCGAAAAAAGATAAATACGTTAATAAATATTGTGGTGTTTATTACCGAGATATTATTTTTACCTGAACTTTCGAGTTCGTTCTCATCGTCATTCACGATCAAGTCCTGGGGTCATTAACTTGAATAAAAAATATTATGTCTGCGCACCGCAGTGTTCAAGCAGACCGTCTGCCCAGTTTCGCTGTGAACCTCGAACAATGCAGCCAGAAACAATGTAGCCGCCGCCTCAGTAGCGCGTTTTGGACTGAAACTGAGTTCACTGGCGGCTTACACACAACCAACTTGTATTTACCGTCAATCATGCGATAACCAGACTTTATGTCAACGCGATAAGAGCGTTAATATGTGACGGATAAGTTGTGCATGTGTGATTTGAATTTGGAATCGAGTCGGGAATTCAAAATGTTTGGTACAAATGTTTTGTTTTTAATTTCCGTGCCTGTGGTATAAAAGGAAACGGATGCTTTAAGAGGTGAGTTTCGATACGCTGTCATGTTTGTTTATTGTCTAATCGCAAAAAATGTGAAATCCTAAATTATCTAGGGCCAGAATGACGAAGTCAGAGAATAACTACAACTTAGAAAAGTTGAGAAACCCCAGACATTTTCATTTCAAAGTCCAATATCTCAAAAACGGCTGAACAGATTTTCTAAGAACACTCGGGATCACATCAGCTTTCGAATAAAAAAAACCGCATTCAAATCGGTCCATCCGTTTGGGAACTACGATACCACAGGCAGATA
Organism: Epinotia bilunana; assembly: GCA_947049275.1. Classification (NCBI taxonomy): domain Eukaryota; kingdom Metazoa; phylum Arthropoda; class Insecta; order Lepidoptera; family Tortricidae; genus Epinotia; species Epinotia bilunana. The sequence continues at coordinate 3,711,574 of OX346254.1, forward strand.
CACAGACACGTTAAACTTATAACCCCTCTCTTTGCGTCGGGGGTTAAAAAGAGTTGTTCCAAACTAGTTTTATTTTAAAACATTGACATATTGTGTGTATTATTGTATATGAAATCCATTAAACAAATTTTTGTTGAAAATTCTTAGTAGGGTAATTGTTGTGTATTCAAATTACAAGACAACAAAAAGGTGTTTTTTTAACAGACTTCAAAATAACTACAACTTAGAAAAGAAAAAAAAAACGTAATTTTACCAATATATGTTCAACCTGTTTTTGTGTACAATAAAGTAAGGATTAACGGACCACGAAACAAGATTTAAATTAATGGAGTACCAATACAAAGATATAGCCAACACATGCAAGAACCTTATACTTAGAAAAGTTGAAAAACCCCCGACATTTTCATTTCAAAGACCAATATCTCAAAAACGGCTAAACAGATTTTCATGAAACATCTCTCGGCATAAAATTATGTATGACCAAAAAAAAAACGAAAATCGGTTCATCCGTTTCGGAGCTACGATACCACAGACAGATAAACGTTAAACGTATAACACCCCTCTCTTTGCGTCGGTGGTTAAAAATGATCATCGTCACTATCCTCATTTTTTTTTTATTGTTTCCTTAGAACTCCGTCATTTATGAAACGATTCGTAATTTTATTTTTTCTTATTTTTTATGCTAAAGGTGGCGGTGGAATATACGTTTCATGTGCTCTGCCTACCCCTTTTGGGAATAAAGGCGTGAATGTATGTAAGTATGTATGTATTTTTTATCTTTTTTCGTGTTTTTTTTTTGTTTTGAATTATATGGTTTCAGATTGGTCCCATTATTTTCAAAAAACTTGTTGGATGATGGGATCCATGAGGAATTGAGGGAGCTCCGCAAATATATGGTATTTTCTATTATAACTGAAACTGATTATGAAGACCACAGATGTCTCCTGGAACTCCTCAATGACGTACTGAAAACTATAAAAGTACGTCACAGATTCTGATATGATTCCGTTGACATAGAAACTAATGAAGTGCCAAATATCTCAGAATCACCTTTCTTGATGAATCGACGGAACGCGTCAAATATCGGCCCACATACACCATCCTGCTAGCGTTATTCCCGGTTGTGCCCCTTTATTAGCCCGGGGTCCGCTTTGACATCTAATCCCAAGATTTGGCATAGGCACTAGTTTTACGAAAGCAACTGCCATCTGACCTTCCAACCCAGAGGGAAAACTAGACCTTATTGGGATCAGACCGGTTTCCTCACGATGTTTTCCTTCAGCGAAAAGCTAACGGTAAACATTCCGTACATAAGTTCCGAAAAACTCGTTGGTATATACGAGCCGGGATTCGAACCCACGACCGCCACTTGACAGCCGCATGCCTGAACCAGTAGGCTACCGTAGCTCTAATACCGTAACTCGGCCCACATACACCGATTTGTTTTTTTTTCTTCAACAATCAATGTTCATGGTTCATTCTTGGTAAGGTGGAAAGGAAATATAATGTTAATGTGGCTTGGCGGAGTACTGAATTGATGTCGGTTGAAACGTTGTTTTTAAAGTAAATTATTTCTGAAAACTTTTTTTTTACAGATGATAACTCTTTCATATCATTATAGTTACTGGACGGTAAACAAATACGTACTTTCCGAAACCAATAACAATGTAATGTCAAAGATAACATTGGTACTACCTCTTTGATAGCCAACAGTACCTAGCTGTTACGCTCTTCAGTATCTAATTTAAGTAGTCAGTTGTTGACTTTCTATGGCACGTATCGGATTAGAGCTTGGTCAACTTGGTGAGTGTAACATCCGCTGTTTATGCAATGAAATAAGAACAAATGGAATCAGTTCTATTAGGTTAATTTAATATATATATATCCTATGGAATTTTTTGCATTTCCAACCCGGTTTAGCCTAGTTAGTAGTGACCCTGCCTATGAAGCTATTAAACGTCCTGGGTTCGAATCCCGGTAAGGGCATTTATTTGTGTGAAGAGCACGATTATTTATCTGCTCCTGAGTCATGCATGTTTTCTATCATCAGGCGAAAGACGTCCACTGCTGGGCATAGGCCTCCCCAAAAGAGTGCCACTGTTTCTATGCATTTAAGTATTTATCTACATAAGTATGTTTATCGTCGTCTAGTACCCATAGTGCAAGCTTTGTTTAGTTTGGGAATAGGTCGATTTCTGTAAGATTGTCCGCAAATATATATTTTTTTCTTGTTAAACAACATGCCGTGGGATTCATCAAACAGCCAAATTAGAACCTTCGTCTTGCCGCACTATTTTCTTTATAAGTCGGCGTGATGACTGTGGCTTAGAGAATTCTCGGACCTATATTGATAAATTAAACTTTCAAGTCAGATATTGATATCGCAATAAAGTCTGGTCCAAATGCATAGTGCTTTTTGTGTTTGTTTGTTCGTAAGTTCATAATGATTGCTGAGAGACAATCCAAACATTAATAATGAATACCCCAAAAGAACCGACTGCAGTTTTGTACATCGTCATGCAACACACATGACATTTTCACATATCCATTCCAATTCATCACATGAAGTCGCTTTATATGGGCTGATACTTGAACACTGCCGTCGATTCCTCAGGGATCACACAGCGTTGTCTAAGCGTTAGTCCCGGTTTGCTTCCTTAGCTATTTTCTTTTGCATCCCTGTTAGCTTGCACGACGCTGAAAATTACAATTGTAGTAATCGAAACCGTGGACAGGCAGTTCAAATTGCCAGTCGTTATTCTGCCTCAAGTTGCCAGCTTTCGACTTGCAAAGTTGTCACTTATAGCTTCCTGAAACGGGCTACAGGCGGTTTCAATGCTTTTTAGAATACGGATGTAAACTCAAAATACTCCAAAAGAGAGAAGGCAAAAAAATACGCCTAGTGACGAAAACCCCATTCAGATATCTCAAAGAATTACGAAGCTACAACCGTTATAACTTTGTGATTGTTTAACCGCTTGCGTTGCTTTTTTCTCCATTTGACTACATTCTTAATCCTTTTTCAAGAAAATACACCATTATTGATTATTTTATTTAGCGCTACACCCCTATTATGCCAGATTCGAATCTGTGTTCTTAAACCTGGACCTGGACGGTCGCGGGAGTCCGGTGGATGCGGGTGGCGCAGGACCGGTCATTGTAGCACTCTTTGGGGGAGGCCTATGTCCACCAGTGGACGTCTTGATATGATGATGATCTTGGTGTGTTCTTATTTCATAACCCTCGAAGCAAAAAGACTCGTCTGTGTATCTGTATCTGTCTGTAGCATCGTAGCTCCTAAACGAGTTAACCGATTTTAATGCGGTTTTATTGTTCGAAAGCTGACGTGATCGAGATGGTTCTTAGCTGCCTTTAAAAAAAATCGGTTCACCCGGTTTTGAGGTACTTACTGAACTTTGAAATGAAAATGCCCAGGGTTTTTTCATTTTTTCTAAGTCGTTAAGAGTCCTTACTCCTACAGACGAGCGTATTTTGAAAAATGCTTCCTTTTTCATTCATAACTATTCATATTCATTCAAAAACTTATAACGTACTAAAATAATCATATCTTAAACTCTAATCATTCCTTAAATAAACATTTCGGCGGAGACTAAGCGCGCGGCGTTGATTTATACGTCTTTTAAAAAGATATAAATTTAGGGCAACGACTTACGTTTTGTTTTTTTATGGGTTGGCATAAAGTTATAGTTGGTTATAATATTTATTATTAGGGCAAAATATAAGTACAAGTTGGGGTAAAAAATATAATGTAATCATGTTTTCACCAAAAAAATGAAGAAAACTCGGAAGGTATTTTAGTACTGTTTTTAAATGAATCTTTGATTTTCAATCATGTCAGCCCCTCGTACAAGATATGTTGAATTCAATTGTAATCATTCATGTACCAAGAGATTCTTGTTTACTGCAAAATTGAGAACCGAAACGACACTTCTCACTGGAAAATTTGAAAAAGACTCCCATGAAAACTCATTTATGTTAGGTTTAGAAACAGAAAATGGAAATTTTAACTTTGTTAGCCCCTAGTTTAAGAAATGTTAATTTCGTTGTCACTGTTATCAGCTTTTGAATAAATACTAATAGTTTGTAGAACGTGTGGCGAGGAGGATGAGACCATGGAACACTTATTGTGTGAATGGCACGCCCTTGCCAGACAAAGAATGAATTACTTTGGAAAAGGAATTCAAGGTGCTCCCGCTGAGCTGCATCATCCGCTTTGTGGAAATGATGGAGCGAGCTTGGGAGTAGGCATAAAGGAGAGGGCAAATGCACAAAAGATCCCGCTGGGTCGAAGTGCATCCGTCATCTAGATAAGATAAGATAATAGTTCCGTCATAATCTTGAATGAAAAAGGAAGCATTTTGCGAAATACGCTCGTCTGAAGGAGTAAGGACTCTTAATTATGTTCTAAGTATCAACACCGTCCGTGTTCTAGAACATTGTCCCCAATAACCGCAGTTTACTTTTCGCCACGCTACATCATGGCATAGATAACAGAATTAATTTGTCTAATGTTCTGTTATCGGCGCGCCCCGCCCCGCCCCGCCCGACATTGTTTTGTTCAGGAGGTGCGGCCAAGGTTTGGCGAAAAAATACAAATATACGCGCAAGTCATGACTTTATTCCCAGAAGGGGTAGGTAGGGAGCATTCGGAGTCGCTATGCTACTTTCAGCAGTAGTGTGTGTCGTTACCATACTAATTACCACTCTTATAAATGACTGGCTGCCCGCGCGGCTCCGCGTTTTTACGGAGAAACCTGGCGGAGCAGCGGGATAAAATATAGCCTACATCCGTCATGAAGGTTCATTCTATAGGTATACAAGCTAGATTGTCCTCTGTTGTGGAAAATGGGTCAGAAGACTAAATCACTCTTTTGTAGTAATTATTAATCAATTAATTATTAAGGAACTAACATTATTAGAATAAGTAAATTATACTAGTAGTGATTGGACCGGTATGTTGTCTTTAAGTAAATCAATTACGTCCATAGGCTATGAGAACCGCTTACCATCAGGCGGGCCTTGCATTCTGTTTGCGACTAACATGACATCAAAAAAGTGTTTTGATTTTTGCCATTCTCATTATTTTAGAGTCCGCAGTAAGCTCGGCCGAATTTCACCTTCCCATACAAACGTAGTTACTCTCTCATTTTAAAACTACGTGTTGGATTGTGACGAAACTGCATGTACAATGACATGAGGTATATCTATGTCTGTAATTAGTTTATACTAGCTTCCGCCCGCGACTTCGTCTGCGGGGACTCGGGATAAAAACTATCCTATATTTTAATCCAGGCTATAAAATATCTTCGTGCAAAATTTCATTCAAATCGGTTCAGCCGTTTAAGCGTGATTGAGTAACAAACATCCAAACATCTAAACTTTCGCATTTATAATATTAGTAGGATGTTTCCAGTTTATAAAACCAATGAAATACAGCAAAAACAAGTTTTGTATGAAAAACTTAAAATCGCTGTATTTTTTTTACTATGGTATCTGAAGCTACATAAACTAATTACAGACATAGATATATCTCATGTCATTGTATATGCAAAGTTTCGTTACAATCCAACACGTAGTTTTAAAATGAGAGCGTAACTACGTTTGTATGGAGAATCGAGCTTACTGCGGACTCTTAAATATCAGATGTATAGAGTACCTAAAGTTGGATTTTTTGATATTCATAGTTGGTAGAATTGGCTCGATCGTTCTGTACATTCCAATACCCTCGACAACAGTGTAATTACCATGCAACACTTATATGCATTAGATTGGCCACTTTCCCCCCGGAAATTATAAAACTACCACGTAACCTCTTGACCTAATAACGGTAATAAGTGTCGCTCCCTTCAGGAAATCCCCCCATTAGCTCCATACGTTATGCGTGTTCTATACGCTGTGAAATATGGCAGGTACGGCCTTGGCCGGTAATGAGTCGTTTAATAAATTACTGCGTAACATCCCTTTTTTCCACCCTAAACGGATAGTATAAGAGTTGACGGAGTACTTGTACACCTACTTAGCAAGATTATATCATTTTAAGCCTCCACTATAGGTACAGTCGAGTTCATTATGTACGTTCCCAAAGGTTCAAAAATATCTGTGCAACCTTATGCCCTTAACAATAAAGTCGTGTTCACATAATTTTGATCACTGTCCGTGCACATATTTTCGAACTCCGACTGTCTGCTGTCCTCTCAGTATAATTTGACGACCCCTTTAGCCTATTTGGCAGTGACCCTGCCTCCGAAGCTGTAGGTCCTGGGTTTGAATCCCGGTAAGGGCATTTATCTGTGAGATGAGCACGAATATTTGTTACTGACTGAGTCATGGATATTTTCTATCTACGTAAGTATTTGTTTATCTGGTATCGTCCCCAAGTATCCATGGTACAAGCTTTGCTTAGTTTGGGACTAGGTCGATTTGTGTAAGATTTTCCCCACAAATTTATCAAAAAAAAAAGTTTAAGGTTATAAATAGTATGGAGATGACCGCTGTGGTATGGATCAAGATATACGCCGCGATACGTGTAAGCCTGTTCCTCTAGTGCAGCGGTCGGCAATATTTTAGCAGCCAGGCCACATAGCAGCTAACAAACATGACGCGGGCCGCACTCGTTAATAATTTGTGACTTTATGCAGCCAAAAGGTCCCTTTATAGGTACGTACAAAATAGCCAGAGAGGCTCGCGGGCCGCAAGTAAGGACCTCGCGGGCTGCCTGTTGCCGACCGCTCGCGCTCTACAGTTGTATCGGTTTCGGCTAAACTCGGCTCTCGCACGCCTGGGAGCCACACCGAAAGAGTACGTACTCGGACCAGCCGGGTGCGAGCAAGGTGCTATGATTAGAATTTTCTAGGTTTCTGTACATAAGTACTACGAGGGGCAAACCGAAATGATCGGGAATTTAAAAAACTAAGTACACTTGATACATAAATTATACATTATTGTTTTTCGAAGTACTCTCCGTTACAATCAATGCACTTTTGCATTCTTTTAAACCAGTCATTGAAACAGTAATTCCAGTTTAAACTAGACATTGCCAAAATGGCCGATTTATAGGCTTCCACGGCGGCTTCTCAGTTTTCAAACCGCTGACCACGCAATAAATCTTTAATTCTAGGGAACGTAAAAAAATCATTTGGACTCAGGTCAGGGCTGTATGGAGGATGGGACATCAACTCAACGTTTTCCTCGTTCAAAAATTGATTTGTTTTACGGGCGGTGTGGGAACTCGCATTATCGTGATGTAAGATGACACGTCGTGTGGGGTTCCCTCGGCGAAGTTCGGCCAGCATCTCTGACAAACAAACTGTAATATACCAATCAGCGGTAACCGTTCTTTGTTCTTGTAAAGGAATTGTGGCAATATGTCCTTTTTTTGAGACGAACGAAGCCACCATTTTCTTCGACACGCTGCGGGAACGCACAACTTTCGTTGGTTTGACCTCGTCATCGAAGACCCAAACTGCCGACTGGTGCTTTCTTTCAGGCTCATAGGAATAAATCCAGGATTCGTCACCCGAGACAATATTATAAACGGCTTTTGACCTTCCTCCATTGTAGTTTTAGAGTAGATCGGCACCAATCAATACGAGCCGCCTTTTGCTCTTCTGACAAATTATGGGGTACCCATCGGGAAATCAATTTTCTGACACCCAACTCACTATGCAGAATAGTGTGGATTGCAGTCATTCCAATGCCTATGGTTGCCCGAATCTGCTCGTATGTCACATGTCTATCTTCTTTTAGTATTTTTTCCACAGCCGCGACGTTTTCAGGCGACACCGCTGTTTTCGGCCGACCTGTTGAAGGTACGGTGCTGAGAGAGGCACGACCCCGTCGAAACTCTGCATACCAACGATATATTGTCGTTTGACTAGGTGCTTCAATTTCATATATAGAAACAAGCTCATTAAGACAGTTATCTGGAGATAACCCTCGACGAAAGTTGTGATAAATAATTGCACGAAAATTTTCACGCGTGAGCTCCATTTTGTCCATCGACTTGTCAATTTGAAAATGGAATTAAAAAAATATGACGTTATTTTTTTAAATTGTGAAAACGGCATCGTGACTGTCAGTCGCCAGTACGCATGTGATAAAAAAGGATTTAATGTAACTCAGTTTAAAGTACTTTATTCTCGATCATTTCGGTGTGCCCTATGTACTACATATTCGTTCATGTGCTTCTATTTACGAAAGCGTTTATGGCAATCCTCACACTTAAGACGCTGTCAACACCACAGGCCTAACAACCAGGATTTGTATAAGATAGGTAATAATAGCTAAATAAATATTGAAATAAAAAAAGTTCGTGAAATACGACTCGTTAGCAGTTTAGGCATGAATATTTTGACTTCATGTTTTTAATTGCAGACCCCACAAGTAAAAAAAAATAAAGACATAGAACCGTTTATAATGATGATTTTAAGACCAATCTTTGCAATTATTTTCTATCGAGCCGATTTCGTTGTATCGAGTCCGTCCACGGTCTTTGAAATATGATGAATATAAACATTTTTTTGATGTTTTCAACAAAATTAGACCTTGTCAGCCTCTTAAATAAAGAGGTAGGGCACAGCAGACTGTCATCTAACTCATATTAGTAATAGCCCAACTGGGGAAGTAGCTCCCACCTTACACAAGTCTACTTGCTTTGTAGGTATTACCTGTATGTCTTACTTGCACTGGACTGATCGTTGTGTTGATATGATATGATATTGACACGACTCCGATCAGTCTTGTGCAGTTCAGCATTCCAGGTATTGTTAGTGGTGGCATGTTTTACATAATGCTTCCATTTCTTCTCTGACATCTGTTCTGCATTCGTACAGATTTTTGCAGCCTGTCCATCTGATAGATGTTCTTTATCTAATTTCCTCATGAACTGCAAACAGTTAGGTAGTGCTATAATAAGGAGTTCGAAAAAAAAGTGGCAGCACAATATGTGTTTTTTTTTCATTATATTTTGTGATAGTTTTATAGTAATCTGTAGATACTATTCTATAAAATTCAATACAATCGTATTTAAAATAAAAGGGCGAATTCAAGTTTTCGCCTTTTATATTACATCTCTCCTAATATTTTTTGAACAGTGTCTTCTGTGAGAATGTATGAGGTGTTCCTCATAAACATCGTTTTTTCTTTAAGTTTCATGAGCTACTTAATACCTTCCTAAATTATCTTTTCTTCAATATTTAACTTTTTTGATTTGACTTCACTTCTTGATAGTTACATGGAATTTCCACTTTTGTGTATTTACAATTTTTACAGAAATTGGTCTCCCATAGAAAAACCTCTGTCAGAGGTTAGATTGGAGAGACTTCCTGATTAGCCAAGATAAAATTCAGTTAATTGGTATAACTTATTCGTAAGATGATATTCCTAAAAGCATAAAACAAATTGTGCAAATGGAAATTCAATTGTGGCCTTGCTTGTGGGAAAAGGCAAGTGAAAATTGACAAATGGCGTTGTCCAAAAATTTTCAAAGTATATTTCAATAAAAATGAGAAAACTCAAACAATTTCATATTTTTCAATATGATTTTATTTTTATTTTATAGTATATTATATACAGATTATTAAAAAAAAATACTGCTTCATACTTAGCAAACGATAATAAAATATACCAGATAATTCACTGCTACTTTTTTACTGAACCACTCCTTATCCCGCACCTCCACCATATATGGGGATGTAGTGTAACTCAGGGTAGATTAAGTAAGGGCAGCTTTCTCAATAAGCTATTTAAATTTAAACATAGCAGCCATTCTTTTTGTGTGGCCAGCCCGCTAAAACGTAGAACCTCTACAGTACTTATTTTATGTTAACGGTATTCTATCCCATTGATTGACACTAGCTCCTAGCTCTACCCATGCCACACAGCGTAGCGTGCAGAGCTCACTTACAAGTTCAGTCTACAGATGGCCCGATACCGACTTGGCAGGACCTTGGAACGGAACCACGTTTGAAGGAAATGCCGTACATTACATACAGTCATACATACATACATATAATCACGCCCGTTACTGCGAGTTGTAGGCAGAGATCACGGATTTCCACTTGCTACGATCTAAATACCGTACATGTTAGTGAAATCGAAATCACTAGACGTGCATTGCATGGACTTTATCATGTAAATGGCAACATAATCTGCCTTGTAATACATCAGACAATATACCATAGTCTTGACGTCACCTGTGATGCAATATTGATTTAACGATCATTATATCCTGTATCTTTTCTCCGATACACTCCGCACTTTTCCACTACCCACAGGTGAGGTGGAGTTGTGTTTCTGGTGATGAGTAAGGTTGCCAAAGCTACCGACACTCCGCTGTTTTGTTTGTAGCTGTCGGCATGACGAAACGTTGGCAATGCGTTTATGACTACTAGCATCCTGGGCTAGGTCTCTGTTTAGCACCAGGTAGATCTTAGGCGTGCCACCATCATGGTGTTTTTTTCTTGGTTAACTAATCGGCGATCAGTCGCGAGACTATAAGCAGATTTGTTGACAGCACGTGACCTTAGTGACTTGTAGGCATGAGGCCAGTGCCTCTACTGTTCTTTCATAAAACATTCTTCCTCTATAGACGTATCTCAATATGCATAGCCAGACTCATGCATTAAATTTTATAAAAGACATAGTCTGTATTACCAAAATATTGCAGTATAATATGAGTGAAATGTTTTCCGTAACAAATTAATATGTGTAAATAAAACAGTGAATTATTCGTTATTGACTAAACAAGCAAAATCGTAATCATCTGCCAACATTGTGGACTAGCTCTTTGTGTAACCCTTTTGCGAAATAGGCCGTAGCGTGCAATGTTCGCGCGACCCGATACTCGCAAGGACTTCCAAACAATCCGAGCCGATGCTATCTCACTTCAAGAATCCATCCATTTTAGCATTACTGTGGGTATAGAAGATCGTCGGAATGTGATATCGCAGTGATAGGTTGCTAGCCCATCGCCCACAACACTTGAACCTCAGTCGACTTTTACGACACTCAAGGGAAGAACGGGGGTGGTGATAATCTAACTCACGGTGTATAAACCTACATTATTAGGTAAAGTCTGAATGCGAACTGTCCATCAATAATCGCGCACGGCACGATCGCTAATTGGCCAATTACGAGAGCCGCGCGCGATTTCACACGGTGGGACGGTTCGTAACGGTGAGGGTTCTGAAGGTTTTATGTGTATAATCGATTTAACCACCAGATATTAGGCTAAGAAATAGATTATGTTTCTTTTTTAGTAAAAGCTTTTATTGCCAACTGTACTTTTCTGTAAACAGTTCATCAACTACTGTTAATGAGCCCAAACTCAACGGGGTTACGTTTGTTAACTCCCATGACCACCTTCTTTCTGTCTTCATAATCAATGTCAAATCAGCTCGATGGTACCATAATATTGAATTGTCATCCAAACTATACTTAAACCCAATTCAGCTCATTCGGTTGAAGATATCTGCTTCAAAATTGAGTTGCAAGATTCCACCCAAACATTGCAAGTTAAATAAAAGCTTGTAAAACAGAACTCTGTCCTAGGATAAAGTTGGATTTTGGGGCATCTTCCTTATCTCAGACTGAGTTCCTTCAGGATCTTACCTAGGTGCCCGATTACCAAAATACCTAGATACTTGGAAAACATCGCTTTTAAACATTTCTAAATACATAAAAAAACTATAAATGGGTGTTGTTTGTTGTTCCTATTTCCCTACAAACATCATAACAACAGAGCGATATGTAGAATATAGAATATGTATCAGGTGAGTGGTATCGGAGGCTTTCGTAAAACTAGTGCCTATGCCAAATGGGCTCCTCAACACTCAACCGGGAATAACGCTAGGAGGCTGGATGAGTGGTTTCAAAGGCATCCAAACTCACAATCTAGTTCGAGGAAATGTTATCTTTAAAATATGTTTGTATCGAACCCTAATTATAATTAGCAGCACGCGCGCTAATAAGCGACACCTAATAGAGCTGTCAGACTAGACGCGCCTCACTGGTTTAGGAATTTCATTAGCAATTACTGCAAAACACACGCCTGAGAATCGCGCCTTCCAGTAACGAGTGGATTAATAAGAATATGTAGATCATCGATAATAACCAGGTGGTGGCGCGCGTGACCGCGCACCTGGAGGGCGGGCGAAGGGTCGCGGCGGTGTTCTGCGACCTGACGCGCGCCTTCGAGATGATTGATCATTCGCTCCTCCTCGCCAAGCTCTCATGCTACGGCTTTACAGGCAGTTTCCACAAAGCCATTGCGTCGTTCCTGCGAAATCGAAAACAGCGCACCTATGTCCTCAATACGGGGTCAGATCTGGAACCGATCGGTGACTGCGCCGTGCCCCAAGGATCAGTTATGGGAAATAACCTGTTTCTGATTTTAATAAATGATATCACCACTGTCTGTAACGAGCCGGAGTATGTGATCTTCGCCGATGATACGTGCATCATAGTCAGTGCTGATGATGTGGCAACCTTGAAATCAAAGCTACACCTTGTCACGTTACATGTGTCTGAGTGGTTCTCTGCAAATGGCATGCTACTTAATGTGGAAAAGACGAACATTATACATTTTAGTCTAAAAACAAAACATAGCCCACTAAACATAACCACCAACAATACCATTTTACCTCAGGTAGACGCAACTAGGTACCTAGGCTTCGTAATTGACTCAGGGTTGACATGGTCACCACACATTGACTATGTATGCGACAAGCTGTCCGCCGCGTGCTACGCACTGACTAGACTCGCACCTACTTTGTCTCCCAGTAACTTGAGGAAAGCTTACTTCGGTTACTTTCACTCAATTCTAATTCAAGGGGTAGATCTGTGGGCAATGTCTGCCAATCGTGACAGAGTCTTCTGAATTCAAAAGCGAGCCTTGCGAATCATCGACGGAAAACCAATAGACCATCCTGCGAGAGACATATTTAGACACCATAAAATCCTAACGTTACCAAGTTTATACATATTAACTGCTTGTTCATACATACGAAACAACCTACATAACTATAAAACCTACGGTCAATCCACCCAAAGGCCTACGCGCAGGCAGCATCTGCTGGAGCCCCCGCGTCGGCGCTTGGCTAAGGCTCGCGCGGCACTCAGCGTTGCCGGGATCCACATATATAAAGAACTGTGTTCCTGAACACATTAAAACAGCTGGGAGTGATGCCTCATTTACAAAAAAACTCAAGGCATTGCTTACTGACGTTGCATGCTACAATGTAAATGAGTTTCTCCAAAAAGATCATTGACCCTAACACAGGCCAAAAATTTAAAAATATTATTATACTCTGACTTGTAAATAAGATGTATATTTATCAATAAATAATCTGAAATCTGAAATCCTACTAATATTATAAATGCCAAAGTTTAGATGTTTGGAAGTTTGGATGTTTGTTACTCAATCAAACGGCTGAACCGATTTGAATGAAATTTTGCACGAAGATAGTTTATAGCCTGGATTAAAATATAGGATAGTTTTTATCCCGGGTCCACGCGGACGAAGTCGCGGGCGGAAGCTAGTTACTAATAAAGTATTATCGATGATAATACTTTACTGGTCACGGTTAACCGCTTGCCATCGTTCACTGCAGCGACTTTCATCCCGTGTTCATGTCAACGATTGTTATCGTTACAGAACGCTCGTATGTACCTATATTGATGATTTGTAGTTAACGAATTACGACATCTGATTACAACAAGGCTCTCACCCGACGTCGTAAGATACCTCTCTATCTAATCGAATTACTACGTCGGAGTGAGAGTTGAAAATACGACAGTGATGATACAGCGTCAATAACTCTCGGCACGTGTACCTCGGATCTGCAATACCATAGACATACACGGAAATCTTACTATCAGCCTGTTTCCTATCTTCAATGCAACATTTCTTGTTACAGCGCTATCTAGGCCTCCCCGTGATGCTGAAGGCGGGCGAGTACTCTCCCAACAACCCCCTGGTCCGGGCCGAGCGGTCGTCTGGTGACGCCCTGCTGGGACTAGGAGAGTATGAGCGCCGCCGAAACACACTCAGGAAGCTACGCCAGCAGCAGTACAGGGAATATCTCGATCAGGTGAGCAGGGAAAGTAAGGGTCGCAATACGTAAACTGCACTACACTCAAGTCTGATATACATTTCCTGTTCACTCGTCAGATATATCGGATTCGGAGCGAACAAGGTACTCACAAATATCTGAACATATTGTCGACGCGATGGAGTGCATGACCAGATATTTTAGAGAGCTTTACGGGAAACCGGGAGCCTGGAAGCTTTGTACCCTAAATGCACTTCCTCATTTAGGGTGCCTAAATAAAACGAATACGTATACGGGTGTAAAATAATCCGACCGCATCTCTTCCCAGCAAGCGAAGAAGAAACAAGATGAGAAAGAGACAGCGGAGCGAGAGAGGAGAGAGCGCGAGCAGAGGGAGCTAGAGCACGAGCAGCGGGAGAGGGAGAGGGAGCTAGAGCGCACAGAGCAAGACAGAGTCAGTCCCGAGCGGCCGCGGGCTTACGCGAACACTGTGTTCAGCGCTGCTCAAACTTTTACCAGGTACATTTTTAAGACGGGTGTTGACACGAGAATTATTATTACTCCAAAAGAAAGAAGGCAAAAAAATATGCTTAGTGACGAAAATCCCATTCAGATATCTCAAAGAATTACGAAGCTACCGTTTTAATATTGCTTCTTATAGAGAGAAAACGCTTGCAGATAGTGACGTTACAATCTGCGAGTGGCATAGTAAATGACAACCGTTTCAAATGAAGGCGCATTTGGCGAAAAGGGACAGAACATACGCCCTCTTAAAACTTTGGACACTTATAACTTTGTGATTATTTAACCCCTTGCGTTGCTTTTTTCTCGATTTGAATACATGTTTAATCCTTTTTCAAGAAAATACAACATTATTGATTATTATATTTAGTGTCTACACCCCTATCATAACTGCAACATACTTTTAGAGTAGGCAGAGTCGTGCAGCCGACGGGCTACTTAAAGGTCTAGTGCCAATTTGAGCCATTCTAAGAGCCGGTTACACTGAGCGATACACACTCGCATCTCACGAACGCGTGATTGCGAGACAATAGCCATAGATCACCTGTCATAATCACCTGTGTCGTTGGCTCGTTGCAAAAAAACACCAATCAAGAACAATTAAAACAATATTAAATTGAACCGCTTTCACTGCCTATAAATATATTTTTTTGTTTATTTTGGGACAGTTAAAAAAAATACGCAAACGTTGTAACAAAACTTGGTAGTACAATTTAATTCTTCTCACTTACACTGTAAAGTCGATATTTGAATGGAGCTATACAGGTTAATCCTACTATCCTACTAATATTATAAATGCGAAAGTTTATATGTTTGGATGTTTGTTACTCAATCACGCTTAAACGGCTGAACCGATTTGAATGAAATTTTGCACGAAGATAGTTTATAGCCTGCATTAAAATATAGGATAGTTTTTATCCCGGGTCCACGCGGACGAAGTCGCGGGCGGAAGCTAGTGTCCAATAATTTCAACAGTACAGTACAGGTGTCTCATCCTACTGTGGCAGAAGGAGGGTTTTTTTTTCTACTATGACCGTGTATGTATTTCTTTTTTATTTGGCTTGTCAGTAAGGTGGACACGGGCGTGCAGACCAATACAGTCGGCAGATCGCTCTCGGTGGGGGTGCAGACGGACGACGCAGAATTATACAGGGTAAGCTGGTGCATATATAACTACTATCCCCCTTATTCATAAAACTTAAAACGCCTCTGCTAAATAAAATTTGCTGTCCCTTTCTAACAAACACAAACGTCAAAATGACGAACTTTAACGAATTTTAACGCCATTTTAGTTAAAATTGGCTTGTAAAAGATTTATGAATACGGCCTATGAATACCTGGGGGCATTAAGTCCATCTTTTGTAGGAAACCTACACGCTGCGCCCTCACTAAATATAGCCTAGGACCCACTCTATATACTGCAACTGGTGAAATAATGTTTGAAATCGTATTAGTAACGTCCAATGCGTTATAATACGATGATATAAGACTTGCTGAGGTTCATTTATGTCAGCATCTGTCAGTCGGTGTTGACATACTGCATTTCTACCTGGGGAGGTGCAGCAAAAACCAGTATGATTACGCTGGAAAGGTCACAAAGAGCTGTTTTAAAAACGATTTTAAAAAAGCGAAGTAGGTATCCGTCGACCAGCGTTTATAAGGATATGAATGTGCTGACTTTACGCTCCTTATTCATCATGCGAGTCACTACGAAGATGCACGCGGAAGTCCTGAAGTCTCCCTGTTACAGTGCGATGCTACAAAAACGAATTTTCAAAGTCCCACTCCCCCAATTCGACACAGTCTTCGCAAGAAGGTTCAGTAATTTCCTTCACCCTGTCATTTATAATAAAGTTAACAACAGACTTCTAATCAAAAACCTTACTGTGAACCAAACTAAAAGAAAACTCCACTAATGGCTGAGCACACTAACTTACGCAGAAACTGAGAGCCTACTTACCTCCTGAAAGGAATCACTCACAAACCAAAACTGTGAACTCACCTAACCATTAACCACACCCATACACACTTAACATATACACAAATACAATATGCGCTTCAATTAGTACTTAACTTCACCCTAATTTCCATATATATATATATACTAAAAAATATTTTAATTTGCTAGTTGGTAGTAATTTAATACTTGTATAGTTAACATAATCTGGATAATTCGCGTCAATTTGGTAGATTTTGTTTAGTTGGCTGTAATCTGGTTTCCTGCGGGACAGGCCTTGCCTAGTGTAGGAACCAGGCAAACCCTTGTGAATGGCACATACCAAATTTGGAAGATTCTGCACACTTATGTTTTAAATGTTTATAATATACTATTTCATATATCCTATTTCTCTCGGACATCTGCCACTAATGGATTCTTTGTTTCTTTGGGCATATCATGCGCTCATCTAGGCATGATCTAGAGAAACAAATAATTCTTGGTTCTGAAGGCAAAAGCGCTCGAGGAAGGTTTCTAGTGCGTTGATCTGATGCAGTGAAGAGGGCTGCAAAATGCAGTCTTTCCCATGCAATCCACTTAACAAGGAACCAAACTGATCGACTAAAAATAAGAAGAAGAGAAGAGAAATAATAATAATAAATAAATATTTAATCGTACACAAATCGACCTAGTCCCAAACTAAGCAAAGCTTGTATTATTGGGTACTAGGCGACGATAAACATATATATATAAGACAATTCTCAGGAATTACTCGAGTCAGAAAGTACCCCATCGCTATCGCGGGCCGGATTCTCCGCTTTCTCTCCGCGAGCCAGATTGAAAGGGCTCGCGGGCCGTAGTTTGGCGACCCCTGAACTAGGCTAGCGGTCGTCAGAAGATTCGACATATGCCAGTGACGCGAGCCTTGCGTGTTGCAGTTCTCGTCGCGTTCTACATGTGCGCTGACGAGGGCGCGGGCGGAGCGCGAGCTGTCGCCGCGCGGCGCCGCGCCCGCGCCCGCGCCCGCGCCCGGCCGCCGCAGCCTGCCCGACCTCGAGCGTGAGTCGACTCCTACTAATATTAAAAATGCGAAAGTTTAGATGGTTGGATGTTTAGATGTTTGTATGTTAGATGTTTGGATGTTTGGATGTTCAGATGTTGCGATGTTTGGATGTTTAGTTGTTTGGATGTTTAGATGTTTTGGTTTTTAGGTGTTTGGAATTTTAGTTGTTTGGATGTTTAGATGTTTGGGTTTTTAGTTGTTTGGATGTTTAAATGTTTGGGTTTTTAGTTGTTTGGATGTTTAGATGTTTAGATGTTTTGGTTTTTAGTTGTTTGGATGTTTAGATGTTTGGGTTTTTAGTTGTTTGGATGTTTAGATGTTTGTTACTCAATCACGCAAAAGCGGCTGAAATGAAATTAGGCATGGAGATAGTTTATAACCTAAATTATAATATAGGATAGTTTTTATCCCAGGTACACGCAGACGAAGTCGCGGGTGGAAGCTAGTAAACGATATATGTTAGATATGTGCCTACTTATAATGTATTTATTCCCAAAAGGGATATTCAGAGCACATGAGACGTATGTTCCAGTGCCACTTTTAGCATGAATGTGAGCGTAAAAGATCGACAAAATGTGATATCGCAGTGATAGGTTGCTAGCCCATCGCTCACTACACACTTTAACCCTGTCCCGGTATAAATAAGTAAATTAAATGATAACAAATGTATGTCGGTTCCAGAGACGCTGTGCGGCCGCGCGGCGCGGTACAAGCCGTCGCTGCTGGACGCGGACGCCGTGCAGCAGCGGAACGAACAGGCGGAGAAGGTAACCATTCATATCCATAGGGTTGGCAACGCGCACGTTACACCTGTGGCGCATCACTAGCGCACTACTTCCCCGCCCCTACTACTATCTATCAAATGTAATAAAAGCCATTACAGAAAACAGTAGCAGGCCGTAGACTATATCTCGACAGTGGAAGTACAGATGTGCAGCATTTCGTCGACGCCTTTATTTCTGTTGCTTACTGAAACACTTCAAGTCACATTTTTTACGGACCGGTCGGACGTAATATGTGACGTGAATCCGACATATACGGGGCGGAAAGTTAAAACGGGGCAGTAGGGGCAGCTACTAGATCCCTTGCCGCCACGCAAAAATGGCATTAGGATTTCATTCCTAACTTTTTAAGTGATGACAATCTACATTCACAGATTTTTGAAAAAAAGTAGTCGGCGAGAAAATCATCAATTTTGTCGATTTTTTTTTAATGCCATTCGGTCCCATTCCTATTAAGGATCAAGATACCTTTTCCATACAGTTAGTGAATCCCAAAGCTAATTTTGCTCATGTCGTTTTTTATGCCTATCAGTCCTTAAATACCCAATAAAACAACGTCAAAATAATTAAAATACTATTTATTGTAACTAAAATAATGCTTCAACTAAAATAAAAGATATCAACAGAGAAACAACTGAAATAAAAGATAACAAATTGCGGCAATCGTTATGGTTTTTTCACAATACCAAGTGTTCGAATTGGTAGCCGTGTTGGCGAATACGCAAGTTTGCCCTTTTTTTTACAAATGAATGAATTCTCTCATTTCTAATCTAAATGAAGTTATCTCCGTCTCCATACAATTTGATGATCGTCTAACTAAAGGACTACTTGCACTTTGGAATTCCTGAAATTAACTGTATGGAAAAAGTTTTCTTTGATTTTTGGGCGTTCTAGTAGTCAAAACTTAGTCGATCCCGAAGAGTATTTTGATTTTTAATAGCAATGGGATCGAATGACATTAAAAAAATCGTCAAAATTGATGATTTTCTCGCTGACTACTTTTTTTCAAAAATCTGTGAATGTAGATTGTCATCACTTAAAAAGTTAGGAATGAAATCCTTATGCCATTTTTGCGTGGCGGCAAGGGATCTAGTAGCTGCCCTTACTACCCCGTTTTTACTTTTCACCCTGTATAATAGAGCCCACTTTCATATCTCCGATTATCAAACTCAAGATAACAGAGACATGAAACCAAAGTGCCATCCTAGGATGTATGTAAGATGTAAGTAATTGCGGCCCTGCTAATTTTACTGTTGTTCTAATGTGCGAACCATACATTTCTCTTTGTTTTTGGTCCAGGAGGCAGCGACTAAACGTCAGTTCTACCAGCAGGAGCTGAGGAACCAGATACTGGAACAACAGCGGATTCGAGAGGAGAGGAAAGCGAGAGAAAAGTGAGTTGAGACGACGATATATTTGACAGATACTTATAAATATTAAAATAAATAGAAAACATTCATGACTCAGAAACTCTTGCAGGTGTCCATGGGCGACGGTAATCGCTTACCATTTGCCTTAGCAGTTGCTTTCGTAAAACTAATGCCAAAGTCAAATCTTGTAGCACGACCGAGCAATCGCTAGAAGGATGACAGATGATGCCAATAATGCACGGCCAAATAATGGACGGCCCGATAATCCGCGTCCACTTTTTGTGGACTCGGATTACTGGGTCATGCATTATCAGCCCGGACAAAGGTGGCTTCCAATTATTGCCCCGGGCCAAGTTTGCTCAGAGCGATAATGCACAACCAAATAATGCATGGCCCGATAATCCATGTACATTGGACGTGGATTATTGGGCTGTACTAATTTCGGCCGTGCATTATCATGGTCATACATTAACCGGCACCGTTCGTTCTCTTGCAGACTGCTGGAGGCGGCGGAGATGCGGCGCCTGGAGGAGCAGCTGCGGATGCTGCGCGGCGCGCGGGACCTCGAGCTGGACAAACACACAGCCAGGGAACACCAGGTAATGTCACTAATTGTTACTACTACTAGTTCTGTGAGCTGTAGAAATCGCGAGTCTGTTTTTATTTTTTTACCTGCAAAAAATCGTATTGACAAAAACCTAACAAAAATCAAACCTGCTCACAAAATTTCACTTTAATCGGTTGAGAAATGCGACCTGGGCATACGAAAGAGTTTTGGGTCAAAGCTGAAGCGGAGAAGTTTGTTCGCTTCAGTCTCTCATTCAATAATAAGAATCCATCCATACTAATATTATAAATTCGAAAGTCTGTTTTATTTAATATCTCCGTCTGTCTGTTACCTCTTCAAGCTTAAACCGCTGAACCGATTTAGATGAAATTGTGTATTTATTTATTTAGGATTACCAACTGATAATAGTGATAATACATTATACTTGCACTTATATCTAATTTACAATTGAGGCTGATGCTTGTCTAATTATAGGTAACCACAACTTACTCCAATGCTTTCTTACCTACCTACCATGCTGTTAAAATTAAGATTTTATTCGAGTATTTATTTTATACAGGAATAAAAAATGATAGTATTATCTAGGGGAGCTAAAATATGCTAACAATTTTCGTTTGAAATTATTTAGGCTATCATTTAATATATCAATGCCGATGGAATCTGGGAGATGGTTGTACAGTTTGGCCATTCTCGAAACCGCTGCGTTACGTCCTAAATTTGTTTTAGTCATGCTAATACTAAATAACTTGTATGTTACACCGGGTCGAGGCTAGCAGGGACAGCTATTTTTATCTTTGTCAGCAGTTCCGGGAAATCCAATCCTTCAGAGTTTACTAATTTAAAAAGAAACATTAGGTTCAGTGTTTTCCTTCGGTTACTAAGTGAAGTAAATCAAAAGTACTCCAGAGGCTCTCGTATAAGCTTTACCGAAACAAAACGTTACGACCGCGTTCACGTTTAGCTTTCAAATCCCATACAAATTGAGGGCAAAACGCAAACGCGATCGTAAAGTTTTGTTTCGGTAAAACTTATACTAGAGCCTCAGCTTCTTATGAGTATTGCGGATTCTATATCCCAAGTGTGTTAAAAAGCGTCTTTGCCCGTTCCGATTAGATTTTTGTGCGCTTCGTAAAAAGGTGTCCAAACTTGACAGCAAATAAAAATGGGATGGAGATTAGTTTGAATCCTGGGGAAGGACATAGGGTGGTTTTTATCCCGGAAATCATCCCCTAAGGAGGTGAACTGGGAGATGAAAGTTCGTATGGAGCTACGATATAAACGAGTTCCACGCGGACGGAGACGCGGGCGGTAGCTAGTCTACTATATAAAAAAGGGGAAAGTATCCTTTCGGATTACCAAGTCAATCAAATCACAACAAACGAGCTCATTAAATTAGCTTGGCGCTAACGGGCGCGATTACACGACTAACCCAACTAAAATAAGATTTTTTGTAAGTACGCCTTGAGGACTCTTTTTATAATTTGTAAAACTTCGGAACTACTTATTTCTCTGTGATATTGATTGATATAAAAGGTAGTCTATGTGGCCCAGGGCATCATTACGAACAGATTGATATGACATATATTCAAGAAAATCGGTTCAGTAACTTAAAACCAGTGGCAACACAAGGAACACACATAAACACAAACAGACTACAAACAGACAGAAACTTACTAGTAGCACTCTTCCTTTTGGCTTTGCCGTAATCGTGTAAAAACGATACCAATCTTCTCATGGCAATTGCGCCAAGTCGAACAAAAACGTCCAGTTTAATAAAGTATTGTCTTTACGTTCTATTTCTAAAATGGTAAAATGCTTTAATCTTTAGTATTATAATTTCAGATGAAAGAAAACGCGACAGACTATGAAAAGAAGCGAACCGCGCTCCAAAAAGAGATACATGCGGAGCAACAGTCGCTGTTCCGCGCCCCGCGACACACGCTCACCTCTCACAGCGACGGAGCCTCCAAGATGCCCTCCAAGCCCTCTAAGCTCCCCTTCTACTACCCCTCCGTCCACAAACTGGACAAAAAACCCTTCTCTACAAACATTCCAGATAGTTCCATCTTCTCGCCGAACTATGACGTCGACGGTTACCTAAGAAGGAACTTGAATCCGAGCAAAGATATGCTCAGCTCGCGCCTCGACACTAGCTCTGAATGTCTCGCTTCCAAATATCTCGATAGATACGATAGGAGTATGGACAGGTTTAATGATAGGTACAGCGATAAAGAGGATAATAAGTTGAGTAAAATGGTGACAGTAGAGGCATTAGTGCATGACCGTCCTAAAGCTTACAAAGAGAACGATAACCCTATACCAGTGTTAAGACACTCCCCGGTTAATGTGAAAACTGTGGAGAAAAACTCAGACTTAAGCGAAGCGATGCAAGTTGTAGATGATAAGTGGAAAGTGCCTGCGGTACAGAAGAACATTTTGAAGAATTTGCCAAATGAAGAGGGGAAGAGTGTCAGTATACTGACGCAGTTGGGGTCTATTAGGAGACAGTTGCAGCTTGAGCAGCTGAAGTTAGATGAAATGCTGACGAAAGAATGAATGCGGTTGTGAATTTTGCGAAGCAGAAGCGTCTAACGTTATTCCGATTTTCGATCAAACCGATTTTTTATTTATTTATTCGGCACATTGATCGGATAATGAGGAGATTATTGTACGATTAGTTCTCTTATTTGTTGTATTAAAAATAATGAACACTAACATTGATTATTTAAATTTTGCATGTCTGCAATGACTAATAATTTATTCTGGTTAGCCAAAACTAACGGCCTACGAATAACACATTCAGTGCCAATGATTCCGTAGCGCTACGCTCGTTTTCGTTTCCTGCTGAAGCGCGCTGACCTGCGGGATCCTGGCACTGATAGTGTTAAGACATACGTGAAAAATATACCCTAATGTTGTTGCTATATCCAACTACTGATAGGTGTCTTGTTTAGCGGCTAAAGTTGCTGGAATGCTCTAGAAGTTATTAATTTATTATCAAACACTCCATGTACTATGTATGTATGGTGACATGATTCTGAACTTTACGACATTATAATAAAGTCCAAAACCAATAAAACTGGTACTCGGTGCCTGGAGGTCGGACCTAACGTCAGGCTGTAAGCAAGTCGCCTTTCAGTTTAAGTGACCTTAATCTGTTGTTGTTCCCAACTTCTGAAGTTGGTTATGATCTCTTAAGATTTGAATTGTTTTGACGCATTCAGATACCGTAAAATATTATATTAGTTCACTTTAGTTGTAATATCTTGTGGTATCTAAATGCACCAGTGATATGTAAATTGTAATCGAAAATAATTTGTGTCTTGGTATATTATTAATATTTTGTTCAAATGTATGGTTATGTGTTAATATAAAAACCTTAAGAACAAAACTTACAGGTGTAAGTATTTATAAAACGCCAAAGTTAACCATTTGTATGTCAATTAATTTAATTAAGTTTTAGCACGATTAATTCCAGTTAAATGTTAAGTTTTAACTATTCGTCAGTAAGCATGTTTAAACAAATATTTCATGATTCTATTTAATTTTTAATTATTGTTTAAGTGAACCTGTTGACATGTATAACCGCAGCTAGAGTCAAAATAAAGTAATGTACCTGCCTTTAAAAACTATAAAGTCGCCATGGATCAATCGAACTGAATAAGAAAACATAGACAAGTGCGCTCAAGTCTCATTTGCGCTGTATAGAGCGCAAAAAATCGTTCTAGAAAAAAATGCAAAAAGGTGACTAAAAATGTGTGCATCAAATTTAGGGTCGGCACAAGCTTGCAATTTGTTTCAACAACCGACAAAGACGGCTATCGTTGGTATGAGTCATCAAGCCATACCATTTACCGACCATAGCTGCGTCTATGTCAGTTGTGACAAATTGCTTCATTTGTAGTTACTTAAAGCGGCATCAAGTTGCTCCAGCTGGTTCTCGGTACCATCGTAGAAATGTTACATTTTCATTCTCCTTCGTTTATTTTAGAGTAAGGTGCTGATTCAAACTATTTTAGACCAGAAATCGACTATTTGCTAATCGAAACCTTGCGTGTTATTGTATTATTTATGAATATGTTGGTTTAATTTATGTTTTCATTGCTAATCTAATCTAGCAGTGCCAAAAACTACTATTTCTTCCCTGAGGATGAGGCCATTCGACTCCAAAACCCTAAGAATATTAACATTAAAATCATAACTTCATGCGTGTCTGTCAAAAGCTACCAGCTTTAAACAGCAAGGTGCAATGAATAAACGTCCTTATTGACAAAATTGAACTGTATGCCTTGGAATAGAACAACACATGTTTACTTTAAAGCACTATATTGGAAGCACCTGAGTTGGCCATCTTTTGTATTCCAAATCCAAATTGTTATTCAAGGTAATGATTATTGTATTAACTTTGTAGGTGCCTACTATAACATGTTTCACCTTCGAATTATCTGAAAAAAATATTTCATTTTGAATACTTACACGGTGCCAGATTTCCAGTAGGTACCTATCCACCTGACATTCTGGCAAACCCATTCATTCAATTTGTAATTTAACTGTACTTTTGTCCAATACTTACTTTAATACCGGGCTGTGAAGTGGGTAGCCAAAATCCATACTAATATTATAAATGCGAAAGTGTGTCTGTCTGTTACCTCTTCACGCTTAAATCGCTGAACCGATTGAGATGAAATTTGGTATGGAGATAGTTTGAATCCCGGGAAAGGACATAGGATAGTTTTTATCCCGGAAATCACCCCCTGAGGGGGTGAAATGGGGGATGAAAGTTTGTATCGAGCTACGATATAATTCCATGCGTACGGAGTCGCGGGCAGAAGCTAGTAACAAATAGTTTAGTGCAGATGTAAGTGCTGAAGTAGCAAGACAAATACGAACGTTTCCGAGAAAATACGATGGAAAACAATTATGCACTACATCGTAATAATGGCATGTGATGAAAATGATGCTTGTAAACGCCAATTTATCGTAATTGTAATTTATTACAGGTATCAGTCAATTTATTTACGCTACGCACAGTTACGCGAAGTAAAGAAAGACTGGTGAATGAAAGCCAATAAGGAGCTCCGAATTATACTTATAATAATGTAATCGAGCAATTGTAGAAAAGAGTTTGTACATAGTTACCACGTCAATTAAGTTAAACTAATTATTTTGGCTCAGTGATCCAAAAAGGATCTTGGCCTCCGAAACGAGAGCACGCCACTTATCCCGGTCCTGCGCCACGTCCTGCCAACTTTCAGCTTGAAGACGACGCAGGTCCGCCTGCGGGCCTTCCCCCGCGACACCCGGGCCGCGACCGGTCGGTCGGCCCGAGTACGCTCTCTTGCCTGCCCGATCCTCTCCCATTCGCAGTAGATGACCGAACCAGCGAAGTCTGTGAGATTTCGTTTCGCCGATGAGGTTT
Source organism: Epinotia bilunana (assembly GCA_947049275.1). Classification (NCBI taxonomy): domain Eukaryota; kingdom Metazoa; phylum Arthropoda; class Insecta; order Lepidoptera; family Tortricidae; genus Epinotia; species Epinotia bilunana. The sequence goes on from OX346254.1 coordinate 3,737,306, forward strand.
GGTTCAATTAAGTTAGCTTTCATTATTTATTATATCGTTCAATTCATTTTTTCATTATTTAATATACCATTTTATATGAACTTTATTGCTATTTTTGGTAATTAATACGTACTTTCTTAATTGTAAAGAATCTTAAACAATTGTCTTGAAAAATACTAATAAAGTTGGTAACAAAAATGGAATGAAGAATGCTAACTTAATTGACGTAATAAAAATAGATTAATATAGATAATAGACCTATGTATAATCGGGTTCTACAATATCTACACAGACAATCTTTCAGAAATATCTATGCATTTTTATGTATCTCTTGAGGCATGGCCTAGAAGTCGAAAAACCAGGTTTCAATGGGAGATTCAAAACCTCCTGAAACCGCTTACGAAACAACCATTGGGATTTAGTACAAGCGGCTTGGATAACTTTTAACTTTACCTTACCTCTTCCATTAAATTCTACTTCCATTCCATCGAAACACTTTGTTCTTTATATAGGACCCGGGAGGTTAATATTTTCAATTCTAGACCGCCTGCACCGCAGACTGTAAATTCGGGGCTCAGTATAGTTGATAAGGGACAGAGCTTGTACGAAACAATATACTTAAGCAAAGCTATGCTGAAACGTTATTTACAGTACCGCACTAGTGCGGAAAAGAGCACTTTTCGTGCATATTTCGAAACTTTAAAGAGCCATATGTACAGTTAAACGTTGTACGATACACGTGCGAATAGGTAATTTGCAACTCGTGTCGATTTAAAACACTCCCTTTGGTCGTGTTTTAATTTATCACCACTCGTTGCGACTTCCCTATTTTTGGAACTTGTATCGTAAATAACTATTTTGTATTGTGCTGTTTGTAATAAGTAGTGTCGCTTGATTTTACAACAAAGTATTATGTTAATGCCACAGATGTAAATTAAAATATTATTTAGATAATATCACGTATTCAATGTTGCACTTTTAACAGCTGTTTTATTTTCTGGGCATTTAATATTTTTACTATATACAGACATATCCATCACAATGTTAGTGCAATAGTTATGTAGAATTTACAATAATTTTATTTCAATAAATATTTTTCTAGAATTAGTAGTATTTTCTTAATTTTTACCTGACTGCCGAACGAAGAAGGAGGGTTATGTTTTTCGTGTAAGAATAATACATAGTTCTTGGCACGCCCTGCAGCCCAAACCGTTAGACGGATTTCGACATATAAGGTGTCTTTGGATTCCTCTTAATCGTATGAGACATAGGCTATAATATTTGTAAAAAAGCAGTTGGGTTATTCGAAATAATACATTACGTACCTAGGGCGGTGAATTCATGAATGTCCCCGATCGCAGGTGTTTTATGCGATGTAAATATGCGATCTGGGGCTTTACGAATTACCGCCCGTGGTGCGTACACAGTTTTACGTCTTCCCCTGGGTGTGAAGTGAGATTTGCCGCTGCGCGGTAAATCTCACTTAGCGCCCAGAGTGACGTAAAATATTTTTATTACACTTTAGTATAGTAATAAAGTACTTCCGAAACTGTAAAAGTAAATCCTGACAAAAAAACGCAAGCAAAAAAATTTACAGCTCTCGTGCTCTACACGATTTATAATAAAAAAACGCATTAGATTTGCTAATGATATGCCGATAATATGTAAAAACATAGCTATGTTACAAAATTCCTAATAAATTGGCGATTTTGTAGAGCGTGGTAAAGTTATGGTAACCACAAAAAGGCATAATGCTTCGGCTACTGATATTCTTGCAAGATGGCACGACTCATTATTAACAATTTGCCACTCGGAAGGGCTATATTTATAGTTACCAGATTGCGGCGTTCAAGAACAACCGATCAGTCCGTCCATATTCAATTCAATTCATTTATTGATAAAAGCAATGTTTTACGCGTCAGATATACAATTACGATTAACTTTATGACGACCGCTTAGCCTAGTGGGTAGTGACGCTGCCTGCGAAGCTGAAGGTCCGGGGTTCGAATCCCGGTAAGGGAAAATATTTGTGTGATGAGCATGAATATTTGTTTCTGAGTCATGGAAGTGTTCTATGTATTTAAGTATTTATAACTATTATATACATCGTCGTCTAGTACCCATAACACAAGCCTTATTGAGCTTACTATGGGACTAGGTCGATTTGTGTAAGATTGACCCCTAATATTTATTTATTTATTTTATACATGATATAATTATACATATTAGATTTTAAAAAAATATTTAGATTAAATGTCAGTTAGTTAGGCACATCATTTTTCAATATCACATGTCATTGTGCGAGAAGAATTCGCTCAACGAGTAGTAGGCAGCGCCTAAGTAGGGGTTTAGTTTAAGCTGAGTCTACGCTAGGCGAGCCGAGCACGAGCCCAGCACGAGCGAAGCCGTTCTGTTCGCGGCGTCAAGTGGCGTTCGTGGCTTGTAAGTCGGTCCACACTAGTAGAGTTGTGGCTCCGCTCGTGCTTGGGTCATGCTCGGCTCGGCTCGCCTAGGCCCAGCTTAAAATGAATGAGCTGTAGCTCGTTGCTGTTTTTACGCTCTCAGGAATGTTTATAGACCCTCGGGCCGATAGACTGAAGGCACTTTTTTGATTTAGCGAGTCGCGTGCGGCGCGGCCGGAGTTCATCGCGCCGCCTGTAGTTGCTTTTCAGAGCTTCAGAGGTCGTTTGGAACTGATCTATGTTAGACCTTACTAGTTTAGCTATCTCCAGGATTTTTTAACTAATGAACAGTTCCTTGACCGGGTGAGCCCACTGTACGCCGGAAACCACAAGCGGTTGGGATACCATGAGCTTGAATTATTGATGCATGAACACTTTCGCAACCGGACTAAAAATGGAACAATTCACCAGAAACCGACAGAATTCGCTAGGCGTGTAAGTAAGTTCATACTACTGCCCGCAGCTCAGCCGGCATCTGAGCAAACATTACGAGTGCCCGCTAGGCGGGTTCTTGGTTGCGAATGTGTTAAAATGTTAAAACTGCGCAAGAAATAATGAAGGGTCCGTAGTACGTACCGGCAGGCATCTCCCATAAACTTAAAAAAAAGGAGCATTTCAGCCAAAGATGATTCGGAGACATTTGAGAAATCGACCGAACTCAAATGATATCGGCCTACATAATATATATATATATATATATATATATTATAGCGACTTGGGTTATTACTGCAATATATATATACTGGAAAGCAGTTCATGCGGTAAAGTGGAAACACAGTGGAAAGGACATATATGTTTATGTATGTTCCTTGGCGAAGTACTGAATTGAAGTGGGTTAAACTTTGTGCCGTAGCAGCGCTAACATACCGGCCGGGGCCGGCCATGCACTTGAAGCGGCGCGACGAAATGCACCTGGCGCTGGCCCCTACAAGTAAATGCCGGCTTAGGCTGGGTTCACACGGCATTGGCCTGCACGTTTTCTGCACATTCATTCGGTTTGCTTGACAAGTCCGGTGAGTATTCGTTTAAACGTATAAACGACATTTTTTATGTGCCACTATGTACACGTTAAGATGTATACTGCAAAAGAACGTGCAGGACAATGCCGTGTGAACGAAGCCTTATCTACCAGCACATCACACGTATGAATAATGCACGGGCGAATAAGATCTACCGACGCAAGGGGATAGTAAAATATAACATGAATAAAACCACTTAAATAAGATTGGTTTTCGCTTTATAAAAATTAAAATATCTTTTTTTACACCTACATAATTTTCTATCTCAATGAACTTTTCGGAGACAATTTCATACACATGAACATAATAAAAACAAATACAATTTAACACCTCAAGTTATTGTAGAAATAAAAATAATATATACCATAATAATATTATTTCAAAAATAGCTATCTTTAAAAACCAGGGTAAAGAACAAAAAGTTGGACCATCGTACGTGAGAGCATCCACCAGCACGATTAGCACAAAACGGCGCGCGAGCTCTTTCGCACTATCCGTCTCTCTCTTATAAGATAACTTACTGAGACGGATAGTGCGAGAAAGTGGAAAACTTATTAGAAAAAAATTCAGGAAGCTCGACATAAGCCGACTCCCTTTGCTCTCATTTTAAAACAGCGTGTTGGAATATACAACAGGATCCGCGATATTATCTAGGTCGGAAACTAGTTTCAGTTGCTAGAAATTATAATAGAAAAAAAATTGAGATGTTTTTTTTAATACTATATTTCTTTTCTTTATTTTTTTCTTCCAGCATTAAAATGAGAACCAAACTACTTTCGAGTTTCCTGGGGACCCTTAACTAGTAAAACTTTTTGAACTTCACCATTTTGAGTCATGAAGATTCTTGTAACTATACTCACCGGCAATAAATTTGGCCAAAATGAGAAAAATGCATTTAATTATTTAAAACATTATTTAATCTATTCAACTTACAGTTCGAAATCACGAAAAGTTTTTGGGCCAAATTTTCTGCCGGTCAGTGTATATTACTAAATTTAAAAATAAAACTAGTTTAACAGAACATTAAAAAGGGCATTACAAGGGTTGTAAGATCACCGTGATTGTTTAACTGTACATTCAGGGTTAATATAATACGTACGTAAATATCTGTACAGAGGGGTAATCAAATCACGTAACGTTCCGAACGCGCGTTAGTACAATTTAACTGTCATTTTTCCATATAAAAAGTGACATTTAGATCTACCTGTCGCGCGCGCGCGCACGATGCGTTACGTGATCGACCTGCAAAACTCTATTGTCATAAATGCATGTGCAAGGTCTTCAAGAACATGAGCTGATTGAAAGGTGCATCACAAATCCATCATCTGGATTGAAGTCAATCTCTATTTCTATAGCTCGATACAGAGGCGAAAGAGATGGAGTAATCGTAACTTCGTACTGTCACCCGATGCAAGTCTTTCGAGATAACCCTCATTGTAAGTGAAGAACAGTCTGCAATTCTATTATCACGATCTACCGGATTTGAGGCAGCTCTGTTGATAATTCTGTCACGAGTGGAAGCCATCTTATTCTCCAAAATAACTTGCCTACTAGTCGTCTCCCTAGCATTTGCTTTGGGTCAGGTCCAAATTTATGGATGTCACACAAAAATTAGGATTGTTATGGCAAGTTGCGCGCCTTTGACTGCTTAAATAACTTAGTTACCCTGCCACATAATAAAGACCTCAATTCCCCGTATAATTTGTGTCACAAAACTGTGTCATATGATGTTTTGTCCCAAATTGTGAGCTTAAAATCTTTGGACCTAACTCATTTACCTTCGAGCGACTTAGAACCCCCATTTTGTCATATTACCCTATCACTATAAATATGATTGCCACTGACTGCAAGTTGATGGTTCGAAATATAAATAAAACTACTAAAAAAATGTTCAGAATATCAGCAAATACACCTTACATTTCGACACATCTACTTGTTCACGCCGGACATCGCTATGGTAACTTTATACAATTTCAACAGACGATGTCGTCGTGTGTCACCTGTAGCCTAATTACGAAAATAATTCGACGGCCGCCGGTCTGGTTGGACGACATTGGAATCACACCCCTGATGTCAAAGTAACTGACGACCGACATAAAACATTAACTTCCATTATTTAATTCCAGCAAAGCAACCGTTCCGAGTAATGGATGTAACTGCTTTTCCTCAGTACATCATTAAAATTTGTCGTAAACGCATTTTTACGATTTATAATTATGTAAAAATTGATTAAGTAACCCAATCTAATTTGGTTTTAATGGCTTCTTTATTCTAATGATCATTTCGGGAATCACATTATTTATGATCATTACGACGACCTTTACTTGATCGTTTGCTGTCCCGACCTTCAACTCTCATGCCTCAGGAACTGTACCAGACTAGGCCCGTATTTTCGTCGTGGATCTTGAGGGATCGTGATCATATCCAGAGGTCGGCGGGGGTGAGCTGTTTTCAGTTTTTGCATAACATGGACATACCTTGTCATTTAACGGTAAATGCCCCATGTGTAATTATTAACTAATGAAATGAATTTATTTAGGCTGCCTTTCTGCTACGAGCTTTACGTCGCCATCAAAACAAATGAATTTTATAAGAATCTACGGAATATGCGCTTCAGTGGGAAAACAGTTTCAACTAGTATTAAATTAAAGCAAACTTCCTTGGATAATAGTAATGCATTTTTATTTTATGTTTAAATCATTTAAATTTACGGGTGACCCTCGGGCAGGCAGCTTTCTCGCCCAAAGAATAGCGATTGCTATTCAGCGCGGGAATGCTGCCTGTGTGATGGGCACCCTGCCTAAAGGGCAAAATTTTGATACATTTTTCTAATTGTAATTTATTATAATTAGTTTAATATCATTTTGTATATGTATACTTTAGTAAATAAAGTTTTCTTAATTTAAATTTTGTCTTCTTTTAATATTTCTTTATCGATACACCTTATCCATATTAATATCTACAAAACACAACTACATGACATTAATGACGTAAAAATAGCTCACCCCCGCCGACCTCTGATCATATCTTTATCCCACGCGAATACACGACACTATTACATTTGGCGCCCTATAATTATAAAACATCTGCACGGCTACCACTGGACGGCCCGCGAGCCGTGTCGCGGTGAGATAGGCTACCCGTCTTTTTCTAATCAGAGAGACTTCGTTCGTTTATCTCTGCCTCTATTGCACTTGAATATTGGAGCGACAGAGAGGGATATACGCGAATGAATAACGTTGGCGCTAGCTTGGTACACATGTTAAATAGAGTCCATAATTCCTATCCCAAAATTACATGAATCAGTGAATTTTTGATAAAGTTTTACGGAAACTAAAAGCATTTTCGTGAAAAGAGATCAGTTATGTTAAACTTAAGTCATACGGCTGTCTAAACGTTCAAATTTGTACCCATCACGGCCATTTGATATGGATGTGTAAACAAAAAGGAAAATCTTGACAAGTCTATAATATTATAAAGAGGAAGTCTGTGAGGTTGTAAGAGTATTTAATTACCACTTATACAATTTCAATGCAAACTATATTTTAACCCGCGATTTTGCTTGCCTTTTTATAAAACATGTGCGTCGCTTTATTCACACAAATTTAGTGTCATTTAAAGCATATCCTTGCACGAAAATGCCCTAACACGACCGCAAGTATACTACGTTCACGTTATACACACACTAATTCGGATGCCTCAAAAACTGTTCCAAACTGGGCCCGTTCCTGCCCAAGGGGTCCCGGGGAAACATGATCATGTCCTGCACCCAGGTGAAGGGCAGCAGCCGCTGCTCGATGGTGCGCCGCCAGCGCGGGTGCTCCGCGGCCAGGTCGCGGTAGTTGTCCCCGGAGACCACCACGCCATCCACCGCGGCCGCATATTGCACTATGTATCTGAAAAAAGTTTTCATTCATTCATTCATTCACGCCTTTATTCCTAAAAGGGATAGGCAGAGCACATGAAATTTATGTTACAGTGGCACTTACAGCATTTATTTTAGCACTTCAACCCAGCTCTCTTAGTCGACTTTTAGGACACCCACGGAGAAAGGGGGTGGTGAAATTCTAATCCGATACCACACGGGGAAAAAAATAATTTTCACACCTTTCATTCGGAAAAGTAAGTTCGCCGAGAGGGATCAAAATGCTACTTTTCTGTTCAAGTTACTTTTTTAATTTATTCATAGGCATGTAGAATTTAAGCAATGTGCCAATAGAACACAGATCTTAATAAAATAATCGACTGTAATTTTATCGTAATCGGTTAAAAACCATCATTATTCAATTGTAGGATCCCTCGCTACGTTCAGGATTCAATACACCGCCCTCGCCGTAATATACTATTTTGCTCCCTCGTGACACAAATAACTATTTTGATACAAGCTTTTATTGCCGACTGTACATTTCAGCATACCATCGTCAACTCGGTGAGAGGATTCTAACGAGCCCAAATTCAATGGGGTTACGTCGGTAAACCGAATTCCCAAGGCCACCTTCTGTCTCCATCAGCAGATCAGCTCGATGGTACCATAATAATGAATTGTCATCCAAACTATACTTAAGTGTACCCATAAATTCAGCTCAATCGGTTATTGGAAACTGACATTTAACTTGCAAGATTTAATTATACACACCGGGTCAGGTGAAACTAAATAAAAGCTTGTAATAAACCATCATCGTCTGAAGCCGCCGTCTGATGTTCAACTTTTAGTTTGAGTTTGAAGCCCAGGACCAAACCTGCTCCTTCAGACGCTGATGGCTTAGTTTGAAGCCCAGGACCAAACCTGCTCCTTCAGACGCTGATGGCTTAGTTTTCCATTATGTTCTCTGTATCATACCGTTAAAAGCTTTGTATCTCGTTGGCGTGTGAAATGACTTACTTGACTTATGTTCCTGTGTCCCCTGTGCGCCGCCATCCCGTTCGGTCTTGGGCTTCCCGTTTCAATTCGCTTCAAGTCTTCTCTATGGTCTTCGCCTCTGCGAACTCATCATCATCATTTGGGGTCTGATGATAGTTCGCTGCCGGGTCTGTTTAGGGCGGCCACGTTTACGCTTTCCTTGGGGGATTCCAGTCCAGGGCTTGCCTCGGCGTGTGACCAGGGTCCCTTCGGAGCGTGTGGCCGATCCAGTTCCACTTGCGTGTGAAATAACCAAGTAGAATACCTGTCGTCGTAGGAGGCGATCATCTTGCCCTGCAGCTCGCGGGACGGCGTGTACACGACCAGCCCGCGCCGCTCCAGCGCGTCCAGCAGCCGCGGCTCCGAGCTCTTGCCGAACTTGCATCTGGAACATACACACAACATTCATACACTTCAACAAACTCAGATCTTTATTTGCTTTAAGCACATTTAAATGCATGCAAATATAATTTAAATTACAATAATATTACAATAAATTCATTCGGATTACATAAAAAAATAGTTAAAAAAAACTACCCAAAGTTAGGCGTCTACAGGCAAGATGATCGCCTCCTACGACGACAGGTATTCTACTTGCATTAAAAAAAAAACTAAAATTGACAAAAAATAATAACAATAATGTCCAGTTAATCGTTTTTCAATCTTTCTCTTGCCGCGGCTCCCTAAGTACGGAAACAAAAAGAATCGCCCCCCACAACTCTTATTATGCGCGCAAGCAGCGTCCGGCCGTGAGCGCGTGTGCCAACCGACTGGCTGAATCCCCGCCAGCGGCGCGCGAAGTGTAGGTATAATTCCAATTTCCCACCGTGCAGCTAGGTAGCACTGATTATGTGCTAAGTGTATTTTATCCCGTCGCTCCGCCTAAAGGTTCTATGTATACGCGGCCCGGGCTGCTATTATACCCATAATGCTCTCATTCTAACAGTTAGCGGTGTCTCACTCAGATACCCAGCCACGGTTAGTTACAAACGGTTAATGTTCACTTACCTAAACCGTGGCACGAACGCTCTGACCATATGCCCGCGATTCACGAAGTAGTCAATGCAGATCTTCAATCCCTTTACTGAAAACTCTCTGCCTCTGCCATGCCTGGAAAAAACACACCTCCATTGAATTCCCATCAACATCACTTGGTTTGCTATAGAGAACACTTCTCTTTATTCGGGTAATAATACTAATATAGGAAAGACATAGGCTTGATATCTAAGCTGCTCTCCAGTAGCAGGATAACAGTTGGCCAGGCTATAAAAGAGATAAGGTTAGTAACAATAGGGTTATAGTCTTAAATTCGTTTTTACTCCAAAAGAAAGAAGGCAAATATATGCCTAGTGACGAATATCCAATCAGATAACTCATAAAATTACGAAGCTACAACCGTTTTAATATTGCTTGTCAGAAAGGGAGAACTAGGTACGGTAGCCTAGTGGTTCAGGCATGCGGCTGCCAAGCGGCGGTCGTGGGCTCGAATCCCGGCTCGTACCAATGAGTTTGTCGGAACTTATGTACGGAATATTTACCGTTAGCTTTTCGGCGAAGGAAAACATCATGAGGAAATCGGTCTAATCCCTATAAGGTCTAGTTCTCCCTCTGGTTTGGAACGTCAGATGGCAGTCGCTTTCGTAAAACTAGTGCCTATGCCAAATCTTGGGATTAGGTGTCAAAAAGAAGCCCGGATTCCTTTAGGGGCACAACCGGGAATAACGCTGCTGGGAGAACTCTCGGGGATCGTGACGTCACGATCTGAAAGCGTCTTACAAGGAAACATACCCAACTGTCCGGCGCCGATTTCAATGATTTTGATATATGTTATAGAGTTGTTTAAAATAACTGACACGTAATTTTTTTTAGCTGCTCAAACTCAACCTATCGGGAGATATTGTCGTACTGAAAAATGGCGAAACCCTCTAAGTTCGGAACTTCAGAAGAGAGTTTTGTTCAAGCTAACTGCTTGTTAATTACTAGTTTTAATATATGTTGGAGAACATAAAAAAAGAATGGACACGTGCTTTCCTATTTCGGCTCAAAACTAATATATTACAAAAAAAACACTAAAATGTTTCATACTTTTCACCGTTTCACGGTACAGTATGCAATAACTATTCAAGTATGTGATAATGTCATATTCAATAAGTAAATCGTTGCGCAGGAATAAAGCAAAGTGTACGCAAAAAAGAGTATAAACGTCCCACCCGTCACAATTGTTTTATTTGGTGTCTATACACCCCTATTGTAATTGAATTCAAGAGTTGGTTGTAGATAAGATAGGTTTACATAATGGGATAAATAATAATTGTGATTAAGCTTTCCTATCTGTATCTTATCCTTACTTTTTACTTAATACTCACTCCATAGCAACGTTACTTCCATCTATGACTATAATCCTTGGGCCGGTCCTCTTTATGTGCTTGTCGGGGTCATATATGTTGCTGCCAATACTGCTGTCTGATGGCCGTTCTCCGAGAAACATCTCCTTTATATAAATGTCCTCAGGCGTTTGCGCGACTGGTGGTACCTGGAATGACCCACTTGATGTGTCAGCCTTTTAGTATGTAATAATAGTAATCAGAATATTTAATTGATGCCATTTAGGTACTCCATTAAGCTTATATGTAACGGTAAAAGTCACCTACAAAATTTGTTGTCAAACAAGCATATACTTTCGAAATCCATCTTTATCAGTAGTTTGAGAACGCTTCTTAAGATTTTATTATATACAAACGTATTATAAGGATGGCCTTGTATAAAGAGAATACTTCTATCAAATTGAATCTAAGACATTTTTTATATGTAGGTATATTATTTATTAGATTAGACTTCTGAGCAGTAACATTCACATAATTTATACCAAATCATACTTATGGCAGCCTCGCATCTTTAAAAATTTAAAAATACTAACATTCAAATAATGCTATTTAAGTCTTCTTTTTTTAAGTCCTTCGTAAATTACTAATAAATGTATTGAGCATAGGTTTTAGTTCTTACTTACCACCTGCTTGCCCACGTATTGCAAAGAACGCAGGCAAACCCGCGAGATAAAATATAGCCTATATCCATCTAGAAAGCCCATTCTATTTAAAAGTTGTTTCTGGGATTACCCAACACATAAAAACTTACAAGGCATTGTAGCTTTGTAAGTTTTCACTCACAGACTTTTCCTCTTTATAAGTATAGATTAAAATAAGATTAATAAGGAAAAAAAAATACTACGTAAGCTGTCTAATTAAATTAACGACTTCATAGATTCGAATAGAATAGAATATATATATATATATATTTAAACAGAATACCATACACACATACTGGGTTAATTTCGTAATTCAATATATTCCTGTAAAGGGGTTATAGGGTAGGTTAAATGCAACTTTTTGGACCACATAATGCATTATGCAAAAGTGATAAATTTCCGAGTTAATTCACTTTTAATTTTTTCTTTGATAATGTCGGTTCAACCACTTTAAAAATGTATGATAAGATAAGATTAATAAGAAACTAATAGTTGTAATTGTAATCTGATTTTTTTCTTTAAAACCACTCTCAAGGCATAACAATATCATTAATTAACGATTATTAAACCATATTTACTAGTACACGAAAAAAAGATGCCTCAAAATTTGTTTGCTTATTACTTATTCATCAACTTACTGGTACTTGTCTACCTTCACATAAAGAAAATAATATTACTACTAATATTTATTTTTTCGACATATTAACAAACAACATTAAAACTGAATAATCACGGAAACAGTTCACTTTTGCATAATGCAATATGTGGTTCAAAAATTGCAATCAACCTCCTCTATAACCCCTTAACAGGAATACATTAAATAACCAATGACCCTGTATATATAAAAATAGATTTACAGTATAACCAGCTTAAGACGATTCTTTCTCACGAACAGGTAAAAAAAGCATCTTAAGCGGGAAAAAGGTTTTTTTTTACCCGCTTCGCCGCTCAATAAAAGACTAATTTTATTTAGATGATTCTTTAAAGTCATTTGAAGTTTATTAACAAATCACTACCATTATTAACTCGAAGCAGAGTGGTTATAGTGAGCGAATGAAATCTAGATGTTGCTACGAGCAAAGTAGCCGAGCGAAGCAGCGCTACAAACTTATTTGTACAGCCAGCCTGGCAGAAGCGTCGCCAGAATGTTCCCTAACGTTTTATATCTACGGCATAGTTAATAGATAAGTCGCCTAAGTTAGTGACACTGTAAGAAGATGCAAGATGTTTTACAGATGGCGTATCCACCAATAGCATGAGTAGCTGAGCTCGCGCATTGCTTCCTATTGGTCCATTTTTTCCTCTCTCTCCGATTCGCAATTTCCCACAGCTCTGTTGGATATATATGGAAATGTACGAAAACATGCTTCAAGTTAAAGGGAATGGCGTAATTATGTTATCATATTAAGCGAATTCTACTGTAGATTTCATTATTTTTATCTCAGTTTTTTACCGTGCCATAAAATATATATACAAAAGACACAAATACATAGATGAAATACTTAAATTTAATATTTAATTGAGAACAAATAATAAATTACACAAATAATGACCACCATGGGGTCAGATATATGATACTTGTACATAATAAATTAAAAAAATCCACAATGTTTACACTTAATCCACTTACCCTATCAATATTGAGGTTATCTTTCATACTTATTGGCACGTTACAACCGCTGAAAATGTTCTGCGTAATTAGTTCCAAGAGTCTGCCCTGTGAGGAACTGTTCAGGTTCGCTATCATACCGTTCAAGCCCTTAGCAACCTTACGAAATTTTCTCTCCTCAGAGACCGTACTCTTGGGCCTAAGTACGGTGGCCTGAGATTGTGACTCACTTATAGCGGTGTTTGAAGATACTAATATGCAGTCTTGGCTGTCTGTTACATTGTTTAAATCTATAAAAAGGGAAAAGATACTCATTTCCAGTTAAATTTTAACTACAAATACATGGTTTTTTATTTTGTTGGCACATTGATTCATTTTATCACCAACACATGGTTTTAAGGCTCAATTCTTGAAAACCTTGCCTAAAATGGAAAATTTCATGTCAGATCAAGGACCCTAGGGATATTAGGGCCATCTAGTGCACTATGTAGACTTGAAGCGCACAGAGAGATATAACCAAATAAGTTTCTGTCAAAAATTTCATTTTTGATACAAATTTTTATTGCCAACTGTACTTTTCTGTATACCGTCATCAACTACTACTTGACATGATTTTAACAAGCCCAAACTCAACAGGTTTACGTCGGATAAGTACTGAATTCCCATGGCCACCTTCTATCCACCCCATCAGATCAGGTCGATAATATTATAATATTGAATTGTCATCCAAACTATACCTTATTCAAAATTTCAACTCAATCGGTTGATCTGCTTCAAAATTCAGTCGCAAGATTCCACCCGGACAAACATTCATTGCAAGTTAACTAAAAGCTTGTAAAAAGGATATCAATTTAATTACCAAACAGCGAGTCATGACACTAACTACAAGCATAGCTTACGACTGACTTTGGTTGTATTCAAATATTAACTCCTTGTATGCGGACATCACAATTGTTCAATCAAATGAGGACTTTGAGAAGTAAAACAATAGATTCAAACGTTTGGACTCCATACCTAAGCATAGAAGGGGTTAACACTAATGAAATAAATTAAAAATTTTGTGCAGAAAACATATACATAATGATCCATAAAGATTAATTTCAATGAGACATTCCTTTGAAAATAATTTTACTTTGAGGATAAATTATAGCAGTGATATAGAAAATACAGGTTATGAGCTAGATTTATTTTTGACCAAACAGCCATGGTGGAATGTAACTTTTCAGCAAATTAGTTTCAGAGGAAGTATACCTATAGAGAACAGAGACACAAAAATGGTATATTTATTCTTACCTATGATAGTTCCCTCAACTTCGCCTGTGAGGTCCACTGTCTGATATTGTTTGTCAATCCCTGCTACAATATCATTTGCTAAATTAGAAACCTCATTGTTGAAGTTTTCAACTAAGCAATTATTGTTCTTGCCATTGGTAATACAAGAGACATTTAAATCATTTAAACTGGTGTTAGCTTTATCTCCAAGTGGTGTGGAGCAGTGCATTGGCCAGTTTTTCCGTGGAGTGACATTGTTTGCTGCTTCATCATCATTTATAACAATTATTGAAGAGGCCATTTTTTTTACTTTTGGCTCCCCATTTGAGTTATCCAGTGATGATTTCCGTTTCCTTGCTGGTATGCATGTTGCATCTAGGTCTATGACTGTAGGCTCGGTGGAGTCCAGCGTGGTCTCCAGCGACGTACTGCTCTCGCGCAGTTGTTGGAACAACTTTTTGATTTTTTTGTTTTTCTTTGCCCATTTTTTTTGGTTCATGTTAGTCACTTTAAGGGCATTCAATGCAATTTTACGACTCGACGAACTTGATCGCAAACTAATGTTGGAGTTAGACTGAAATGCATAAATAAGATAACGTGGGATTACTATTACAACACAGAACTTCAACCTTCAATGTCACGACAGAACGAATGAATATCAAACTTCTCGCAATGCAATGCATGCAACATAAAAAAGAGGCACGTTAGAATAAAGATGTGGCACCAGATGTTAACAAAATTATTACTTAACCAGTCATAAATTACTGTATTTGGGAGTGAGAGGAACACGACAAAAAAATATACCCTTTTTTCAATGCGTAGGTGAGTAAAAGCATGGATGTCACGTTGTTTGCAAACAAAACCTGTATTATATACGTTATGAGGATAATCGTTAGTAGATAGTGTGCATAGAAGCCGTATTTCCTTGTCCGAAGCCACACACCATGCTTAAACGTAAATTTTACCTACATTACCAAAACAAAACTTCTAAAATGTAAACACCATAAAAACGTTAACTAACAGATTTCCGCGAAGACGGCTTTCCCATGTTGCACTTTTTAACTGCCTATCCTTTTCAAATTTTCAATTTTCATGGAATGGAACCGAGACTCGTTGTTTGTTTGTGTTTTTAATATTGGCGCAAGCTACAAAAAAACTATTTCATTCAAGATGAAATTGAAATTGTGCAAGCTCGAAAATCCAAGATGGCAGCCAATATTTTTTCCACGCGCTCCGATATATGCATCAAACACGACACAAAGTTTGAATCTTTAACCACTCTTTTACATTTATAGGATAAAAATTATTTTAAAGAGAATCTGATTTATTAAAACTACTAATAATTAAAAAGGGCATAATTATAATACAACGTGTAAAATGAATCGTAGGTACGCGGGAAATTTGAGTTTACTTCATTACGTACGGGCAAAGAGAATATAACCACTACGTTTTTAAGAGGCAGAACTTCATACATTGTTTTAGTATTCTCTTATGTCTACTACCAACGTAAAGAAAAATGAGTGCACTTTATTGCCTTGTAATAAGGTGCAAAAGTTCTGTGTTTTGTTAGGTTGGCTAAGATGCGTTACCATACACACCCGTACATTTTTTCATTCTATGACTATGAGTTTCCAAAGGCTGCGTACGGGTAGTATTCCACTTGTCCAAGATTTTTGCCCCATGTGCATAGCATCTCGCTTACTCTTCAAGCAAAAATCATGATAGACGTGCTGACCGAAACTTGGCTGATCATAAATATTTCCATGGTCCAAATTGTGTAGATTGTGATGTGCATTCAATTTGTCAATACAACTTGTTTGACAGTTGGATCAGCAACGCAACATGCCTCCAGCACGTCTATCATGGGGCGGCCGCGACATACTCTCGATTTTTCTCGCACTATCCGTCTCTTTCTTATTAGAACACTTAGAACAAGAGATATAGTGCGATAAAAATCGAGAGTATGTCGCGGCCGTCGCATGCTAGACGTGCTGCAGTGCTAAGCCCGGAATTCGCTACACGACCCCCGAGCCGCAAGTACTACCTATCAACAAATCGCTGGACAAATCTGCCGTCACCCATAAGGAGACGCCAAACGAGCGAAATTGGCGGAGGGTCAAGCAAGGTCACAGAAAATCTAGGACGGAGTGACCTTGGTTTGGCCGGCCGCAGTGCTTACGGCTCCTTGCATGCAGGTAGTCCGCCGATTTCATACGTGTAGCGTCTCCTATAGACACACGTAGGATCTCTCGCCCCTATACAATAGGGTTCAGTCGCGAGTGAGCGATTGGCGTAGCGTAGCGCAAGCGCATAGGTATACACGCGGATTTGTCCACGGACACGGACCTTTCGCAGGCGTGTGCCTGGCTCGTTCCAAGAAACTACTTTGTTTAGTAACTGTAGCTTCGTGAAATGGGGCACAGAGAGTATGAAGGCATTAGTTATAATAAACAGAGCTATACCCACGAAAATAGAATTCCGAACTCGGATGTCCCCGTCTCTATCGCACTTAGGGTTTATGGTACTCGAGCGACAGAGACTGAGATGATCGATTGTCGTAGTAGCACCGCAGGGATCAAATGAAAAACCGTGCCATAAAGCGATTTTGACGGTGTGAATTTATTCTTTACGTTTGCCTCACTAACATTTTAATATTAAAAGTAAGTTAAAAGTAGGTATATAAATAATAAGTTAAAGTGTTGAAAGTATATATAGGTACCTTCAAATTATAAATATTCAAAATGAGTTAAAGGAGGATTCATATTAAACAATTAAATAAGTAAGAATCTACTTATGTAGTGTTACAATACACCAGCTGACATCGCTGTAGGTAGATACACACCTTTCTCAAGTAGGTAGGTACAATAGGAAACTTATTTCTATATCACTTTGAGGTTTAATCATGGTTAACTTAAAATCGTTTATAGGACCCACTTCTATGTTCATTTTTAGGCCACCTTACGCGTTCAGCCAGTCTATAATCGAAAATTGCATCTGGCATCAAAAAGTTGTCTATTCTATGAGTTCGACAAAAAAAATATAAGGATTTCCTTTATTCATCCTTTATATTCGTGTTAGGTTTTTACAATAATCATATAAAAATAAAATATAAAACGATACATGGGTACAAACAAAGAATCATATATAATAGTTATTTAAGATAATTTTATAATGATATCAGTGCGAAAAGTAGGGACCTAATAAATACATAGTTTTCCGCATTTGTATCATAAACAACAATCTACTTATTGTACATTAGGTGCACAGATTTCTAAATAGCGGTGTAGACTCGAAATTAATTATTACTTCAAAAGAATGAAGGCAATGCCTAATGAAGAAAATCCCATTCATATATCTCTACGAAGTTACAACCATTTTAATGTTGCTTGTTAGAGAGAAATAAACGCTAGGAGATCGTGACGTCACATCCTCGAGCGTCATAGTAAATGACAATCGTTTCTAAAGCGCGTTTTGCGGAAAAGGGACAGAGCATACCTCCTCTTAAAACATTGGACACTTATCTTTGTGATTAAGTATTTAACCTATTGCGTTCCTTGTTTCTCCATTTGACTACATGTTTAATGCTTTTTCGAGAGAATACAGCATATTGATTATTTTATTTAGTGTCTACACCCCTATTGTGATTTTCATTACGCTGCTGCTGCAACACGTTGAATGTGGAATGGCAAAAAAGACGCTATTGGCGAGTAGAGCAGTTCCCCAAACTTGTTCAAGTAAGTATTCCGCGTAGCAAAATTCCCAGTCGCATAATTCCCCACTCGTCTTGGGACCTGTGTGCATCTTTATTTACTTATTACCATTCGCTTAATTTACTGTTGCGTTATTCCCCGAATTGTATTATTCCCTGTCGGATGTTTCCTCAACCTCGGCATACTTACCTACATCTAAACAGTTTTAATGGAGCTCCACTCGCGCGCGGAACTCCTCTCCGCCTTTTTTGGCACTTCGGGCTACCGCAAAACTAACATAACTATATACCTACCTTAGTCCGACTGCGACTGCGACTGGGAATTTTGCTACGCGGAATAAATAAGTTTGGGGAACAGAAAAAAATCACCTTGTTGACAACTGACAACGCAACAAAAAATGACACGTTAATTAGGTACGCACTATACATATTCATCTACACTAATAAGACAATTGTCCATCACTAATATAGGTATAATAGCTTACACTAATACTGAGCCTCGTTATTAAAACTACCTAGAGTAACTTATTCTTGCCCTTGAGAATCATGTATGCAATTACAAAAAGTAACTATAAAAATGTCGTACCTACCTAGGCAAAAGGTAGGTACCTCTTTAGACACCAAACGAGCTAAATCGGCGGACGGCCAGGCAAGGTCATAAAAAACCTAGTACCGAGCACCGAGTGACCGGCACAGTCAAAGTCACACGGGCAGAAATTACGCGGCGGACTGCAGGGAGTCCGCCAATTTCGTACGTGTAGCGGCACCTTTTGTAGGTAGTCAATTAAGACGGTTTTCTACTACATCCGGCAGTGGTACCCCTAGCTTGGGAAATGCATTTTGAGTGTCAAATCGGTCGAACGTCTTAATGATATTCTGAATAGTGTCTATATAAATAAAGAAGTATCCTACGTATTTACACCACTAAAATAATAAACATCAAATGGTCTAATTTAATGGTCATATCAGTATTAAAATGGTAAACAATATAAACATTTACATCCAAATAGGTAGCTCATTCTACGATTAAGTTAAATATTACAACTAGTTAGGCTAAGCTAAGTTAGCTAAGCTGAATACTAAGAAGTAAGTACCTACCGAAATATTATTTCGAGATAAATATGGTTTTAATCCATTCGATTTTTTTATTATAACATCAACGTGTAGATCTATAATTTCCTGGAGTAGACCTGAGTGTAGATCTCCTCGGTCCTGACACACGTGTTGCACTCCACCCGGCAGCACCAGTGGAACCAACAGTCGCATCGATCCTTGACGGTGAGTTTCTTGTTGTTGTAGCGGCGGCCGTAACATTAGTAGCATTTATTCTCAGAAGCAGACGTATCCTCTACTTGCAGGTGTAGACCTCGAGGGTCCTGACACACGTGTTGCACTCGACCCGGCAGCACCAGTGGAACTTGCAGTGGCACCGCTCCTTGACGGTGAGTTTCTCGGTGTTGTAGCCGCGACCACAACACATCAGAGCGCAGCCGTCCATGCCGGCCGATGTGCGGTTGCATTCGCGCCCGGACGTGCCGAAGGAGCCCTGGAGACAGATGATGATGGTTCAATAATGCATTTCCTAATTAAAAGAGCTTTATTATATCTATTGTCAGTCTCTGAAGACTCCGAAGACTGTGTGCAGCCGTCAAGACATGTCCTCTTGCGTGGCAACTTCGTACTATCACATGTAAGTAATCTATACCGACTTCACTGTACTAAACTAGCGAGTAGTCCATGATGCATGACCTTGATGCTTGTTCTTTGGGCTCAATGTAGACTAGATCCTGGGCGGTGAGTAGCTAGTACCACGGGTCATAGAGAGGTAGCCACTGTAGCCTGGCCACATCACTTCCGTAGTACCTAATACTTAGGAGTCGCGTTACTAAAGAGCTTCACTTTACGAACCATTGACTCGTTCCTAATGCAGTAGTCAGGCGATGGCTCGAGGTAGACTAGATCCTGAGCGGTAGGCAGCCGGTACCGCGGATCACTAAGGCGTAGTTTGCCTCGCCTGGAAACCTTCACTTCCGTGGCGCCTTCGTACTTATCGCGGAGGTAGTCGCCTGCAAATACAAAAAATATGAATATAAACAGTAAACGTTGTGTGGGTGATGTGTGACAGCATCCGGCAAGGTGGCGGAAAGAGCTATTAAGAGAACCTACTTAGTATGAGGGCATGTGACTGCCTCACTGGATTGATACAGCACTATCAGGGTTTGGACTCTTTGGATGCGTATTCAGTTTGAACAGTAATTAGTTATTCGATGTATGAAAAATGAATGAAATATGTCGTTCCAAGGTAAAAGGTAGACTACCGACGAAGTGGTGCCTTTTGTTTGAGAAGTAATCACAATAACAATCATTTATTCGTTGCAATTTTCAAGGTGTTCATAAAATCTAACTAAGTACACAAACACAAGCGAAGAAAAGTCATAATGTAAGTTATTACGGTGTTTATTACATGTTTCGCCATATTGGGAAGTGCCATATAATGAGAAAGGATGAAAACTCTTTCCTTTATTATAACAACCAATATTGTAAACTTATTTACAGATACCTACTACCTCGTACAAACGACAACACTGTTAACTGACCATCCTGTGTTTATATAGAACCTTATTACAATGTAATTAAAGTGAACCGATGGTCAGTTAGCTGTGTTGTCGATAGTACCTATACCTACATTACCTACCTACTTACATCCAAAATTTACCATTAAGGCGGTGCATTGGAAATTATCGCGTGCTTTGAAACGCCGTTCTGACTAGATTAAAAACAATAACGTCTGATTTTCAGATATATGATTCTTGACTATATGATTGTTCATCTGATTTTATCGATACATGATTGCTTAAAATTTCCTTGATAGAAAAACAATCCAAAGTTGGGTCTGTATTTTCCTTTTTTAATTAGCCTACTCAAACGATACATTATTTTACGACACAATCAAGTTAATATTATAGTATTTTATCTTATCTAAAATCTCATTTTATGAAATTTTAATAAAACTTCACTAAGCTACGTATTTATCGAAATTTGTCCAAAACAGCGATTCCCGATGAGTGTTACATCTCTTTTTCTCGTGGACGGAAGGCATCAGCGTGTCTCTGTCTAGGGGGCGTGTACGACTCAAATCAAGGCATCCCCTTAAGATAAATCATCACCCTCCTATCGGTATTCCCGGTTGTGCCCTTTAGGGCTCCTTTAGAGCCCAGGGTTCGCTTAGTCACCTAATCCCAAGATTTGGCGTAGGCACTAGTTTAACGAAAGCTATACTGCCATCTAACCTTCCAACCTTTCCTTCACCGAAAAGCCATTGTTAGGTACTTAAATATCTACTTAATGATATTTCGTGACGTGAGTATAGGTTTTTTGCCCCGTGCGCCTTACCGCTCGGCTACAGATATTCATCTCATTACGAATAATTACGATAAAGTTGAAATGTATTTTCCAAAGGGCATCATTAGGATAATTAAATAAAGCATAATGACAGGCTTAAGCCGATATATCACACTCGGTGTTAATAGAGCGGTTACTGCTAATAAATTCACTTTTAATTATACATTACGGCCATTATCATCTTGGGACGATGAATAACTTCGGAGTGAAGTTTTTGTTTGATACAAAAACTACATACGTAAATGACCATTTTGTAGGCTTAGTGATATTGTTTTAAAGTTACTTATATGGTTATGTGGTCACTTATTAGTGTCGTAAGTAGAACGATATAGAAATGTAGAAAACAACCCATTCAAGGGCCGTTGGTCATGACTGTCATAAGACCCATGGTAGAATAAAACAAGGTAAGTCATTATCATCAGTTTATTCCATTGAGTGTCAAAACGTCTGTGTAAACGGACCTTAATAACTTTCGCTTCGTAGCTTCTCCGTAGGCGTTTGATTTACGCGCCCGCCCGCGAGATGGCGTGCGTTCGGACGGACCCACTAATTATAGGGTATAATTTAATCTTGACAGTACCGTAATTTGATTATTTGAATAATTTTAAATGTTTATCTCAATACTTTTATAGACAATGGGTGACTGACAAAATGCTTTTATCACAAATCATATTCATTTATCTATCTGTATGGTATGTTTTGTACATCTTACAACAGAGGTTCATTATTTACACCCTTATTAATAAAACTTAAAATCTGATAAATAAAATGTGTTTTGTCCCTTTCACAAACACAAATGTCAAAGTGACAGCCGAATGCATTTTAACGGCATTTCAGCTAAAATAGATTTGTTGGACGTTTATGAATACAGCCGTAGCTAAGTGTTTTGTTTAAAAGTGCCCATGTGGCCTATTTGCAGAATAAATTATTGATTACTTATGTTTATTTTATGTTTATTTTTTATTTTTAGCCGATTTAACTAATAAAACCTAACTATCGGGGACCTCGAGGCCCACCAACCATTACAATTCACGTCTAATCACAATACAGCAAAGTAGGTAGTTGAAACATGCATTTCGGTTAATCCAAGTAGAAAACCGGCCAAGAGCGTGTCGGGCCACCCTCAGTGTAGGGTTCCGTAGTTTTTCGTGCGTAATTATTTTGTAACTTTTTTCAAAAACTATTCAACCTATCAAGTTCAAAATAATTTTCCTAGAAAGTTTTTATAAAGTTCAAACTTATGGTTCAAAAGTTAAAGGGGGGGGGGACACATTTTTTTTACTTCTGGAGCGAATATCTCCGAATATATTAACATTATCAAAAAATGATTTTAGCAAACCCCTATTCATTTTTAAATACCTATCTAACATATCACACGTTAGGGTTGGAATGAAAAAAAACACTCCCCACGTTACGTATAGGGGTATATGTATAGGTATCCTAATAAAATAAAAAAAACACTTTTTATTTTACCACTTTGTCGGCATGATTGATATACATATTAGTACCAAATTTCAGCTTTCTAGTGCTAACGGTTACTGAGATTATCCGCGGACGGACGGACAGACAAAGCGAAACTATAAGGGTTCCTAGAAAGCTGAAATTTGGTACTAATATGTATATCAATCATGCCGACAAAGTGGTAAAATAAAAAGTGTTTATTTTATTTTATTAGGATACCTATACATATACCCCTATACGTAACGTGGGGAGTGTTTTTTTTCATTCCAACCCTAACGTGTGATATGTTAGATAGGTATTTAAAAATGAATAGGGGTTTGCTAAAATCATTTTTTGATAATGTTAATATATTCGGAGATATTCGCTCCAGAAGTAAAAAAAATGTGTCCCCCCCCCCCCTTTAACTTTTGAACCATAAGTTTGAACTTTATAAAAACTTTCTAGGAAAATTATTTTGAACTTGATAGGTTGAATAGTTTTTGAAAAAAGTTACAAAATAATTACGCACGAAAAACTACGGAACCCTACACTGAGGGTGGCCCGACACGCTCTTGGCCGGTTTTCTACTTGGATTGACCGAAATGCATGTTTCAACTACCTACTTTGCTGTATTGTGATTAGACGTGAATTGTAATGGTTGGTGGGCCTCGAGGTCCCCGATAGTTAGGTTTTATTAGTTAAATCGGCTAAAAATAAAAAATAAACATAAAATAAACATAAGTAATCAATAATTTATTCTGCAAATAGGCCACATGGGCACTTTTAAACAAAACACTTAGCTACGGCTGTATTCATAAACGTCCAACAAATCTATTTTAGCTGAAATGCCGTTAAAATGCATTCGGCTGTCACTTTGACATTTGTGTTTGTGAAAGGGACAAAACACATTTTATTTATCAGATTTTAAGTTTTATTAATAAGGGTGTAAATAATGAACCTCTGTTGTAAGATGTACAAAACATACCATACAGATAGATAAATGAATATGATTTGTGATAAAAGCATTTTGTCAGTCACCCATTGTCTATAAAAGTATTGAGATAAACATTTAAAATTATTCAAATAATCAAATTACGGTACTGTCAAGATTAAATTATACCCTATAATTAGTGGGTCACGTTACGTATAGGGGTATATGTATAGGTATCCTAATAAAATAAAAAAAACACTTTTTATTTTACCACTTTGTCGGCATGATTGATATACATATTAGTACCAAATTTCAGCTTTCTAGTGCTAACGGTTACTGAGATTATCCGCGGACGGACGGACAGACAAAGCGAAACTATAAGGGTTCCTAGTCGACTACGGAACCCTAAAAAGTGCCGCTACACATGCGAAATCGGCGGGCTGCATGCAGTCCGCCGCTTGATTTCGGCCCGTGCGGAATACATACCGGAAGCATGGCGTCCGGCCAAACCATGTTCACTCCGAAGTAAATTTTCCTTGACCTTCCTCGGCCATCCGCCGATTTCGTAGGTAGGTACGTGTAGCTATAGCTAAAAATAAACAATCACACGGGCTAGATAAAACGAGATAGAGAAATTAATGGTCTCGTTTTACTCGCTCTATCACAAACTTACAAACCTTCCAGGACCACGCAGCAGCAGGTAGCAGAATAAATCGTGTAAATGCAGCTCGGGGCGCGAGATTAGTGCTTGCCTAACACAAGTGCTTCCTAGCTAGCATTCGTCCCTTAAGTACTAGTTAGTAGAACTCGCAAGAAAGTGTTTCAAAAAATAACTGAAGCGTCTAAAAATATTATTTAGTTATTGAACGCCTCACAAAGTTTCAAAAGAACCGGCTGAGAAATGCGAGCTGTGGAGGAGAACAGCCGGACAGTAGGAAATCTGGAAATTTATTTATTTATTTCCAATAAAAGACACAGTATAACATTAAATTCCTGCAGAATTTATAAATTATTACAATTATTAACAATAAGTACTTACGAAATATCAAACCACATTAGAACTTAACTATAAAACAATAGAAATACAGAAAACAAGACTTAACTAGCAACAGATGACTGCCGTTTATCCATCACCTCGCTGAACTTCATACCTACATTCGTCGCATATCCTGGCAAAAACATCACATTCAGGTGCTGATGCGAGGAGCGCGAACAAGTGGTGATTTGCAGTCACTAGTTCATGTGATCGTGGAAGTCGAGTTGTGTGTCAAAAACAAGTAACAACGCCGAAGTCCCGGGTAATAGAATGAACCCAGAGTAGGTATGACTTATGAGTTCTGACCCCAGCCGGTATTCAGCTAGAAAGGGATTGTGAGCGCGGCTAAAGGTCATGAATTCATGATAGACCATTTTCAATGCTCCATTTATAAACACTGTCAATGCGGACATACGATTTTTTTTGGCCTAAGCAAAAACGGAGAACTTTGTTCGCTTCGCTCGCTCGTTCAACTAGCAAGTATGTGTGTGCGAGCGGGACGTTGCTTTATGTCCGACATAAACGCAACCATTCTAGCTAAGGCTGCTCAGAAATAAAGAGATTAACCGGTACTTCACCGTCTTCACCAACCAATAAAAAGGCGTCGAAGTTAAGAGGTCAGCAGTGTACCCTTAAGTCGTAAAATAGGAAATTAGTTTAGTTTAAATGCGCGTTTAGCCTTAATGAAAGTATTAAGGTGTTTTTATTGCGGCTATGTCGCAACGGCACTTAGAACTATGCCGCCGTGAGATCATAAAGTCAAGCGATGTTTTTTTTATTTAGAATTAAGGAGGCCATTCATGATCCTGCTTAAGATTTCATTTGGCAGAGAGCGAAGAATCCAACCTATTTAATAACATTTTGTTGGTCAGTTTTTTGCGTACCTATACATTTGAAAGAGCGCTAAAGCTAGAATATAATAAAAACCCGCTTGCTCACATCAAAAAAAAACTAGTCCCATCAAGTACCATCTTAAAAAACAAATATATAATAAAATAAAATTATCTACCTACACAATACACACTTCATGGTATAAACGAAGAACCTTTTACTTTCCAATAGTTTAAAAAAAAAAAAACTTAAAAGGCGTATTTACGATACAACGGGAAGTGTGTCCATGTAATTTAGACGCTTCGCTAGAAGTCAATCGAATCAACGTTCAACGCTTAGAGAATTCATTTATTAATCATAGCTACCTTCAAACAAACCATCACGTAAACCAAAGCAAAGCAAAGCTTTTTAGATTACTTTGTCTTCTAGATCTGGCGGATTACAAAGTCGCTAACCTGGTTTACATTTTTTCAAAACTCCGAGAAGTTTTTCCGAGGGACTACAATGTGGGGTTCTTCAAGAGAAAGAAGTGAGAGTGATTGAAAAAAAAATGATGCGGAGTTTTTGCGGATGCGGATGTAGTGCAATGCACGACAAGAAAGGAACCCACGCGGCGCTTACCGCGCGGCGTTTTAAATATTTTCGCCTTTAGTAAAAAAAACTTTTTTTATTTGTTGGTTACGATTGAAATTTAGTCTCAACGTGTTTGATGATTGTGTGATACCATAAAATGGACGATGTTTATTTACGTTTTTTAGTGTTTGATCCCAAAATCCGCATCCGCGGATGCGTGCCCCCAAATATCCGCATCCGCGGATGTCAAAAAATCGCATCCGTGACATCCCTGGTGTATACTATTTAAAGGGTCAGCAAAGCGCATGTAACACACCTGGAGTTCCATTAGGCGTCCCATACCAAAGGCTGCTGTAACCGCCTACCATCAGACGGGCTGTACGCTTGATTGCCACCGTGGTATTAAAAAACAAGCCAAATCTCGAAATGGCTTTCAAAAGGCAGTGAAAAGACAGTGAATGGGCCCCTTTAAGAGAAGCAAAACATCATTAAAGAAAGCTTGATTAAGTCGCGTTCTTGAATAAGTTAATTTATTTATGACTCTATAAAGACTAAGTTTACTTACCAGAACATTACGCGCTCTAAATGTCAGCGTTATTTTAACGTTTTCTTATTCAATCTCGAGTTAAGTTGAAAAGTTCAGATGAAATTATGCTATTGATTGTATATTACCTACGTGTGAAATAAAACTTTAATATATTTATTCTACAAATGCCCATATTGTCCAAATAATACATTTTGTGTAATATTTCATTACCCAGCGTAAAGTTTTACCTTGTTAATTAAGTAGATTACAATCTGAAATGTATAAAAAAACAACATAAAGAATTGCCTTCGGGATGGGCACCATACCTAGGTGCCCAATCGAATTTAATGTTTACTTTAGTTATTATTCTTTTATATATTTTCGTTCTACATGTTTCGTATTAGTTTAAGAGTCTGCATAAAGAAATATAAGATGCATATACTTAGGTAGGTTTACCTACTTATTTTCAACAGCAAAAATCACAACCTACGAGTATCTATCTAAGTAATACCTTTAATTGTCTTTCATTTTATCTATCTAATTTCTAGACTGAGCAAGTTATAATTTTGTGCGTAATAGGTAGCTAGGTACTTATCGTAAGAAAGGATTTGGTATGCCTATGCCTAGGTAATATCAAAACAAGATTTTTTTTAAGGAATTTTGGTCAAACATTAAGACAAATCCCACAAACATATTAGTATTAGTACAAAAAAAGGCAAATGGAAATCAAAATTGGAAAAATACCTATTATTTAAAAACTTAATAAGTACCTATTTGTTGGCCACTTTTGGTACGGAACACAAAAAAGTGTATGTTCTGTTTATATTTACATAATTTCGTTTGAAGTAGGTACAGGGTTAAATGAGGTAATTAGCTTAAATATATGTGTTTAACTACAAAAGAGCGGATAGGGGTAGTAATTTAATATGATAATGTTAATCAGGCCATTCTCTACAGGGTGTTTTATTGGGGTAAAGTGTAGGTACATTTACCAACTTTCCGCTTGAGAGTTTTTTGTCACTTGACTGTTGGGTACTTTTGGTACAATTTTGGACGACACGTTATTGTCAATAATTGGAAGAGAACATATATGGCATAATTATAACAATGTTGAATCTCCTGATCCTGAATCCTGATCATGATCAAATGTAATGTGGCGTACAGTTAACAGTTTGAACTGAGCTTATGAATTGCTATTGTACTGAGCTCATGAATGTTCTTTGCGGACAGCGCATGCCAATATTGTAAAAAAAAATACTGACACGGAAAATGTTCGTTGAACAATGAACTCTATATTTCTATAATATGTATATTTGAAATTAGCTACGAGATAAAATACCACACAGCGTATCAGGTATAACCCGGATAAATGTTACTTCATTGTTTGTTACATTATATGGCATAACTCTGGACATGGTCATATTGAGTCTCCCGAGAACATTATCTATAATAACTGCTTTAGTGAATAAATCGATTGAAACTAATGTGTTCCCTGAGCTGTGGAAAATAGCGACTGTTAAACCCATTCCTAAAGTGAAAAATCCGGTAGACTATAAAGATTTAAGGCCGATAAGCATATTACCTTTCATGTCTAAGGTACTTGAGAAAGCTGTATGCATGCAGTTGACCGATTATTTGGAAAGTAGTGGCGTATTACCGATTAGACAATCAGGCTTTAGAAAAGGCCACAGCACTTCCTCAGCTTTGCTAGATGTAGTTGATGATATCCTCACGTCACAAGATGCAGGCAAAGGATCAATTTTAGCGCTTTTGGACTTTTCTCGAGCCTTTGATTCCATCAATACTAGCATCTTACTATCCAAATTAGCATATTATGGTTTTAGCAAATCTGCAATAGAATGGTTTGGCAGCTATCTTGCCAATCGTTCTCAATTTGTTGAAGTACGGGCTGCGGATGGTACGACAATAGTATCACGGACTCTTCCAGTCCCGAGAGGAGTACCTCAAGGCTCCATCCTTGGACCCGTGTTGTACAGTCTGTATAGTGCGGATATTATAAATAATATAAAACACTGCAAATTCCACATATATGCAGACGATTTGCAGATTTTCGTATCATTCAAGCCAGGAGATACTCACACAGCCGTGGATAAACTTAACGAAGACCTGCGCCGGATTGACAACTGGTCAGAACTTAACAGCCTAGCTCTTAACCCTACAAAGTCCAAGTTTCTCGTGTTAGGTTCGAAAAAGCAGGTTAACCAGATTATTAGTTTGAGTCCCCAAGTAAGTATCGCAGGCAAAAGTGTAGAAAGAGTCTTAGAAGCTCGCAATCTGGGACTTCTTATGGATGGTTCCTTGCATTTTGAAGGTCACGTGCTGGAAACAGTATGTAGTTGTTTCTATAGACTGAGTGTTCTCTACAGGGTGCGCAACTATCTCAGCGTAGACATGCGAGTGAAACTGACTGATACTCTTATTCTTTCTAAGCTCAACTACGCGGACACGGTGTATGGAAACTGTCTACTAGCTCGTACCAAGAAAGTTATACAACGAATACAAAACGCCTGTGCGCGGTTTTGCTTTCCTATACCCCCACGATCGCATGTAACTCCGCATCTAGTGAACAACAAACTCTTAAACATGAGTTCTCGCCGACACCTTCATTTTGCCACACTCCTCTTCGGTATTTGTCAATATAAAAAACCCGTATACCTATATGAGAAGCTGACCTTCTCACGTCGTCACATAAGACATGTTCCACGAGTAATATGTCCGAGGCACAGTACTGCTGCATTCCGTGGCAGCTTTCGTTATGCTGCTACGAAGTGCTGGAATAATCTTCCACCGCCGATATTAAAAAGTAGCACTATCGGAACTTTTAAAGCAAGGCTTAAAAAATATATCTTGGACCCACAAAGTACTGGTGCCTAGGACCTTATACTTAGGTAGGTTAGGTTATGTTAGGTAGCTTTTAAAAAATAATAATAATTGCTGCATACCAACACCAACACTCACTCTAACTAACTCTAGAGATTCAAATTAATTTAACCACAATTTTATTTATAAACTTATATGCATTGAATATTACTTTTTGTATTTTTATGTATTTATACCGCCCTTAATACGAGTCGCGCAGTATGCTGTCCCGCACACCTCACTGGATCCACAGAAAACCAGCGCCGTTGGCACTGCTGTGTCAACTGCATTGCTGAGTGGAGACCTTTTCGGTAGCACATCCCTATTTGTTAGCTCTTAAGGTGCATTGTGTGAATGTATGTGTAATGATGTGTTATCCGAATAAATTTATATTCTATTCTATTCTATTCTATTCTATTTTGAGTCTTTGGCGAGGATATCGTTCATTTATTCAATGAACATTTTATGTGGCGCGGATAACATTTTTCTTGCAAAATTGGCACGCGCTGACCGCAAACAATGTTTATTCATGAGCTCAGTACCTACAATGGCCATTAATGAGCTCAGTTCAAATTGTTTTGACTATACGAATCATCATCATCATCAGCCTAAGTATATACGTCCCACTGCAGGGAACACAACGATAAAAACGGTTGGATTGAATTTAAAACTGGTTGAAAGATTGCAAGTTCAGGGTTCATTTTCAACTCAGCATCTCTTAGTTCAAAATAATATTAAGTTGAACTTAGAGGTTACGTACTTAGCTAGTTAATGAATGAAATGATGTTTAAACAATTGCCAACCACACTCCCGGTATTCCACACAAAAACGAACGGCCCATAACATGTAATTAAAATGAGTTAGGCCAAAATGAGGCGTTCTCTCTATCCGTAAAGCGAGCAACAACGTTAGCAAACTCGCATCACGCATCCTTTTCAAAACGCAACCTTAACTTAAAACAATAAGGTTGAGATTCAATTAGTAACAAGAGATGTATTTGCTATAGTTACCCCTTGATATGCGAATGGTAACGATGCGTATTAATATCCTGTGTCTTCTGGCACCCTGGTAGATTAATTTCCAGTTATTAAGTAGATAGTTTCAATTGTTCGGTCGGGTTTGTTTTAAATGGCTCCCATTTGGTAGTGTCAGCTTTGGTTTATTGTAATATAGCTG
Organism: Epinotia bilunana; assembly: GCA_947049275.1. NCBI lineage: Eukaryota > Metazoa > Arthropoda > Insecta > Lepidoptera > Tortricidae > Epinotia > Epinotia bilunana. Next base: position 3,768,076 of record OX346254.1, read on the forward strand.
GTTTCTGAATCGACACGGTTTTGTGAAGTTAAAATATAGTGTGTTATATATATTACTGTAATGTAGGAGTTGCCAGCTAAATAACGGCCTATGACGCATATGTTAGTCTCTCAAAAACACATTAATGTGCTTCCTTTGGCACTTGCACACTGAATCACCTATTTCGGTCTTAAAATCTCTCACGGTAGTATTATGAGTAACACTATTGTTGGACACCAATACGCAGTCAGTCTACTGTAGGTACTTTATATGTGGTATATATTCAAGGCCCACAATAGCCCTACTCACTCCTTACAGAAGGTTGTACGGAAGGATATTAATTAAAAACGTGTTGCTCGATACGATCTATATTTCAGAATGCTCTCGCGCGGCGCAACCGCTACTCGTTCGTACATACATAAGGTATACATATAGTACAGACATAATATGTGCACCTACACTACTATATTAGCGACTTTTCGTATTTGCTGCATCTGTAAGAATACTACCAATTTTGCATGTTATATGTGGAAGTAGTTGGGCAGTACAGTCAGTCTTTATGACACGGACGTAAGATTGAACTTTACTTGAGTAAGGCGTTTTTTTTTTCAGGGAAAGCGTTATAAATCCCGTTCGGCTGTGGGACCAACAAACCGCGGCAAACGCCTGGGACAACCTCCCCACTACCCCCAAAGGGAACCGGCTTTGCAGCAATGTGCAGCGGAATCGCTTTCAGGATTCGACTGCGTGCGAATTTCATCTGGCCTGTGGAAAAGGTTTTTTCACTATACTGACTCACTTTACACACCAGCATAAGAAAGTCGACTGTCAGTGCGGAATGGCGGCGTGCTGTGAAGCTTGCTACCAACACCTGGGCTGTTATTCGCTACGCGCTAATGCGGCTCACCCCGCCGGTCACCCGTCACGAAACTAGACCTCTGCCTACGCTCAGTTACTACGCATTGCGGTGTCAAGATATATTTGTGGGTGAGCGTTGAGGTGAGCTTAAAACAAGTTACAGAATCCCTAGGGGGGCTGAAATGATGACTACGACCACTGTCAAGAGTGAAAACGACGAATAAGTGGGTCACTTACCGATCTCGCAGAAGGAGGCGAGCTACTGCCAGCAGGTGACGAGGCTGCAGGATCCTGAGACACCATGACACCTACCGATCTCGCGGAAGGAGGCGAGCCGCTGCCAGCAGGTGACGAGGCTGCAGGATCCTGAGACACCGTGACACTTACCGATCTCGCGGAAGGAGGCGAGCCGCTGCCAGCAGGTGACGAGGCTGCAGGATCCTGAGACACCATGACACCTACCGATCTCGCGGAAGGAGGCGAGCCGCTGCCAGCAGGTGACGAGGCTGCAGGATCCTGAGACACCGTGACACTTACCGATCTCGCGGAAGGAGGCGAGCCGCTGCCAGCAGGTGACGAGGCTGCAGGATCCTGAGACACCGTGACACTTACCGATCTCGCGGAAGGAGGCGAGCCGCTGCCAGCAGGTGACGAGGCTGCAGGATCCTGAGACACCGTGACACTTACCGATCTCGCGGAAGGAGGCGAGCCGCTGCCAGCAGGTGACGAGGCTGCAGGATCTTGAGACACCGTGACACTTACCGATCTCTCGGAAGGAGACGAGCCGCTGCCAGCAGGTGACGAGGCTGCAGGATCCTGAGACACCGTGACACTTACCGATCTCGCGGAAGGAGGCGAGCCGCTGCCAGCAGGTAACGAGGCTGCAGGATCCTGAGACACCGTGACACTTACCGATCTCGCGGAAGGAGGCGAGCCGCTGCCAGCAGGTGACGAGGCTGCAGGATCCTGAGACACCGTGACACTTACCGATCTCGCGGAAGGAGGCGAGCCGCTGCCAGCAGGTGACGAGGCTGCAGGATCCTGAGACACCGTGACACTTACCGATCTCGCGGAAGGAGGCGAGCCGCTGCCAGCAGGTGACGAAGCTGCAGGATCCTGAGACACCGTGACACTTACCGATCTCGCGGAAGGAGGCGAGCCGCTGCCAGCAAGTGACGAGGCTGCAGGATCCTGAGACACCGTGACACTTACCGATCTCGCGGAAGGAGGCGAGCTGCTGCCAGCAGGTGACGAGGCTGCAGGATCCTGAGACACCGTGACACTTGCATGTCACTCTGGACTTCTTGATCACTGCCTGGGGAACAAGTACAGATGTATCGCTTACAGCCATGAAATTACTAACTACCACAAGAAAGCCCGGTAACGGAACAGCTATTATGTTTTCGTCATTTTGGATTATATAACTGTCTAGGACAGACATGGAGAGTTCCGTTGGAGCTATCTTGATGCGGAACACTAAACCTCGAAAAGCATTTTTCTATACAGTATTTTATATAGATTTGTCACATAAGTACTTTCCTATCAACATTTGGCTTTATCTAGAGATCAAAAAGGGGCTATGACTGCCAGTCCTAGCTAACCAAATGGGAATGACTTAGAAAGCGCGACTCTCCATAAAAACGTAGTTAGGTTCTCATTTTAAAACAGCATGCTAGAATAACATGAATTTTTGTGTACACGCAATGGGATGCACCATATCTAGGTTGGAAAGTTCAGTGCTAGAAATTATAATAGAAAAAATAGAGAGAAAAAGCATTTCTTACTAAAATACTCTCTCTATTTTTTCGACGTTTGTATGGGTAGCCGACTTTTGTCGAGCCTCCTAGAACTTTTTATCATGGACAAAGTCGCGTTGGTCCAAAACTAAAACATCTGTTGATGATGGCGTCACTTCAATAAGGTCTATGGGGGGCGATTTATGACCCTCGATCGAGCGCTCGACTCTTTCACTCGAAAACTGTCAAAAACGATGAAATGCAATTTTGAAATAGCGATAGAAAATTTCAAAACACTTGTATTCAATTCTATCGGTGGAAATTATTTAATCTTCGAGCCGAGTGGCGAGTGAAACTACTGAGATGAAGCTGATTTTCGAGCGCTCGAAATTAAAAAATCGGCTCCCTATTCCGTCTCTTTCATTTGGTACTTAGACCTCTGCTTACCACACTACCGCCATTAAGCCTGCAACACACTGGCGCGGCCTGCGGTGGCGGTCAATAGTAAACTTGTCATTAGCTGTCAACTATTGACCACCACCGCAGGCCGCGCCTGTGTGATTTAGGCCTTAGGTATAGCAGCTTTCTCATGAGTTCATTGACAGAGCATAGTTCCTAGACTTTCCACTAGAGCTGGGCGTTTTTTCCCGTAAGCGTTTTCAAAAACAGTTTCTCGTACAGTAACGGAAAAACAGTTTGTGGCTAGAACCACAAACAGTTTTTATAAAAACGATGACAAGGAACTACGAGTAGAAGGCGACAGTCGCACGCAACGGTTGCAATGCAAAACGTGAAAACGCAACTCGAACTAATCTACTAATAAATAAGCTCATACGCTACGGCTTACAAGGACGCAGTTGTGAACTAATAAAATCGTTCTTAGAAAGCCGAACACAAACAGTTCAAATAACATCCGGAGGTAAAAGGATGAGTTCGGGGCCGGGCAGTGTGACCATCGGGATTCCACAAGGATCTGCGTTGGGGAATATCCTGTTCCTTATATTTATAAAGGACTTACCATCTGCCATAACGGACGGTCAAATTACGCTGTTTGCCGATGACACGACAGTAGTAGTGAATGCACGTACATACGAGGAACTAAGTGACAAAATTACAACTGTATACTTGCAACTGAAGAACTGGTTCTCGGCAAACGGCCTAGTCCTCAACGCAAACAAAACCAGTGTTACGCTCTTCTCTGGAAGGTGCGCTCTGAACTCGAACGTGAGCATCCAGTGTCCCATACAAATGGGTAATACTTGTAAGTTTTTAGGATTCACGCTGGACCCCACATTGAATTGGAAGAAACATGTCGACTCGCTGTGTAATAGGCTGTCCGGAGCGGTGTTTGCCCTTCGCAAACTTAAACCGTTGGTTTCCTGTGACGCGCTTAGGCAGGCTTACTTTTCACTTTTCCACTCGCTTATGACTTACGGTGCAATCCTATGGGGCAACTCGACTGACGCTGGAAGGGTAATGCGAATACAAAAACGGGCGCTTCGAACTATGCTAGGTCTAAACCAGAGGCAGTCCTGCAAAGAGTTATTTGTACAGCACCGGATTATGACTCACTATTCGCATTACCTCTTCGAGGTCATCATGTATACACGGAGACACCTATCACAGTTTAAGCGGGTGGAGGTGACAGGACTTCCTTCGTAGCACAGGAAGACTTCGGACGGTGCCGCGTCGCACGGTACTGCACGCTAAAAACGCGAGAGTTATAGGGCCGACGTACTATGAGCTCCTTCCCGCCGAAATAAAAAATGAGACAAGCGAGGAAACGTTTAAGCGTAATTTGAAGAACCTTTTATTGAAAAGGTAATTTTACTCAGTTAATGAATATAATGAAATTGTACAACAATAGACTATTTTGAATTATTATTTTATTTTTTGCATTAGTTATTAATTAGTATTAGGATTTTGACATTGGTTTATATTTTTCTATTATTATTTGATTGGTACTATATCGATTGACATATTCTTCTTTGACATTGTGATTTGATTATACACAGAAATAACATGACAGATTGTTTGTATACGAATTATATTTGAAATTACGTTTTATTTTATATTAATTTAATTTGAATTGTTGGTATATACATTTATTGTATATACCTTATCATATATATAATTTTCATTATCATTGCATTCCTAGACGATCGCTGTACGATAAGTAATATAATTTAAGTCAAATGTACTGTATCATGTGAAAATTGTACAACGAAATGAAATAAACTAAACTAAACGAACTGTTTCGTTTCAATTCGTTTGGCGACCGGCGACGGCGGCAACGCACGGAGAAACTAGTTATTTTTGAAACTGTTTTTCAAAACAGTTTTGTGATTAAGAAAAACGGTTACGTTTCGTTTCACGGAAAAGTCGAAACGACCCAGCTCTACTTTCCACCTTTAGTAACAAAATTTAAAAATTAACAGTGTTATCGTTGGTTTGGACATAAACACGCTGGTAATCCGGCGGTAAGTTGAAATTATTGTAAGTCGAATGCTCTAGTCAGATCGATATAATCTGAAGTAGTGGTGTAGAGGTCACGTTGTGGCCAGGAAACTAAATAGCGGAAACTAATTTTTAAATCTAGTTGCGAGTTGGGCGGAAATAATAATAATAATTTAAAAAAGTTATCCTAGTGTCTCATGAAGCTTTAATTGGTTGCGTAAGCGGACACCACAGCCTATAGACACATGCAGCTCCAAAGGAGTAACATGGGCGTTGCCGACCTTTGACATGTTTGAGGATTCGCCGTGTTGACAGCTGAAGGAAGCTCTGGCGACCTTGCTCCCCTCCAGGAACACAACACTACTACAGAGCAAGTAGTAACAAGTAGTTATGGCTGTGGTCTTCTGCAAGGCGGAGGTACTTCCCCAGTTGAGCTGCTCCAAATTCGAGCGGGATGACATATCGCTGTGCCCTACCTCACCAAAAATGACATGAACACTTTATGTCAAAGCAATATGGTTTAATCAGCGAACTATAAAACCATGGAATGCGAGCTCCTTACGAATTTCTATCCAAACACGTGCCCAAAACCCGGTATGCGTATGTTCGAACTAAACGCCTGCCTGGCATCGTCACGTTGACACCCCGCCCCCAGCCCCGCATAATGGCAATGGCACCCATTCTGTGGGGCCATTTTGCGGCGCTACTAAAGCTGGCCTTACACGGTACGGTTTACCGGAGAGGTCGACCTGTGCAGGTGTACTTGCGCAGGTCGACCGGAGCGTGTATGCCGACCGACCTGTGCAGTTTTTTTGACCTGCGCAGGCGACCGGAGCATCGAAAATCGATTTTGCTCCGGTCGCGCTACGTTATATCGGAATGTCCCCATAAACGCTACCTGACCTGTGCAGTGGACCGTAACGTGTATGGCCTACATTAGACTGGTTTTTTCGTTCGCTTGGCTTAATCGAATTTAAACTTTCGTGAGACATGTCTAAAATAGGTACTACTATACAATCCATTGTCTAGTTTCGTGGCCACCGACTGTTTAGTTTAGGCCAAGAGCTTAGCGCCGCTGATCCGACTTAATCCTAACAAGTTCAGTGGCTGCTGTCTGAGACGAAGCTACCTTTTTATTGGATTGACTTATTTCTTGTAGAAGGGCTTTATTAGAGGTAGAGTTAAGTCGACTCATGCTTAATGAACATATAAACGACATTGTTGTCGGTTCATCGAGTACTAGCCCCATTCCCTTGGATTTATTATTGTTTATTCCTAGCGTAGCGCGTATTTTGATTATTCCTAGCTAGTTTGATACTAAAACAATGAACCATGTAAACTTTATGTTAGTAGACGTAGTAAGGGATATACCCATGTAAGTTGTTCTTTAAAAGTTGCAACTAATTATTTACCACTTTCCGGTATCCGGGGTTGAGCTTAAGTTTGATCTACCCTTTATTGAACAAGCGAGCAATTTATTTAGCGAACGACGTTCTCGGCTTCAGTTTGGGCTAAAAATCTTGCGTAGGTATGTCCGGCTGTTCTATTTAACTAAACTATCCCCATACCATATTTCATCTCCATCGGTTCAGCGGTTCAAGCGTGAAGAAATAATATTAGTATGGTTAAATAGTATGGATTCTTTATACAAGCAAATTGATAATGTATGTAGCCAGTGAGGTTTTGAAATGTTTTCAGTGTTTATAAAATTTCAGTTATGGGAACTTTCCTCAAAAGAAATTTCGCAACTTTGTAAACTTTTCCGCGGTGCATTACTAGCTGGAGATGTAGTAGTGTGCCTTAAGTGGTGAAAGTTGATGAAACTTATGAAAATATATGGCATTACCCGTCGGCCGGCCTCGTTGTTGTGTCGGTTCATGAGCTGCCGGCCCTGCTCGCGGCTGCCCCGCTTCACCTTCCGCTCGCTCTCTCGGATATCCACGAAGTCTTCCGTGAATCTGCACAAAAAGGTAAAAACTGATGATCATAATAATAATAAGCCCGCGGGGGCAGCTTGTGGCGAGCCGACGGCACCTCGGTCCCCTGACGTCCAGAGGGCCCGTGTGATCTGGCCCTCGCCTCTGTGCTTGCCTTAACCGGCCGGCCGGAGTGGAGTCGCAAGAGCGGAACTTATGCTACAGGTTGGAAGCAGGGATGCTGCAGACATTCGCATCCGCATCCGCGGAAGTTCCGCACAAATTTTAACATCAGCATCCGCACCCGCATCCGCACCCGCATCCGCCAAAATTGATGCGGAGTTTTTTGCGGATGCGGATTTAGTGTAATTCACGACAAGAAAGAAGCCCATCACGCGGCGCTTACCGCGGTTTAGATATTTTTGCCATTAGTTTAAAAAAAAACTTCTTTTTGTTCCTGATACCAAGTGCAAACGCGTTTTTGATTTGTTCGCTATGTAATTTAGTAGCTCGTTGCTAATATACCGCATTCCCGAAATACCAGATTTTGCAAAATACCACATTCTTGATTTATCACATTACCATTATACAAAATTTTCTGTATAGGACATTCTAAAAAACGATTTAGTTCCATGAGTACCTTACGATTTTATAAACTGGTGTAACGGGAATGTGGTAAGCCAAAAGTGTGATATATTGATAATCCGATATTTTGCAAAATCTGGTATTTCGGAAATGAGGTAGCAACGAGCGAATTTAGTCTCAACGTGTTTGATGATCGTTCTGATATCATAAAGTGGACGTTGTTTATTGACGTTTTTACAAGCTTAACTTAACTTGAATTGTTCGTATGTAAGTATGTAAGTAAGTTGTCCGTCAAAATTTGCAATCCATTTTTCAGTCACTTGACGTTATCCGATTGAGTTGAAATTTTGGGTATTAGTATAGTTTGGATGACAATTCAATATTATGGTACTATGGAGCTGATCTGATGATGGAGACAGAAGGTGGCCATGGGAATTCAGTATTTAACCAAAGTAACCCCGTTGAGTTTGGGCTCGTTTGAATCGTGTCAATGAGTAGTTGATGATGGTATACAGAAAAGTACAATCGGCAATAAAAGCTTGTACCAAAAATGCAATTTTTGACAGAAACTTATTTAGTGTTGGACCCGCGGATGTGTGCCCCCAAATATCCGCATCCGCGGATGTCAAAAAAATCGCATCCGCGGCATTCCTGGTTGGAAGTTTAAAATGTCATAACGCCGGCAGCCCTTGAACGGATTACCGGGAGCTGGCTACCGCACTCATCACACAGCCGCTCAGAGGTGTTGCCCCATTGTCGCTCTGTGCGTGCGACTGTTTTGTTTTGTCGGGCCCACTTAGCAAGCTGACGAGTGACCGCCTGCCTTTATACAATTCTTGAGATTGATTGTCACGGCAGGTGTCCGCTAGTCTCCTTCCATAAACAGTACAGTATGGACTGGCCATCCAACACTACTCAATACCCCAAGACCTTAATTTCCATCACAGAAATAGTATTTGCACCTGGCGGGGACCATCACTGGTTGTACCGTGTTGTGCGTAATATGAACAAGGACAACAAAATAAGGACAAGGTTTTCAAGCTCGAGGCTTTAGCCCAGAAACAGGAGAACGGGCCTAATATTAGTGATCGCCGGTTGCCGGTTCAGGGTTTGCCTACGATTCATACGATACCTGAAATCGGTTCGTCCAAAGTACTACCGAATCCACCCGTATTGAAGCAGCTTGTAGAACCTTCGGCGGGCGGTTGCAACCGTGACAAGTCTTCGACATATAGTCAAGCTACTGATAGGCAACGTCAGCGGGATCAAGGTCGGAAAGCGAATAATCCCATCGAGGCAGGCAAATTCTCCCCAGTCGGCAATAAGAGTACGAGTCAAACCCAGAGTACGAGTCAAACCCAGGACAAAACTGCACCAAAGGTGGCCGTGCTTACACAACAAATTACAGGTGCTGCTGTGGATAAGAATGGAGATGACTCTAGGAGTAAGACAGAGCGAACGCAAGACCTGGGGGAAAGCGGCGTATTGAAAATGCAGCAGAGTAATAAAACTGCGTGGCACCGCCGGACCCGATATAACATCTCTTAAAGCTGTGGAACAGCGGAAGCACCTCCATTTGTGGAACATGCTATCGGGACCCGACGAAATACATGATTACCTGCGAACTCTATGTTAAGAGGGCTAAAATCGAAAGGTGAATACAAGTCTTTCAAGATCGGAGTCCCATTAATGTACTTTGAGAAATGTTTGTAAGCTGACGTGTGGCCCCACAATGCAAGAATTAAGGAATGGTTATTTCGTCGAACCTGGCAGCGTAAAACGCAGTAAACCTGTATTCGCAGACAATCGACTTTCTCACTCACTAACCAGACCCATTACACACATTATTTATCAGAATGTTAGAGGCTTAAACTCTAAACTCAAACATTTCAGACAGAACTTTCTCTGTCCAAACTGTGATATCGTCGCAGTAACCGAATCCTTTCTCACGGAATCTGTCGATGACCCAGAAGTCGTTAGCTCTGAGTGGAGTCTGTTGCGACGGGACCGTGCTACCGGTGCACGTGGCGGAGGCGTGCTACTTGCCTGTCGCCCAGGCATAAAAACGACGCGACGCAAGGAGTTCGAGACCCCTGATGGCGAAGATCTTTGGGCCACATTAAGGATAGGTGAAACGCTCTTACATATTTGTGAAGTATATATTCACCCGAGTGCTTCTGACGATGTGTTTATGACATGGTTTCAAAAGGTGGAATCTGTAATCGGGACACTAAATGATAATATCATTATTTTAGGAGATCTTAATCTGAATCCGTTGTATACTTCTCAGAATGTTCTACATTATTATTGTTACTTTCTCACTGTATCTGGCTTGAAAGAGATGAACGAAGTGGAAAATATGTATGGAGGTAAGGTAGACGAGGTGCTTGTAACAGAACGAGTTCGAATTGCCGGTATTAAGGAAATTGAGGGTGGCGGACTAGTACCAAAACGTGATGCATACCACCCGCCATTAGATATAGTCCTCTACCTTGACCGCGGTCAAGAAGGATCTGGCTTCGTTGACCCGAGCAATGTAGCCTCTGAGCAGGATTGGAATTTTGCGAAGGGTGACTACAATTTTCTGTATAAACTTGTATCCCAAGTCTCTTGGCTAGAGGTGCTCGACACAGAGGACGTTGATAAAGCAATTGACACCTTCTACAATATTATGTATGGCCTCTTTGATGACGTGTTTCCCCGTAAGAAGCGTCCTAAAGGACGTTCTAGATGTTATCCAGTCTGGTTTACTAAAGACATTATCAATGACATTACTCGTAAGGCGAGTCTCCACAGGGAATGGAAGCGCACTAATGATGTTGTTATTTATAGAGAATTTTCTGAATTACGTGCTGGTATAAAGCAACGACTAAATACTTAATGCTTACGACGAATACGTCAATGGTTTGCAAGCCAAAATCTGTCAGAATCCTCGTGCATTTTGGAAGCATATAGGCAGCTTAAACTCGAAGGGTGGTTACGAGTCGAGTGTTCAATACGATGGACAAGAAAATGTAGGTAAGGAGGCAGCTAATGCATTTGCAAAATTCTTCTCGAGTGTCTTCTTACCCGATGCTCCATTGCTTGATCATAACTCCGCAATATCCAGCGATAGCTCTCGTTCAGCAAACTATGTGCATGTCGAGTCTATAGCCCCGACTGACGTGGAGGCAGCTATTCGGCGACTAAAGCCTCGAAGTTCAGCAGGGCCAGATAATTTTCCTGCCTTTATACTGAAAGGTTGTAAAGATCACTTCCTCGTGCCCATGCTTTATATTTTTAATTCGTCTATTTCATCAGGTGTGTATCCTAAACGTTGGAAGCTCACGCGAGTTACTCCTATACTTAAGTCTAGTGACACATCTCGCGTTGACAACTACCGTCCCATAGCTATACTATCTTCATTGGCAAAAGTTTTTGAATCTGTCCTCCAGAAATTAATTTCTCCCCAGTTAAAACCATTTTTAAGCGATTCACAACACGGCTTCCGATCAGGACGATCTATTAACACTAACCTTCTGACTGCTACAAATATAATATCTGAGCACTTAGATAAAGGGTGTCAAGTTGATGTGCTCTACTTCGACTTCAAGAAGGTCTTTGACCAAGCCGATAACGATATTTTGCTCAGTAAACTGCCATATCGGCTTCTCACCAATACTGTTAAAACTGTTTGCCAATTACCTGAGTGGTAGGCAGCAGTTTGTAAGGCATGGGTGCTTTGTGTCGTCACCCTATTCCACTAAATCCGGTGTTAGTCAAGGATCTATCCTTGGACCACTCTTATTTGGCGTTATGGTCAATGACCTTGACTCAGTACTCAAACACACCAAGTGTCTTCTTTACGCAGATGACCTTAAACTTATGCATGGTGTCCAGCAAATGGCAGATTGCACAGCAATACAGGAGGATATAAATTCAGTCCTACAATGGAGTACATCGAATAAGCTGCATTTCAATGTTCCCAAATGCTGCGTTATGTCCTTCACTCGTTCGGTGAAGCCTATTACTGTCCAATATATGCTGAGATCGGAAGTCATAACTCGCGTAACAACTGTTCGAGACCTCGGCGTTATTTTTGATATGTCTCTTACATTTCATGACCATATCAAGCGGCTAGCTACTGATTGTTACAAGCGACTGGGATTTGTTATTAGAAATGCGTGTGATTTTAATGATCCCAGAGCAATCACGCTGCTCTACACGGCCCTTGTCCGGAGTAAGCTTGAGGTGGCAAGCATCATATGGAACCCAGCTGAAAGTACTTACGCCTTGTTATTGGAGAAAGTACAGAAAACCTTCCTGAGGTTTATGTATAAGAAACTGTACTCCCTCTACCCTTTCTTGTACCCTACCAAGTTCCTGCTAGGTTCTCTGGGCTTTAATAGGGAATATGCATGTGATTCAGAAATGGCCAAAAAAAATCATGAGTAATCTTTATTGCTTAATAAATATACTCACATGATTATTTTTACAAATTATCATGTTTCTATTATCAAACTTAATTATTTAAAAGTAGTATTTTTCAAATTCCCTCGCAAATGTTCAAAATGCAACACTATTTGCCGAGCGAATCGTGACGTCACCGTGCACTCGGTGCCTACTGTTAACAGGTCGTTTGTATGATTATTGAAAGTTATTCGCATTGTTTTGCCGCTGTTTATGATAAACAATCAGTGTTTTTTGGGAATTATTAACTGAAAGCAGTGACTCCTTGTGAAAAAAGACTCGCCACAATGACTGGAAGTGGTTTTGTCAAGGCAAAGTCGGATAATCTGCCTGAAATTGATGTGTTCATGATGACTAAGTACGTACCTCGTAGGTGTCTTTCTTAAATAAGTGGAATAAAAAACTAGTACATATGTTCATTATATACCTAATCAAAGATATGTTGGTATTAGGAATGTTACATGTTATGAGAACATCTTTATAAACATAACAAATTATGTTGTTTTCGTCAAGGCTTATAAATAAAACAAATTTGTGTAGGACACTCAGTAGAAAGGATTAAATTCTTTCAACTTCGATCAACAGTGCAAACAGAAACTTAACTAGAACGTTTCGTGATCAAAATCAACACTCGTAGTCAGCTGTTGATCAACAAAAATCATAATATTTTGTAACATTAATAACTAAAAAGATGGGAATCAGAATAGTTTTATGAATAAGTATATATATTTTTAGGTTCGGTTATTGTTTATATTGTTCGGGAGTCCTAATAAAAAAGATTTTAGGTACAAACATATTTAATAATCACTTCGAAATGCAGTTCATAAGAATATAAACTACTCAAACACGATACATTATATCTCCTCATCGCCTTACACCCCTTTTTCCTTATATTTTGCATCTTTGGGCATATGAAAATATATCATGTCAGGTGCTGTTTTAGTGTTATTTTTACAAATAGGGGCAATACAATATTTATAATAAGCTTTTGTGTGCTCTTCCGTTACAATAAGTTGATCTTACAAGCTTTAATAACTCACTTTTACTAAAACTGTGAATCAAACACTTCGTTGTTTATTTATTCTAAGTGCACGGTGACGTCACAAAATGAGCGCGCAAAAATGGCGGCGTTTTAATCGTCCGAAAATGATAGTAGTTTTAATTATTATTTTTTAGCTTATTCAATAATATTGTGAAAGTTATATTTTTTTTCGGTTATATAATTACTTATAGAATAGTTTAAAAAAAATTAAAAAATGCATGAATATACCCTATTCTCTTGAAGTAAGGCGTAACTACAATCTTCTGGTGACCACGTGCAGAATCTTACGTGGCGACACCGACTGCCCGGATCTAGTGGCACGAGCCGTAAAACTCACTATACCTTTTGTGCCCAAAGCAGTCCTGCGACCGAGACGTCACAATCTCCTGGCAGTCCCATCAACTCGTACTGTAGCACACAGAAACTCCCCTGCTATTCGGGCACTAAAACTGTTGAACTCGCTTCTGTCACAAGCACCTGAATGTGATGTATTTGCTAGTCGATGGGCGAATGTATGTCACATGTGTCTGAGATACTGCGAGACGATGGATGTTTAAATATTATGGTTTTTTCTTTTTCTTTTTCGGTTTTTACATGTTAATAATTATAAATTGTACAGTGCTTTGGTTTCTTACTGTCAACTGTATAAATTTTGTATGATTACATAAATAAAAAAATAAATAAAATGAAGTATTTTTATTTATTTATGGGAAACATCAATTTATTTTCTAAAGTACCTAGGTATATACAAGATGATCACTAACATTAACTTAATTAAATTAAAACTAAGGCATTGTACCATTGTAGTATTATTTTAAATGTATATATGTTACAACAATAAAAGTACCTATATTATACATATAATTGTATTAATTTGCGGTTAATTAAATTGGGGCTAAATTAATATTTTTTAGGATTGGAGCTAATAATGGTGTTTTGGATATCCTACTCTTATAGGCAGCAATACCTTGTTGAGCCATTAAATGTTTTTTCAGTTTGGACTTGAACCCACTAATAGTAATGCTCTCCTTGATATGTGGTGGAAGGTCATTCCAGCATTTCGTAGCAGCATAACGAAAGCTGTCACAAAATGCAGCGGTATCGTGCCTTGGGCAAACCATTCGTGGAATACGCCAGGCTCGCCACCGGTAGAATATTAAACTAGTGCGACTCAAATCCTGTCATATGATAGCCCACCTGATATAAGTCAAGTTTAGCCCCTCTTATCCGTCATTTTTCATAGAAATCCTCCTAATATTATAAATGCGAAAGTTTGGATGTTTGTTACTCTATCACGCTTAAACGGCTCAATCAATTTGGATGAAAATTTGCACGGAGATAGTTTATAGCCTGGGTTGAAATATTGGATAGTCTTTATCGCGGTTTCATTTTCCATACACGTGGATTAGCTTTGTTTACAACTGGATAGCATTAGTAGTTCCTGAGATATTAAACGTTGTGACAGAGATATAGAGCTGGTAGAGTTGCACCATAAGGGTTCTGATTTGGCCTTTTTGTTCCGAAAACCTAAAAATTTAACATTACTTTTCTCTAACTGTAACTTTTGGCAACATTCTACCTTGAAACCTTTATCATTGCAAATGGAATCCCGCAAACGAAAAGCGCGGCTAAAGTTTAACCGTTTAACTTGGGGCGAAGTTTTAGCCAATGGGTAAGAAAGAGACGACTATATTGCTCTCAATTCGTAGACAGCTACGCCCTTGCTACGGGCTACGCGCCGTATTGATTTGTAGCGGCATGCGGGAGCCAATAACCTAAATACGACTGTATCGCAGTGATGGAGGGTAGAAATTGGGTTGTATTTATTTGGTAATGAGGGAAAACAAAACTTCACTCCTTGGCTATCCTTTCTACTCCTAGTACTGAAGTTTTCGCCGTTTAATTTCTATATATAAATACTCTTTCTTAACGAAGATAAACCCAAATGACCCCAAATAATCAATTATTATTTTTAGAAATGTTTTGGGGATGGATTTTCACTTCGTGTATCATTTTCCTCCTTTTATTTTCATCCTGGCTACATTGCTAACAAATCCGGATTAACGGACCGCTTGCACCTATGTGGTCCTGGTACCTGGAGGCGGATTTAAGCATGCTTAACGCGCTAAACCCGGGTCGAGTTTATCCGTTACCCGGGATTTGACCGGAGGAGATCCTACCGAGTCATGCTGCTTTAGTAATTTGTACCTACTTAACTTGAATAATTTGCCTAATCCTGGGACCTTAGGTGAAAATCAACACTACTGATGGTAATTATTTTGAGAATATACTCACCGGCAATAAATTTGGCCCAAATTAGAAAAATGCATTTAATTATTTAAAACATTATTTAATCTATTCAATTTATATATAGTTTGAAATCACGTGTTTTTGGGCCAAATTTTCTGCCGGTCAGTGTATTCTTTTGCTAATTGAATCGAAGGTTTTTTTTTAGTTTTAGGTTTCTACGCAATTGTCTTTGGCTAAGGTGTACATTATAATAAAGACTGACTTAAACCACGCTTTACAAATAAGCTGGTATGGTTGTCACACTTATTTGTTGTCATTTGTGTTAAAACTGTTCAATGCGTGTCGTGTGTGAAATCAATAAATTAAATAAGGAAATAAAAAGGTTTTGAATTGTTTGCAAAATAAAATTAATTTAGTTGCCTTATGTGATTAATTCGTTTGCCGTTAAGGGTTCTTGTATTGATTGGTAAGAAATAAGCCTAAGCATCAAAAAAAAACATTTTATATAGAAAATCACAAACAAGGTATAATTCACTTATTGAAATCCCATAGAGACGAATTCAGATGTGTACTGGCCCCAATTGTAGGAAACATTCCACACAATGCGAGGAATTCGTGCAAACTTCACCTACCCATGCGCGCCTGGTGTGAAAAATACTCGAATGCGGGAAAATCTTCTCTATGAAGTGAACGCTATAGAGAAAAGGCACGTTTTTCCCTTTACCAAATTTTCAGCCCGCATTCTTTAACCGCATACCGAACGTTCTCAAACTCCTCGAAATCATGGTATCCCAGTCGAGAAAATTCAAAGAGACAAATCAGAAAAGCTTTTTTAAAACCTGGCCCGCAAAAAACTTAAAAAGCTTTGTAATAACAATGTGTGTGTGAACTCCTCCCATTTCCCGTGTACGAATTACACACTAATAAAGAATTGATTTTTTCTTTTCTTAGCCGATGTCGCGGCGTAAGGCTCTTCATGTTTATTAGGGCCTAGTATTCAAGGTTTGTATTTTTATAAAGCTCCACCTTGAGGCATGGGTGGACCTTTTCTTTGGTCATGCTGCTTTTCCTACGCCCTCTATATTCTAATTTGAGAACAAAGAAAGCTTTTCTAGGGATGTTTTCGTCGGTTGCCTAGCAACGCAGCTTGCAGGGAAGGCCCTGACAACTCTGTAAGGTCTTTGATCTCCTAGTGCGACAGCCTCGAAGCTATGACGTGTCAGTGTTGAAAAACGACACGTTACCATAACGACAGATAAAAAACCACACCGGGACTTTGAGCGGCGCATCTCTTTTAGTATTTTGATGTCCTAGTAACATCGACTCAAAATATGCAGAAAATCCCGTGTTTTTGTGAAAATGCCGTAAAGAAAATTAATAAAAAACTTTTTCATTGTTTTCCTAAATTATTGCTAAAGATTGTGGACACAAAAAAGTCGGTTTCTTCTACAAGCTCATTGTTCCCTGGTATCATAGAATGCTAACATGAAAGAAAGAAAGTATCGAAACGAAACTCCAGTGACTGACAATTCCTCGAAAGAAGTGAATGGATGTACAATCCTGAAATATCCAGTTTCATATCTTCTCACCGTCCATGAATTCGTTTTAATTAAAATTTGGTTATGAACAACATACTTAGAAATCAATGAAATTTGATATTTTGTTTACGGCCATGAAAATACAATATATATTTTCCTCGGATCCTGTAACCAGAGAAATCAGAAACCATATTACTGTGCTAATGGATAAACTGAAAACCACGTTTTCAGGCGTTTAACGTCGGTCTAACCCTTTCAGTGCGTGAAAAGCCACCAGGCCCACAGCGCTACGTAGGAGGTGTTTTACGGTTTCCACGTACTTTCAGTATAACTCGGTCGTATTTACGAGTAAGATCACTGATTTAGATCACGTAAACTTTTCAAATGGCAATCTATTATTGCATAACTTTCACTGTCACTTATTGTCATGGAACGTATTAAATATGATAATAAGAGTTCATTGTTTATATACGAGTACATCTCTTTTTTTGGCAAAAGCTCAAAGTTTATTATTTTTTTATAAATTACTAGCCCGCGAATCCGTCCGCGAGGAACTCGTTTATATCGTAGTTCCATACAAACTTTCACCCCCATATCACCCCCTTAGGGCATGATTTCCTGGATAAAAACTATCCTATGTACTTCTGCGGGACTCAAACGATCTGTATACCAAATTTCATGTAAATCGGTTCAGCGGTTTAAGCGTGAAGAGGTAACAGGCAGACCCACAGACACTTTCGCATTTGTAATATTAGTATGGAAGTATGGATAGGTGTACAGATTCCCTTATTCACATCGTTTGATACCTGGAGAGATCTTTAGCCCATTTACTGCTACGCTAGGCTCTCAGCTACGGCGTAGTCCGTAGCAGATTAAAGTCCATATGTAGCGTGAAGCGTCCATAGCGCTCTAACGCATGTGTGTCGTGATTGGCGCTGAATGGGTTAAAGGTAAACTATTTATCGGGAAACGAACACACGGAGTGATGTTTACACTCAACTCAGAACCTTAGAAGCAAAAATCGGCCGCATTGGCGAAGAGAACATTCTGCAAGTGATTGATCTGAAAGAATCATTAAGTAGGGTAAATCACCAGGCCACGGTTCGAAAACTGGCCACCTCATACTAAAGATTAATTCTATTCACCTATTGAAACGTATGAAAACGCGTTAATACCTAATAATATTTAGGAAAATCCATTTACTTCCACTTCTTCATGTCTTTTTCAGTCATTCTACGAGTAACTACTTACCTATTTAAATTAAAATTAAAGGCAAATATATAAAACGGTTGGTCGGTCGGTAACACCTATAATAGAATTTATATAAGGGGTTAATTACTGGCCACCGTTCAAAAACTGGCCACGTTATACTAAATTGAATTCCGTTTGTAGGGTAACATAGTTAATTTTCAGTATGAGGGGGCCAGTTATTGAAGGGTGGCCACGGTCAGTTACTGGCGATTAACACTATCTCTGCAATAGCCATGAAATATTTCTAAGTCCATGTTTCCTTTTTCAGTTCGAATTATTTTTTATTTTTTTAATATTGTTCTCAACTTATTATTATGTTCACCTTTCCTTCGACAAAAACAGAGTTGGAGGTGTTTTATTTTGTATAGGTATTTGTATATTGAATGAAAATAATGTAACCAGAATAGATGGATTTTCTTCACAATTTGTGAGCCGCATTATTCGCTGCCTACTTCTGTCCAAAACTTCCGCCTCCTCTTAGTGCCCTAGTACCCGACCTGTCTGCAGCCATGGTTTGACACCCGTGAGGCGCTTTTGACAGTTGATTAACGAGAATTTTATTGTTTTGACAGCTTTCCGAGCCTCCCGTCTGGTTTTCTGTTTTATTTGGTTTCAGAACCGGCTGATCTGATATTCTATTTGTGTTAGAATTTCATCCATCTATTCGTCTGCACTTTTTGAATGTTACCTGCTTGGCTTTAGATTAATTAGTGATAATTTACAACTATTGTGTGATTAATTACGTAAAGTAAAATACTTGAATACTAAACATACAATAATAATTAGTTAAAGGAAAACCATTACTTAAGTACATCTAGTGATCTAATATTTATTGTATGGTGTATACCTAATCAAATAATGAAAGACATTTTTCAGGTAAGGAAAACACCTGAAGAGTGCAGGTAAAATTTTTCACCTGTCTTACCTTCCACCTGAGTACTAGGGTACAAGGACGTTGCAGGAGAAAATTTCACCTTTTTCCGTGAAACAGAAATTTCAGGTACACTCACACTAACTTAGCATGCCTTTTTGAATAATGAGTCTCACGTTCACTTTACGCACACAAAGCACGAACCAATCCAGTCGCAGCATTGTTAGGTAGATGCTGCTTTCTCTTTCTCTCTCCCCCCATTTCAAAGGGGAAAATATATATCGTATGATGTGTGCGTAAGCCGCCACCCTCCCTTTGAAATTTTCCCCATTTGGTTTGTATGTGTGTGTTAGTCGAGCGACAGGTAAAATTTACTTCACCTGGTTCTTGTTTTCCTGGTATCCAGGTGTGAAGTGAAACAGGTGAGCTTACCTGAAGGTTTCAGGCGATTTCAGGTGCGGGACACGTTGACTGACAAGTTGTCTCGAGGGAAAGTGTGTCCGTGCACCGTGCCATGTGCTGACAGGTGAATTCATGAAAATCGATCAATTTCATGAACCTTGATTGCAAATGTAACATGATGAGAACGGGGTGCATTTTGTAAATTCAGTAGATTCTACTATTCTTACAAATTTCTGAAAAATACTAGATTCTACCAAAGTCTAATTAGAATTATTATTTATTATTCTCTTTGTGAAATAGGGAGAATTTATTCGGATACGCGGGGAAATTTTTCGATATAGTGGGGGAAAATTACCAGGACTGCATAAAATCGAGAAGCGCAAAGAAAAAACTCAACTCACGGGAGCAGCGGTATTTAAATAAAATAATAATCTCCTCCCAGGACATCAGAGGATGAAAGAAGTTTCATTATAGAATTCTAGAACAACTATACTATTCAAGAGAAATTCTTATATGTTTGTAGAACATAGTAGTAGGTACCCGGCATGCATAGGTATATGGAGCTGTGTTGTAGAAGTTATCCTCTATGTTGGTGTTTGAATAGTTTTGAGCTAGGTTCTGAAAGCGGGTGCTTTAGCTTTATTGAGTGTTTAAGATTCAACATAACGGGATCTGTGGTCGTTATTTTATATGACGTTTCCAATAGCCGTGGTATTATCACTCGATCCTTAAAGGACGTTTTATACTTGTGCGGACAGGCAACGAGTTCATCGTTGCACTGGCTGCACGAGCGGGATTAGTTAAGAGTCCGCAGTAAGCAAGACCGAATTTCACCTTCCCATACAAACGTAGTTCTACGTTTGTATGGAAAATCGAGCTTACTGCGGTAACCCCCATGTGTCCAATTATTTTTATTTATTCTTTTAATTCGGAGAAACGTTGATCTTAAGTTATCACCTCTAAGTAATGTATCTTGGCACCACTAGATCATATAGCACAGCACTCAATGCAGATTTTGAGGTAACACCATGTAATGAGTCATAATAGTTTTTGCATTTTTGTTTTTAATAGTTATTTGTGCAACAAGAGAACAAAGTTCGTTTTTGCTGCGATTGCTGATTTTGAGTCCTGCGGCAGAGAAAGATTCTAAAATTGAATCACGAGCGTAGCGAGTGATTCAAAGTTTGAATCTTGAGCGCAGCGAAGGACTCAAAAGGACGAGATGCAAATACTTTGCTCTCGAGTAACACATACATATAAACTTGCTTTAAAGAAAAAAAGAATAAATAACAAACTTTTTTTTTTTTCAAATAATACCGCTTGGAATTCATTGCTCATAAGCTCAATAATCTACCGTTTCATTTTTTACTTCTATTCCATGCCACACAATGTATACATCTTGGGTATATTTTTTATGCTGATGATATTAGACGTGGTACCTACTCACTTGAGTCACTTGAAACTGAGTGAAGCCAGTCGGCCGTCGCAACACGCGTGCGACTCTACAGCGACACTGCACTGTCGTAGTACTCACTTGTACCCGTAGTAGAGGTTGTCGCCGCAGCCGCACCACACCCAGTCAGCCGTCACGACACGCGTGCGACTCTAGAACGACACTGTCGTGGTACTCACTTGTACCCGTAGTAGGGGTTGTCGCGCAGCCGCACCACACCCAGTCAGCCGTCACGACACGCGTGCTACTCTACAACGACACTGTCGTGGTACTCACTTGTACCCGTAGTAGAGGTTGTCGCCGCAGCCGCACCACACCCAGTCAGCCGTCACGACACGCGTGCGACTCTAGAACGACACTGTCGTGGTACTCACTTGTACCCGTAGTAGAGGTTGTCGCCGCAGCCGCACCACACCCAGTCAGCCGTCACGACACGCGTGCTACTCTACAGCGACACCATCGTGGTACTCACTTGTACCCGTAGTAGAGGTTGTCGCCGCAGCCGCACCACACCCAGTCAGCCGTCACGACACGCGTGCTACTCTACAGCGACACTATCGTGGTACTCACTTGTACCCGTAGTAGAGGTTGTCGCCGCAGCCGCACCACACCCAGTCAGCCGTCACGACACGCGTGCTACTCTACAGCGACACTATCGTGGTACTCACTTGTACCCGTAGTAGAGGTTGTCGCCGCAGCCGCGCCACACCCAGTCAGCCGTCACGACACGCGTGCTACTCTACAGCGACACTATCGTGGTACTCACTTGTACCCGTAGTAGAGGTTGTCGCCGCAGCCGCACCACACCCAGTCGGCCGTCACGACACGCGTGCTACTCTACAGCGACACTATCGTGGTACTCACTTGTACCCGTAGTAGAGGTTGTCGCCGCAGCCGCACCACACCCAGTCGGCCGTCACGACACGCGTGCTACTCTACAGCGACACTATCGTGGTACTCACTTGTACCCGTAGTAGAGGTTGTCGCCGCAGCCGCACCACACCCAGTCAGCCGTCACGACACGCGTGCTACTCTACAGCGACACTATCGTGGTACTCACTTGTACCCGTAGTAGAGGTTGTCGCCGCAGCCGCACCACACCCAGTCGGCCGTCGCGACACGCGTACTACTCTACAGCGACACTGTTGTGGTAGTGTACTCACTTGTATCCGTAGTCGAGGTTGTCGCCGCAGCCGCACCACACCCAGTCGGAGTGGAGCGAGCGAGGTCGCGCTGCGCGACTGCACCCGCAGCTCGCTAATCGGCCGTCGCGACACGCGCGAGACACCGACAGCGACACGCCCGCAGCGGTTATGGCATGTGTGAATGCAGTCTCGCGAGACGCTGCACACAAAGTTTTAAATTTACAGTAACAGTCAATCAATCTATGATACCCTATACCCTACTAAATGAAATCAGACAACAATAGTTTCTGTCAGGAAAAAAGTAAAAAAATCTGTGTCATTTTAATCTCCAATAGATCTCAGAGGACGCTGTCATAAATAATGTTAGGAATGTACAAGCTGTAGAATATTCTTCAAAAGAACATTCTTATTAGAAGAACTGTAAGCAAAATGATGTAAGAAATAAGTGGAGTCTCGTCTGCAAACAAACCGCACTGTGCTTTGGCAGAAGTTAGAAGTAAAATTTTAGCTGCCAATGCTTATTCATAGAAGTTTCTGGAAGCTTTTACGATAAATTAAAGTAAGTTCCCTTAATGGCACATTTAATACTAATATAAGGTGCTTCCAAATTAGATGCCAATACTTTAATAGCTATAAGAACTAAACTTACATCAAAATAATTTACTTTAAATAGGAATTCAGATTTAGATTCAGATATCATTTATTGTCAAAACTGTGTACATAAGATCTCATGTCATACATTAAAAGGTATCAACAGTTTGCCCATTTCGGACGTACAATAAGTATTTGAACTTAAAATTAAACTTAATCGTTCGTAGACCTATACGAAATGTTAATTGAGATTGTAAAAGCATTTAATTGCCAGCCATTCCTTCAGTTCGTTTTTGAACTTAGCACTCTCGACAACTTTTTATATGATTTTTGGTTTCTTTCCAAACAAATCGCATTTTGTCGATCTTTTATACCCACATTTATGCTTAAAGTGGCCCTGGAATATACGTTTCATGTGCTCTGCCTACCCCTTTTGGGAATCAAGGCGTGAATGTATGTATGTATGTATGTCCCAAACAAAATAATTAAATTAAAATTCTGCCCAAACGTAATCATCTCCTATGCATTTAACTGACAAGGTGCAGGTTATCATCACTTTGGCAAGTGAGCGTTGTTTGCCATCGATGACATTGATTAAGATTGGCGGGAAAAATGTTAGAAGGTACCTAACTAGGTTTTCATAATTTTCAATAAGACGTACCCTCCCCCAATAGGTATTCGTTTGCCGTGTAGATGTAAGGCATTACATTATTTAGCGATTTATTTACATTTATTTCAGTTTCATTTATCTAGTTGAAGTGGCCAGTTCAGTGACAGTCAAGAGGTTTTATACGATAATCAAAGATGTCTTAATCATTGAATTCTGATTATCTCATTAACAGGGTGTTACCTACGTGGCGATTTTTTTGAGTTTTTTTAATATTTCTTATGCTGCGCTCCATACTTCTCTGACATGTCTTAATTTTATTCCTCATTTTTAGTGTAAATTTCCAAGTTTGAGCTGCATATGTTAGTGATGGAAGCAGGCACGAGTCCATGATTTGTTTTTTTAACTTAATAGGTAATGTGCTCTTTAATATCTCCTTATGACTCCAAAATTTGTTCCACGTAATCTTGATCCTTCTCTCAATTTCAGGGTCGTTGTTGTTTCTGTCGAACGAGAACTGTTTACCTAAGTATTTGTAATTGTGGACATATTCCATTTCGGTGTCGTCTATCTTCAGTGGGATTTCTTGAGAGTAATACGCAGTATTATAACTAATTAAAAAAAAATGAAACATTTTTAGCACGATTTATTTTTGTTTTCTATTAGAAATACAACTCAACTCAACTTACCCTAATTCTTAACGGCCGTATTCATAAACGTTCTACGAGCCCATTTTAACTACAATGGCGTTAATATTCGTTTGTCCTCATCTGTCACTTTGACATTTGTGTTCGTAAGAAAGGGACAAAGCACATTTTATTTAGCAGAAGCATTTAAAGTTTTATGAACCCCTTAGGGTTAGGCACTATGTTGGCGATACTGTATATTAACCAAGGAACTGAAGTTCTTACGTTAAATTATGTTACAAACCAGCAATCGATGATTCCTCAAAAGTAGGGTCGGTTCGCCGGTTAGCGGCCACTTAGCCGAGTTGGTCACTTTAGATTAGTAAATATATACATATTATCTGTACACGCATAATAGATGGCATTCGTATAGGCCCGGAGTATAGTCAAGTTTTGAAACCAACAATAAAATATAGCACTTTCATCCATAGATTACTCAAAAATATAGAAAAGGTTCCAAAATAGAGAATTCGCTAGATAGCGACCGCTTTCGTCGGTTTGCGACCACCTGTTAACTGGTTTGCGACCAACTTTTAACTTATATCACAATGTACTATACATTGTGATATAAGTGAGATATGATCCTCGGCTCTCTTATCACGCTCTCCTGCGGCTCGCGTGAATAATTCCGCCTCTGATGTAATTATCAAAGCTCACGCGTTTCATACGACGATTATCAACATTTTGCGAGGAAAAATCCTTTTCATAAGATAAAATTTTTATAGGCCTGCCAACTTATTTTCTTTACTCACATATTGTACATCGCGAAGAATTTCCAGTGGCGTCCATGCTATTTATCACTTTTCTAGTCACCACGAGTACTTTTTTTGATAATAACCAAACACGCATTAACAATGTTTACAAATATTTGTGAAATAGCCTATAATGGCGCGCAACTGTTTTTTTTCGTGAAGTTTGCGTATAGTGCGCGCGCATGTGTTAAGCCAGACTTAGATGAAATCTCTAAACAGCCAATACAAAATAAAATATTTTTTTTCGTTTTAAAATTATCAAAAGTGGAATCGTTTTATAGGTGAAAAACTTAAGAAAAGGACCTTTTGTATGTAGTAGTGGCGTATTCGAATAGACAATACATGTTTAAAATTAGAACACAAACAAAACAAAACAAATGTCAAAATTCGCACACATTACTCACACATACTACAGGTGTCTTACTTAAGTTTTTCACCTATACTAAATTAAACGTTTCTATACTCGTATCATATCCAAAAAGAAATAGTCAATTAATGAACAAAAAGGATTTAATTTGTTTAGTCGAGTATGAGTCCACTTGCCGAGAATTAAAAAAAAGCTGTAAATTCTGTACAACCCGGTTGATTTAAGAATGCACCGTGTTAATGCATACATCTTGCTGCAAGGTGCCAACGTGACTTAATCGATATAACCATAATGGGGTATATACATGTCATGATTTGTCAGCCCCAATTTATCAGATTTTTTTAATTGCTATTGTCTGGAGGTATGTTGCGCTGCTGATCCAACAGTCAACGAGTTGTACTGAGAAATTGTATGCACATGTGGTCGAATTGTTATATCTGTACGCTACACCCAATTATGACTTCGACATGTTGTACTGACAAATTGGGGTAAAATCACACAATCTGTATACCCCATAACACACGAGTGTCGTAATGTTACAAAACACGCGTGTTTAATACCCAGGATTATGAGCCTAAAAGCAACATGATAAGAGGTACGTTACGAACAAATGCGTTGAAAATAGTGTATAAGTAGCTAACAAAATGATTATCTACTGTTGTTTGTTTTTTTTTATTTTGTCTGTAAAATGAGCGGCATTGGAGGATTATATTTATTTTTACTATATGTTACTAATTACCATCGTCAGTTGTATTAATTTATCGTCCTCCTTACAATTTTCCCAGTTCCATCATAAAGAAGCTCGGAGTCTGCTTTAATGCCGTAACACAAGATTTGGCGTAGGCACTGCACTAGTTTTACAGAAGCGACTGCCATATGAATTTTCTACTCGGAGAGAAAGGTAGACCTTGTTACGTTTTTTAATGCGCTAATGATGTCTATATACGAAGTGATTCAGCTATATTCCACCAAACTGAAGTCGAAGTTGAACTTGCAGAATCGGTCTCTACAGTCTAGCTTCCAGCGAGTTACAGTACTTACTTAAGTTAATACTTTTAATCATCATAGGCGAGGCGCTATCCAGACTCACAGCCACAGTCCACTACGTAAAAGCATTGAAAATGACACTAGAAAGGTTAAAAGAATGTCTGGCTTTTAAGTAGGTATCTGTCCTTCAAAATCAGAATGAAAGAGACATCAATCAAAGCGATCTTGTAGAGATGGCCTTTTCTGTCAAATAAGACAAATGGAATCGTGGCCCTGTTTTCTGCTCTTGTAGGTGAAGTGAGACAGCGATACATACTTTTCATTCCGACCATAGCAAGTTGGTGTGACAAATTGCATCGACTGTAGCGGGCCTGAAGTAGTTCCACGTATTCTTTTTTTTTAATGCTATAGATAGGCTTTACTCTTCACTTTTACAAGTCGCAGAAAAAAAAACTCACAAAACTGAATTCAAAATGAACTGAAAGTTGTTTAGATTTAAATCTAATTAAAAATACATTTATTTTAAATACTAACATAATTAATAACCACCCATTTGAATCAATCACGGTAATTGGTTTTGATGTATTTTGTATTAAAACATTATTTCGACAAAAATTGGCACTATGAATCAGGCCGTGCTCTTTAAAAAAAAAAGTAGGGACGGAAGCGGAAGGGAGCTATTGTTTTGATAATTTGAGGTTGTATTGAAAATATTTATTGATTTCCTCGCCTTTTTGGAGAAAAACACTAACTATACCTTGGCCTTGGCGGGAATGGCAATTCAAGGATTCGTAGAAAACTATGTGGTCGCTATGTAACCTCATAAGGAATTATTCATTTGGGTTACCGACCACCCCATTTTACTGAATTCTATTTTTATAATATGCCGAAAATTTACGAAATCCTAACCGTAACTAAATCATTTAAGCAATGAAACTACAAAATTCAGTTTAATACTAAAATTAAGTGACATAACTCACCGTTGCGCGCCAAATGTCGCTTTAATTTTTTTATAGTTTCACTGCTCTGTCTAAAGCCTTCGATTGCGTGGATCACGACACTAATTCGAAAGCTGAACCATTATGGCATGAAAGACAAAGCACTTGATCTCATCCGATCGTATTTGAATGACAGAACTCAAACAGTAGACATAAATAGAACCAAATCAGCTGGGTCTCTTATTTCTATGGGAGTCCCCCAGGGGTCTATTCTGGGACCATTCTTATTTCTTGTCTTCATAAACGATTTGCCTTATGTACTGAATGGAAAACATAAATTAGTTATTTTTGCAGACGATACATCGATGATATTGAAAGTCAAAAGAAACCAAGACAGTTTTAGTGAAATAAATAATGTACTGTCGTCTATTGTTAACTGGTTTACCATCAATAATTTGCTCCTTAATGCAAAAAAAACAAAGTGTATTCGATTATCATTGCCTAATGTACAGCATAAAAATAACACACAAATTATTCTAAAAGACGAAGTTATTGAATTGGAGGATAAAACTGTTTTTCTTGGCATTACCTTAGATTCAAAATTGCTATGGAGTCCACACATTTCTACTCTGGCAGGGAGACTGAGTTCCGCTGCTTACGCAGTTAAAAGGATTCGCCAACTTGCAGACGTTGAGACGGCAAGATTGGTATATTTTGCCTATTTTCATAGTATCATGACCTACGGTATTCTATTGTGGGGCAAAGCTGCTGACATTGATTCAATTTTTATTTGACAAAAACGTGCTATACGCAATATTTATAATTTAGGGTCACGCGTTTCTCTGAAAGGTTTAAAGAAATCAATGTTCTCACCGTTGCCTCACAATATATCTATGAAAATATAATGTATATTCGTAAAAATCTTGACATGTATAAATTAAATAGTGTTCATAATTATAATACTAGAAATAAGAATAAATTAGCCATTCCCGGATACCGTCTCTGCAAAGTGAATAGGTCGTTTATGGGGAACTGTGTACGATTTTACAATAAGTTACCTTCTGATATACTGAAATTGTCAATGAATAGATTTAAGTTCAGCGTTAAACGCCATCTTATAGAGAAATCTTATTATACTATAAAATAATTTATAGATGACAAAGAAGCATTTATATGTAAAATAGCTTAGTTAAGTTAAAACATGACGTGTAAAAGAGCTAACTTAAGCCTATTTACAAAATAAATATTTTGATTTGATTTGATTTGATTTGCTCCTCAACACGTTACGGAGGCCATGTGAAACTAAAGTTCTTTTTTCTCGTTTTGGGTTAAAGTGTCGGTTTTAAAGTAATAATATACTTAAAATGGAACTATTCAAATATAGTTTATAATTGATACTTTATCTTATGGGTTTGTAGAAATGATAATATCTTTAGTTAATGAATCCTAGTCCGTCAAGTGGTCGCCAACCGAAGGTGGTCGCGTAACCGGCGAAACAACTATGTCGCGTCTCATATCAATTTTAACGTCCATCAAACGTCTTCGCCAAAACTCTTTAGAACAATACTATCGCATATCGAGATAAAAAATACAAATATTACCATACAACCCGCTGACTAGGACCAATAAAAATATCATAAAGTCTATACTTTCTGTTAGATCAGAGGGAATAGAAAGGGTTTTGCTTTGCGATGTTTTCTTTGAGAATCTAGCCTCGTTTATAATGCATATGGCTTTAGCATAACTGAATAATGTGGAAATCAAAATAAAGGTTTCATGTCGATAGTGAATGAAATAGAGTTCCCATTTCTATTGTATGGACAATCAGTATTGACACTGTAGTCACTAATAAGGTTTATTTACTTACAACCCTTACCTATTATATAAAACATTGTCTTTGTGCCTCTACAATTTTATAATATTAAATTTGATGCCAGAGTTTGAAACGTTATTGTTTGGGGTGTTATTCAACTTGTTTAAAGCAGCTATGGATATGGCTAA
Source organism: Epinotia bilunana (assembly GCA_947049275.1). Taxonomy (NCBI): domain Eukaryota; kingdom Metazoa; phylum Arthropoda; class Insecta; order Lepidoptera; family Tortricidae; genus Epinotia; species Epinotia bilunana. Next base: position 3,796,937 of record OX346254.1, read on the forward strand.
TTTTGAAAAAATAAAATTGTGTCACCGGCGTTTGACGAATATATATTGCTATAATATAAGTCATGATATCATATCTCAAGTCTAACAATACAAAACCATCGAAATTCGGGAGTTTAACCTTAGACAATTCTTAAAAATCCATTACAAATCTCTACATGACATACGAGCAACTTGTAACGGAAGTATGCATAAGACCATTTCAAAGCACTCCCGTTCCATTTTCGAACAGCAGAGGCGTTTATCAATTTCAAACCGCCACCGCGTTTCAGGATTCCTCGCTGAGTTGCTACAAAGCTCTAAATCTTTCCGTCTGAGCCAGGACACCAACTGATTTACTGTGACGCCACTAGCCAGCTATTCTTTTAGTAGAACTGGTAGAAATAGGAGAATAAAACGGAACTGTTAGTTCCGAGTTTTATGACGTTGATTACATGTGATTTATGGGGCTGTGTGGATGCTTGTTCGGAGATGAGAAATAAAATAGGTATACAGATGAGCGTAGTACATTTCTTGGGAAAGAGATGTAAGCAAGATCTTGTGCGATGATATGAGGTTTTATTACATGTAAGTAAATCCAAATAATTTGACTAAATTATCATAATTAAGTGGAACTTAATTTCATATTTATCTCGACTTCTCTTGGCCCGATCGAATGAGTTTAGAAATTAATTTAGAGACGAGAAGTTGTAAATGATCTTCCTACTTTAAAACATTTTTTCTCAAAATTTCTAATTGTTAGAATGTCTTGAGAACATTCTCGTTAGAGATTTCGAGTTTGGAATATATTTTGCTACCTATACATATGTTAGAAATATTTATTTATTTGCTGGATTACGTTACAATTACATTCTCTGTAATATTAAGCTAGCTAATGCTTAGTTGCTTCAATCGAAAAAAGCGGTTAAAAAGACAGGTTAGGAATGGATAGGTTTTCTCTGAACGTATCAGATGTAACCAGAGAGATGTAATCAGTGTACCAAATACTCCCGTATACCCTGCTTGATGCCGGTACCCACGACGCCTGTGGTTCCTACGTACCAATGGCAGTGTGTGGGCCAAAGACGGCCTCATACCCCGTGATGGTGCAGTTCCACCTCCTCTGCTAGAACTGGTACTGGCACTCTCGTATGCCCTGCTTGTCGCTGGCACCTACCTATACCGTCCCTACGTACCAATAAGAGTGAGCGAGCCAACGACAGTCTCGTCCCCAGTGATAGTGCAGTTCCACGTCCTCTGCTAGAACTGGTACTGGCAATCCCGTATGGCCTGTTTGATGCTGGCACTTACCTATACCGTCCCTACGTACCAATAAGAGTGAGCGGGCCAAAGACAGTCTCGTCCCCAGAGATGGTGCAGTTCCACCGCCTCTGCTGGAACTGGTACTGGCACTCCTGTATGCCCTGCTTGACGCCTGCGCCGACCACGCCCATGTGGTCGCGGTGCCGGCGACACACGCGCCGCTGCCCCGGCGTCAGCCCGCGCAGCTTGCCGCAGAGACGAGACTTCTCGGAGAACAGGTCGGGCTGGTTCGTCCATTTCTCGAACTCGAGGAGGCCCATGTTGCTGGAACAAAAAGAGGCTATTAATGGCACCCCGTAGAAATTTTTAAAAAATTCGTTGAACCGATCACGGTTCTGATAGCTCAGGTGGCTAGAGCGACTGGCCGCGTATGCCAGAAGGCCACTACTTCGAATCTGGCTCGGAGCAATAAATCATTCAATTTTCTCCCTTGAATCTGAAATTACTGCGCGTTCACTTATTATTTTGTTATTAAGTCCATGGTTTGCACATTTTTATCCAAAGGTAAATAGATGAGACATGATGGTTGACTGATTTGTTTGCCGTGTCGCAAAGTGTGCTGTTTCACGATAAGGTGTCCGTATGACCGTACATAGTTTCGCAAGTGTAAATATGCCCGCGTTTCGTTCGTTTACCGTCTTTTGTTTTCGTGGTTATTAGGAACACCAAGCATTTATTTACAGTGACGGTCAGTGAGTTGATGAGTTCTTAGAAAACAGTCTGGGTTTGGGTGATGGAATCGTTACTTTCGGCATGAGAACCTGTGAGCAAGCGAGAGAGATGTACACTTGTACAGACTACCTACTTACACAAAAGTATGAATTACCTACGTGTTTTTTATCTGGTATATTTAACATCGATTCATAGCAATAATATAAATGCGTAATAAACTATATGTGTATTTGTTGTCATTTCAAGCTTAAGCCAGGGAGCAGATTTAGGTGAGACACTAAGAGGCCCGGGGACAAAGTACGAAGATACATTTTATCACTTATCGCTTTTGATAAGACACCCTTTACGTTCTGCCAAGTATGCGAGTGCGAGAGTGACGGGTGTCTTATCCACGACGATAAGTGATAAAATAGCAACCATCTTAGGCCCGCTGGAAATAGGCAATATAGAGGTAGTCTGGCCAGGGAATGATGAGCCTAGAAAAGTAAAAAAACAGCGTGTTGCAGCATAACCCGATAAAATTTTAACGATAATTGAATAAAAATTTTTTTTTTTAATTCACACAATGCAACTTATCAAGCAGATGGAAGTAAAGTTATATGTATAAGATAGAACTCTTTAACTTCATTCTACTTTATATTTCAGAATTATAATCAAAACCAATGTCCAAAATTAATATTTTGACGAGTCATAACATTTCATACTTTTGTGATATTCTCCAATGTAAATAATATTAGCAGTAAGCCTCCCTTTAAGTCTCTTAAAAAGCAAAAACAGACCCATTTATTATGCAACAGTTACTTTCTTAGTTACCGTATCAAGTATCAAGATTAGGACATCATACTAATGTAATGACACATTTGATAATGATATAATGGGGCTTCTAAAAGGGCAACATTTTTACGGCAACAATGTGTGACCGCCAAGTATGTGCATCTTGCTCTAGCGTACTAAGTCATCGTAAGACAGCAATAGTTGCCGATTAGAAATAGCAGGAAAATGTGGCCCTTTTAGAAGCCCCACTACTGTTGCCATATAAAAAATCGGCCAATTACGTGTCGAGCAACGCGCAGTGTAGACGGACCCCTACAGTTGCCTGTCGTTACTAAATGTTTGCGTCGACCGAATTTGTACGAAAGTTGGCCTTTCTAAGAACATTTTAAGTTGGTCGACTATTACTCAATAACTAGTTAAGTATGCCTACTTAGCCGTGATAGTTTTCCTTTTAAATTCATAATATGTACTATTGCCATGATTTTTTTCACGTTCCCAGTAGCGGCCATTTAGCCGGGAGGAGGGGGGGACACATGAACTAAAATTTGGGCTCAAAAGCCCAATATCTCGCAAACGAATCACTAATTTGATAAATCGTTTTAAGAAACCCATAATATTTTTGAACAAGCTATCCAACGATACGTACCTACCCCACACTATGGGTTTAACGAGAAAAAAAAATACATCCCCACTTTAAGTTCAGGGGAAGTACAGTACCCCAAAAATTTTTTTGTCAAAATTCTCGTCTTCTGTTTTGTCGGCGTGATTGATTATATACCTCCCCATGCCGAATTACAGTTTTCTGGTTCTAGTAGTAATGGTAACTGAGCTAAGCCGAAGACGGGTGGACAGTCGGACGGACGGACGGACGGCCTGACGGACATGGCGAAACTATAAGGGTTCCTTGTTGACTACGGAACCCTAAAAAGGCTCGTCTTTCCCTGGCCAGACTTTAGTTACAAGTTTGTATGGTAGTAGATACAGAGGCTTAACTTATACTAGTATAAGTTTTGTTTCGGTAAAACCTAGGTTTTACCGAAACAAAACTTTACGATCGCGTTTGCGTTTTACCCTCAATTTGTATGGGATTTGACAGCTAAACGCGAACGCGGTCGTAAAGTTTTGTTTCGGTAAAACTTATACTAGAGCCTCAGATCAATGTTTGTATATTTTGAATACCTACGCGTATGAGTTTTTATTCAATGCAATTCTTGAGTTATTTCAGAACAATAACACTGTAGCCTGTTCGTGACATTCTGAGTAACGTCTATAGCTATTGACCATACTGTAATAATGGGAGTTGGTAGTGCTTTGTATGTGTCCTTTAACATGTAAATGGAATATTAACTTACCATATACTTTATTAGTTGTCATTTTAATGTACACTGTAGGTAAATATGTTGGCTATCCGTCGTATCCAAATGGACAGGAAAACTGAATGCCATATATCCTTAAGTCCTAAGAGATACATTTTTGACATGTCAATAGTGCAATATGTGCATTCGCGGGACTCGGCACAGATTCAGATCTGTAAAAAACTTGTGCTCTACCCACTCTCTACATACCTACAACTGTCTGTTATTTTTTATGCTTGTAGGGTTCCGTACCCAAAGGGTAATGAAATTAAAAGATTTTTCAAAAAACCCAACTGCTTTTTTAAAATTTTAAAGCCTATGTCACTCCCACGATCAAAAGGAATCCAACGACACCTCATATGTCGAAATCCGTCAAACGGTTTAGGCTGCAGGGCGTGCCAAAGAATAAGGTCACATACATCCATACATATACACGCTCGAAAAACATAACTCTCCTCTCCTTCGGCAGTCGGGTAAAAAGAGTTATAGCAAGACCCAAGTAATAAGGCGCGTCAGTTAAGCAATAATAGCCTCTTGGTCAATTACTTAAGCGCCTTGACGCGCGCCATATTATTTGTGTCGATCAGTACGGCACTTCATTCAATAAAACAAGAAACTGACAAATAATCAATGGCACTTTAATACTGACAGAAGCATAAATAAAATAAAATATTTACAAAATGTACTAGGCGCACATACGTTACAATGAAATCAATCAATATCGTCCGTAGATGGTCACAGTGAAGTTCAAACCGCCGCCTCGCTGGCTCTTCAACTTGATCTTCACGAATCTCTGCCCAATGCCGCCAGCTGAAATGGAGGGGTAACCTCCTGAGCCGTCGCGGTCGTTGTCCCTGATGTGGATAGCTCTTATGTACGCGAAGTTATGCATTCCTGGTTCCGGGTATTCGATGACGCTGGTCCTGACGAAGAGTGGGAATCCATATTTGACTTCATTGCTCTTGTATAAGGCGACGTCTCCGTATGTGGTCTGACCCAACACGAGGTCATGGCTCTGGCAGGAGTAGGCCGCGAAAAGGCACAGGAACGTAAAGACTGTTAACGCGCGCATTTTGTTCGTTCGTTTGAGGTGATAATGAAACTACGTTCTTTTATATAGGAGGATGGTGTTATGCAAGAGAGCAAAATGCAAATAGCTGTTATCACAAGTTTATCTTTACTTATGGAGGATGCAAAAACGTTTGTGTACCGGTATTCATATTTTGTATTAGTAACGGATTTATCTGACACAATTATAATTTGATTTGTGGTAGACATTTATTCAACTATTTGTTTTTAATAATAGCCTCGTGCCGCCCAATGTAATATTATATTGCACTTGATTTAAATGGAATTGAGAGATAACACATTTAAAATCGTATTTCTTTGGTTTCATTCTATTTTACTTTAACTTTTTTTTTAATTAAGTACTTAGAATGTTTCAAATTTATCTGACCAAGTTTTTGTGTGATGGGCGGTATGAGAATAGGATTAATTTTCATTATTTTTCCCTGGTTTTTTTGGGTCGGGGTGGTATGCAGTAGCATGAAAATTCGATTTCCGCTCACTTATAAACAATTGAAATTAATTTTGCGTATATATCGACGGCAATGCAAAAGGATTTAAATAAACCATGCGTAAAAATATGTTATATATAATCTAAGCTCCTCATGGCATAGCACCGTCCCCTAACGTCAACAAGTCCATCCATCAGCTTGTCTGTCTAACGCGTCCAATGTCACGAACACAAACACACCGTCATAATCATAAGATCCGCACTTCCTCACTTATGCATACTTTCGCTACTTGCGTGTCAGTTGCATAAACGAATTGCTTTAGTAAACTTTTCACCTCTATCGACCAATCTGGAATGTCCTTTAGCAACGCCATTAATGATGCAATGGCTACGATGCGGTCATTGATATGGCTGAATGAAAACCACCGAACCTGCAGTATGGGTTACAAAGGCCATGGTCTGGTTTCCATAGTAAGTCGACCTTACATCATGGGCTCGGTTTTTTTAAATCCCCGACGCAAAGAGTGTTATTAGTTTAACGTGTATGTCTGTGTATTTGTGTATCTGTTTGTGGTATCGTAGCTCCCAAACGGATGAACCGATTTTCGTTTAGTTTTTTTATGTCATAGATAATTTTATCCCGAGTGTTCTTAGCTATTTTTCATGAAAATCTGTTCAGCCGTTTTTGAGATATTGGACTTTGAAATGAAAATGTCGAGGGTTTTTCAACTTTTCTAAGTTGTAGTTATTGTGAGTACCTCTTATTGTGAAGAATATTTTTTCCGAGAATGGATATTCATTCTCGGAAAAAATATAATACTTGTTATAGTTTTTGTTTGACATATGTTTATTCCAAGCTTTTTTTGAATGTATTGTTTTTCAGGATGTGTTCAAGCGATTTGCTTCAATTTTTGAAACGAATTTCTTTAGATAGATTTGCATCGGCACCCAAAATACTAATACTTCTTATCATATTAAACGAAAGAAAAAAACTAAATTTTAAAAAAACCATTTATTTTATGGGGTTGTGAAGTAGTGACACCCTTTTTTCCCTTCACCGAAAAGCTAACGTTAAATATTCCGTACTTATGTATGTTTGCATGTAGTATGTATTACATATACTTAAGTAGGTTGTGCCTGATGTTCAAAGCATTATGTTTAGGGGTGCCATTTCCTAAATAAATAGGTCCTACCTACCACAAATATCATCATTATCATCAGCCCTTTAGGTACGTCCCACTGCTGGACACAGGCCTTTTATGAATGAGAGGGAACAGGCAGTAGTCTCCACGCTGGCCCAGTCCGGATCGGAGACTTCGCGTACATCTTTGATCTTCTTAGATGTACGCAGGTTTCCTCACGATGTTTTCCTTCACCGAAAAGCTAACGTTAAGTATGTAGTATGTATTACATATACTTAAGTAGGTTGTGCCTGATGTTCAAAGCATTATGTTTAGGGGTGCCATGTCCTAAATAAATAGGTCCTACCTACCACAAATATCATCATTATCATCAGCCCGTATAGGTACGTCCCACTGCTGGACACAGGCCTTTTATGAATGAGAGGGAACATGCAGTAGTCTCCACGCTGGCCCAGTCCGGATCGGAGACTTCGCGTACATCTTTGATCTCCTTAGATCTACGCAGGTTTCCTCACGATGTTTTCCTTCACCGAAAAGCTAACGTTAAGCATGTAGTATGTATTACATATACTTAAGTAGGTTGTGCCTGATGTTCAAAGCATTATGTTTAGGGGTGCCATGTCCTAAATAAATAGGTCCTACCTACCACAAATATCATCATTATCATCAGCCCGTATAGGTACGTCCCACTGCTGGACACAGGCTTTTTATGAATGAGAGGGAACAGGCAGTAGTCTCCACGCTGGCCCAGTCCGGATCGGAGACTTCGCGTACATCTTTGATCTTCTTAGATGTACGCAGGTTTCCTCACGATGTTTTCCTTCACCGAAAAGCTAACGTTAAGTATGTAGTATGTATTACATATACTTAAGTAGGTTGTGCCTGATGTTCAAAGCATTATGTTTAGGGGTGCCATGTCCTAAATAAATAGGTCCTACCTACCACAAATATCATCATCATCATCAGCCCGTATGGGTACGTCCCACTGCTGGACACAGGCTTTTTATGAATGAGAGGGAACAGGCAGTAGTCTCCACGCTGGCCCAGTCCGGATCGGAGACTTCGCGTACATCTTTGATCTTCTTAGATGTACGCAGGTTTCCTCACGATGTTTTCCTTCACCGAAAAGCTAACGTTAAGTATGTAGTATGTATTACATATACTTAAGTAGGTTGTGCCTGATGTTCAAAGCATTATGTTTAGGGGTGCCATGTCCTAAATAAATAGGTCCTACCTACCACAAATATCATCATTATCATCAGCCCGTATAGGTACGTCCCACTGCTGGACACAGGCTTTTTATGAATGAGAGGGAACAGGCAGTAGTCTCCACGCTGGCCCAGTCCGGATCGGAGACTTCGCGTACATCTTTGATCTTCTTAGATGTACGCAGGTTTCCTCACGATGTTTTCCTTCGCCGAAAAGCTAACGTTAAGCATGTAGTATGTATTACATATACTTAAGTAGGTTGTGCCTGATGTTCAAAGCATTATGTTTAGGGGTGCCATGTCCTAAATAAATAGGTCCTACCTACCACAAATATCATCATTATCATCAGCCCGTATAGGTACGTCCCACTGCTGGACACAGGCTTTTTATGAATGAGAGGGAACAGGCAGTAGTCTCCACGCTGGCCCAGTCCGGATCGGAGACTTCGCGTACATCTTTGATCTTCTTAGATGTACGCAGGTTTCCTCACGATGTTTTCCTTCACCGAAAAGCTAACGTTAAGCATGTAGTATGTATTACATATACTTAAGTAGGTTGTGCCTGATGTTCAAAGCATTATGTTTAGGGGTGCCATGTCCTAAATAAATAGGTCCTACCTACCACAAATATCATCATTATCATCAGCCCGTATAGGTACGTCCCACTGCTGGACACAGGCTTTTTATGAATGAGAGGGAACAGGCAGTAGTCTCCACGCTGGCCCAGTCCGGATCGGGGACTTCGCGTACATCTTTGATCTTCTTAGATGTACGCAGGTTTCCTCACGATGTTTTCCTTCACCGAAAAGTTAACGGTACCTAAATATCAAATGATATTCCGTACACAAGTTCCGAAAAACTCATTGGTACAAGCCGGGATTCGAACCCACGACAGCCGGATGCCTGAACCACTAGGCTACCGTATGCTATTGTTGCTTATTCGTATGCTAGTTCGCCACCATCGTGGAATAAATCGTAAGAAGCGTAATAAGTCCTTGAGTTTACTTTGAAACCTATTCATAATTCGTCGTGGTAATTTAAAAAAAAATACAGTGACAGGATAACAATAGGAATTGTGTATTATATTTTAATTAATTTGGCGTGTTATTGCAATTAACCATCATAACAACATACAACTTATAATATAATTATATGTATATGAGTACTATAATCGAAGAATTTGTTAAACAAATTTTATTACTTAAGGAAGTAGCGAAAGTAAACAACATGAATTATTATTTATATTTGATGCAATATGTATTTTTTATAATTATATAATTATGTTACCTAGACTAAATACATTTGTTTGTAAATATGCATACAAAATACACCAGGCGCGCATGTCACAAAAGGAAATATTCAATACCGCCCATAAATGGTCACTGTAAAATTGAAACCGAAATTCCTTTGACTTATCAGTTCGATTTTCACGAACTTCTGTCCAACGCCGCCTGCGAGGATCCTGGGGTAGCCTCCACCGTACCGGTCATTGTCTTTGACTAAAATGGCCCGTATATAGGCGCAGCTCTGCTTCCCTGGTACCGGGTATTCCACAACAGAGGTCCGGACGTGGTAAGAGATGCCATATTTGATTTCTTGGGATTCATATATGATGACGTCACGACCAGACGGCTTTCCGAGAACGAGATCGTAGCTTTGACAGGAAAATGTTCCGAAGAAGCAGGCAAGTAATATTATAGTTATCGCTTGCATTTTATGTTCGCTCGTTCGTATTTTTAGTGGAAGTGTGTATACATATTGTTTGTGAAGCTTGTCTTATACGGTAGTAGAATTGTGTTGTTCAATAGTGAACAATTCATTTTCAATACATTCAACATTAAAGCAAAAATATGCACCTACTTAACGTACGCTTAAAATAACGATTTCCACCAGCTTTCATACGCACTAAATAAAAATTCCTAGACACCTTAACTGATTCTAATATGCAGGTACACCACAGGTACACATAGGACCATAACATTTGTACCTATGCAGGTTTTGGACACGACTCTTTATTGAATAAAGCGGTCCGCACACATCGTAGCGGAGACAGTCTGTCAAATAACTGTCACGCGACAAAGACAGAATAATCCTAGACGAAATTTTAATCCATAAGTACTTCCATGATATAGGTACATAAATAGCAACTAGTCTTTACCTTTTTTTCAGATAATTTTTTAGTTATTCAGTAATAGTAACTAAGCGCGGGGCTGTTATTCGTTATGCGCTAATGCGGCTCACCCCGCCGGTCACCCGTCACGAAACTAGACCTCTACCTACGCTTAGTTACTATGTATCGCGGTGTCAAGATATATTGGTGGGTGAGCGTTGAAGTCAGCTTAAAACAAGTTACAGAATAGGGGGTAGGTAGAGGTCTAGTTTCGTGACAGGTGACCGGCATCGGCAGGGTGAGCCGCTTAATGAGCCGCGCAGCGAATAACAGCCCTGTTCGCACGTAGTACGTACTTATATATTATATAGGTTATGCTTGATGTTCAAAGCGTTATTATATGTTTAGGAATGCCATTTCCAAAATATACGAAACTAAAAAATCGGGCAGTAAACGTGTAACGTGTATTATTACATAATAATTTACCTGATTGAGTAGGTAACTAATTGCTATAATATTTACAATTCGAATCTTTCTCGTAAATTCCGTGTTTTAACATACATATCGGAATGACTTACTACGACAAAACAATACTCATGCAAAGCAAACATTCAATATTTACTACAAATGACAACGTATGAAACAACCCTTATCTTAGTGTGTGTGTGTTAGAAAATCATGCCGTGTTTAGCGTGACTCATCTATCAAAAAGTTTTGAAGAAATGAACAAGGCTTTTTTTAAATTTGTGTTTAATCTTCTTTGGCTGAAAGAAAGGACTTTGACGCCCAAAGCCTCTCACAGATTGGCACTGTGACCTGTGACTTACTATGATATCAAGGCCGCGTGTGTCATTGATAGGATTATCATAGTAATAATAGTATACAACAGGCCGCGACCGCCGCCACAGATTATATAATAGTTCTACGCCGCCGCCACCGCAGCAACTCTGTCTTAGGTCGGTTAATAGGTTAGGGTTCACTTATGTCCTTCAGACCAGAAATAGACACCCCGCGCAGCGGGGTGGCGTCGACTCGCTGGAGATTATCAGTCCGCACAGATAAAACTATGGCAGAATATCATAACTTTGAACCACTTCTGATCGTAGTTGTTTCGTTTGACGAATACATAAATATGACATCTTAAAAAAATCCAAGGTAATAATTTATCAAATCAATAGTTGCGAAACGATATCAGTGCTAAAAGTATGTTATGCCAATCAATACATTTGACGAATACATATGTGACGTATTAAAAAAATCCCAGGTAATAATTTGCCTAACAATAATTTATCAAATCATTGGTTGGGAAATAATATCAGTGCGAAACGTTGAGTTGGGAAATAAAACTTCGCCCAAATAAAAATATGGGAAACATAGTTTGGGAGTTAAAAATTTACTAAATAATTGTCGACGAAACTTTAGGGAACCGGCCTCGCCAAACATACATATCTTCATAACAGTGGCTGTCGTTATTTTACAATTTCCTTCCGCGAACGCTCGGCCTGTGGAATGAACTCGGCCGTGGTTTTCCCGAGGGACCACCGTATACGGGGTTCTTCAAGAATGGAGTGTATGGGTTGTGAAAGGGTTTGCAACGTGCATGCGAGTGACCTGCAGTTGCACGCGTCCACTGGCTACAGTTACCGCTTACCATCTAACGGGCAGAGTATTAAAAAAAAACAATATTGATTTGCTATATCTTAATTACTTATAAATATGACCCACGATTTCTGAACACGTTTATATAGAATGTTTAAACGACGTGAATGTAGATAAAACAAACTACAATCCATTTATTTAAAGTCATTAGTAAATGATGTCATTGTCTCGTTATAGTGAATTGCTCATACTTACATGAAATTAGTATAAACACAATACATATGTAACGTAGATACTATGAGGCCACCAGCAGAGTACATGGTAAAGCTTACATTAAAACTATAATAAAAAAAATGCCATGGCTGTTATTTGTTCGACGCCATCTTGGGAGCTTGGGAGCCACGTTCAGCTGATGATCCCGGTAGTTGTCTTCTATAGCAGACATTGAGCCGAGGAAACCTTCGGATGGCTTTAGATCGTCAGGTACAGACAGACGTGCTCATTACTAACACGAAAGCACGCCACTATTGAGCAATTGCTCATCAGTAGCACGTGTGTAACAACATTGCTAGTAATGAGCATGCTTATTTAGAGTGTGCTCAAAAATCAACCGACGTTTAATTTTCGAGCACGCTACCTGAGGCGCGGGTGGAAAGGGGCGTGCTCCGAGCGCGTCTGAACAGTCCGTACGTTTGCTTTGAGCATGCTTATTTATGAGTATTCTTAAAACAAGCATGCTTATTGCTGGCAAATGTGAACAGCAAGCTTACATGCTTTTTTTTTTAGCACGTCTGTCTATAGCTTTACAGCCAAGTTGCTCATTAACTTGACAAAACCTTGAATCGTCAGGGGAGGATCTGATCTGAAGTACAGCAGTCACATAGCAGTCGTTTCAGTAAAAACTACTTAGCGCCAAGCAGTCCAGTTCTTGTGATCACGTAGCCGTGTTGACCCCGAACTTCTTCAGGATGCGATATTTTTCACCAAGAATTCAGGCAGTGGTTCGGGCTGAACTGCAAGCTGGTCACGACGGGGTCAAAGGAAATGGATACTGACACCGCCACCAGATACGGTGGTTAGCTGCGAATATAGTTTATAAACAATCTCCAACCAGCAGCTATTGCGTTATCAGGGAATACCACAAAAAGTGAGGTTCGTAAAACTAGTGCCTATGCCAAATCCTGGGATTAGGTGTCAAAGCGGACCATGGGCTCCTTTAGGGGCACAACCCAGAATAACGCTAGATGATCACAAAAGATCATAAGATAAGCATGTGACATGGCGAGATGCCGTAAAATAGGCATTTGCCTAGTAGGAAAACAGCGGCGTTAGTACCGACAGAGTCCGAAGATGCATAGATAGAAGATGTGATGTAGTAGACGGCAAACAACTTGAGCAAAATATTTATTACAAGCTTCTGCCCGCGACTTCGTCCGTGTGGAACTCTTTTATATCGTAGCTCCTTACAAACGTTCGCCCCCTATTTGGCCCCCTTAGTTGATGACTCCCGGAATAAAAAGCATTATTATCTATCTGTACATACAAATGAAGTTACTACGTAGATATACATTATGTAGGACTTGTTGTTTATTGTTAAAACACACACAAAAAATATATAAAAATACATAAGTTTTAATTTTAAATCTAGTTTTAATGTACCTAACATTAAAACTAGATTCAAAATTAAAACTAATACTAACTTAAAAATAACTTACCAAAAACTAAAAAAAAAAACTAAATTTGGACCCTTTGGCAGGGTACCCACCACGCAGGCAGCATATGTAGGTTTTGTCGAATGGTAAAAATAGGTAACCTAAGTGAATAATTTGCGAGACGAAATACTTAGCCATACCTAACTGTCCCAATCTGGTTGCACCTGTTTAATTTTCTATAAACCTTCGCTGCGAACATTTGCAGCGTTAATAATTGGGCAAACACACAAACGATTTGATGAATAAATTAAAACACCGTAAAACAAAATAACTAGTTTAATTATAACGTACAAAAATAGCTTTATTAAAAATCAATACTTTCTCGCAAACTGGCCTTCTTGATACGAGTCGTAAGTATTGCCTCCCTTGCTATACAACCTAGCGTTTACATTAGGATCCGCCGCGAACACTTCTATCTCGAATCTGTATCCTCTCAAGATGGAGGGGCTCGACAGTCCAACGGTCACCGTTTTCCCACCAATCCCGCCGCTTATGATGCTCGCTTCCCCATCTTTGTCTGGCCTCAGATCGGTGACTAACACTTCAGTGATCACGTTATTACCCGCCGCGGAAATCACAATTTGATCGGTCCTGGTCCATAACGCTGGATTCGCCTCCTTTATTTCATTGTAGATTCGTGAAGAACGCCCGTCGGTATAGCCAAGCCGAATATCATTGGCGTTGGCCAATGAAAGTACTAAACTTAAACACAGCACTATGATCTTCACCATTTTGTCTTTGAGTTTGAAGCTCGAATGAAAGAATGGGACGTGTGTCTGTATTTATATGGTTCCACATGTAAGCGAGATCATTGAGTTTGTGGTTAACAATCGACTGTTAAGTTGGAGCTATTTTCGATACACGCTTAGGAACCTATTGGCTTTACGAGGAAATTACGTCATTGTCACATGTCGGCGAGATGATGAGTCTGCAGTTGTAAACAAGTATCGTGTAGGTATTCTGTTGGGAGTGATACTATTTGAGTCATCTGCGTGATAGCACTATAGCTTTTTTATAGGTTTTCATTAAAGGTTACTGTATAAGTCATATAATTATAGACATGAGATTGATGACTGAGTAAGAAGTTTGAAGTTAAATGTGTCGTAAAACCTAAAAAAACTATCAGCATTGCAATTCAGCGAGGAAATGCCGCCAGCATCCTCGGTACAATGCCTCGAGGGCCTTTTTAAGATCTAACTTAGTTTTAATTTAATTTAGTTAATGTTAGTCATCATCTTGTATATACTCTAGAAAATAAAATATATGTTCTTCTAAAAAACCAGCATGACTGACCTCCGACAATACATATTTGTTACGAATACTAGAGAACAAAAAGTTTAACGAATATGTATGTATGACTGTATGTACCTACTGTTCAAGTGTTCATCTATATCGGAAATATCTACAATTGCCAATAGACTTACATCTTTACCGCGATGACGAATCGCGCCATATAGCGAATAAATGTCCATTCATAGGGACGACGAAATCACATGTGTGATAATTAATTTAACATGTAGTCGCAATAGATACATATTCTAGCTACAGATTTATTTGGACCTTCCTAGAAATCGGACGTAATCAAAGTTCTGCCTTACAAAATGTTAGCAACTATCCGAGTACTGCTGACCACCTTTTTGCTCCTCCAAGTATCTTCCCACGATTTGTTCCTCGGGTATCCCGACGTGAATTCGAAGCTGATATACAGCAAAGTGCACCAAGAAAACCCTGCAATTTGGGTGCGATGGGAAGACGTCACCGTCAATTGTTCCAAAAACGAAGTCATCAATGCCATCAAGGTGTTGGATCTCCGGCAAGATAAGTGGGGCGAAGCTTACATAAAGAAAGGGGGTATTGGAGAGCGCACTGTGACCATAGAGCTGGATAGTCCAACGGTGTTCCGAGGATACAACTTCTGGGTGGAAATCTACGCGATTGAAACGAATGCCTTTCTGTTCAACCATGGAAAGAAGTGACTAGTCTGTAATGTGCTTGTTGGTTTGTGTTTAATAAAGTTGGTATAGTTTTGTGTTTTTTTTTCTTCGTGTATTTGTATCCCTCATGTGTCAATTGTATTATACATTCGGGACGATTTAACTTACGAATATTTATAAGTACATAAGTAGGAAGGTAACCTGAAATTAAACAATGAAATTTTAGAGCCTCTTCTTGGAACAAACTATCAATTGTTAAAATCACTAAAAGGGCCAAACGCACCACATCGTAGTAAGTATTTCACTTCAATATTGGTTGGTGATGATAATACAATTCTCGAAAATAAACAAACATTCTTACACACGAAGACAAATACATTATTTTCCGTTGCTTTTGTTGATATTTTATCGTTATCGTACGTTGGAGACTCATTTAACCTTTATGTAACAACTCTAATTTATCGTTTTTTTACTCCTAGTCTTCAAACCTCCTTAATTGTTTAGTTAAAACATATTATAAGATAGCATTGCATTGCATTATTATATTTAAATTTTTCCCCTTTTGGATATAAGTGGGTGAAATTCAACAAGTCTAAAATTTTGCTAATTTTGGTGTTTTTTTTTTAATTTTGATGATATGGTGACCAATGTATGTTTTTAGAGCGTCATTAGTCATAAAATAAATTAGTATCAAAACGGCCTTCCATTCCAATGAGTACTTTCTGAGATAATTACATTTAATTTATTTAATAGCCACCAAAATTGCATGTTGGCACCAAAATTGGATAATGAATGCACCTAAATTGCATATTTACACCTAAATTAGGTAATTTCCCCACCGGCATTGCAATTATCCACCATAATTAGAATATGCTAAATATTTGTTAACAAAAACAATTATCTTTACTAATAAATAAATAATAAGCATGCAAAAATATACGTGTAAAAAAATAACGCAAAGCCGTTTAAGGGCATATTCTGTATATTCTGTTCACCACATCCACTGCCTAGATTTTCAGATTTTCTTCATATATTTATTATTCTTTATTATACTTAGTCGGTCCTTAAGTTCTGTCACAAGGGTTTTGATAGATAAAACTCGGCAATATTTTTTTTCTTATTCGTATTATACATGATTAAAAAGCTTATTTTATACGAATCCAAATGCAATTCAATACATTTTGTACAATTATCTCAATATGACAAAAAAACCTTGTAACTTGAGACAATTTTCAACCCAAAACACGCTGCAACTGACAAAAATACCACTTACAACAAATTTTATAAAAAAACAGTGTGACAGATGACCAACGAGGTTTTATTTATTTATTCTGAAACCTCGATTTTAGACCATGCTTAGCAACTAGCATTTGATTTTCTGTTAGCTTTCAATTCCAACTGCTCCCATCGAGAACTCTACGTACTTTTTACGTTATCAGAAAAACGCGTAAATTTGATCTTGTGGGCAACAAGTACACTACTTAAAATGTGAATATGAAAATTCGTTTTACCCAGACTTACTTATCTCATGCTTCAAAATGGAGGTAACAGGGTTCAGGGAGGGTTGTGACTAAAATCTCACGTAAGTTTGAAAGGTTTTAAGAATCATGGAAAAAAGATAAAGTGAATCACGTCCGTGTTTTTGATTGGCTAAAAACGTGCAAAATCTCTGAAGAAACTAGCATTTGTGTAATATGGCTTTAAGCATTTAAATCCAGTAACCGCTCTAATTTATCAGTATTTAATGAGCTATCAAACCATATATAGGATTAAATAAAAACATCCTTCGTTTTATTTACTATGCGGCAAAACATTTGTGACAGAACTTATGAACCGACTAAGTACATTAATCTACCTTCCCTTAAGACTGACTGGTACAGAATGCTTTATGATATTAAGTCCGTTTGCAATATTATTTTTTGCACTACATATAAATAAAAACTTTTTAACAAAAAAATTAAACCGCCGAAAAAAAACTGAAAAGCAAAAAATAATAAACCTTTTTTATTTAGTTTAATAAATAAGTTCTTAAACTATTGTAAGTATACCTAAATATATATTTTTGTGATTATTTTGAGTTTTTAATTAACCTTAATAACTAAGTTCTTAAATTAATCTAAGTGTACCTAAGGAATTTTGAGTCGGCGCCAAACAATCAATGAACAAAGATTTGATTTGGTGTAACTTGTACTTGTTTGGAGTAACCTTTGTTCATTGATTACTTGGGTACACTTAGATTAATTTAATAACATAGTTATTAAGGTTAATTAAAAACTCAAAATAATTACAAAAATATATACTTAGGTATACAATACTTTAAGAACTTAGTTATTTAACTAAATAAAAAAGGTTTATAATTTTTTACTTCAGTTTTTTTCGGTGGTTTAATTTTTTTGTTAAAAAGTTTTTATTTTTCAATTTTCTGTGGCTTACTTTAGTTAATTACTAACTTAATTACTAGTTACATGCAAATAAGGTATTACACAAACGTCACGATGAACGAGCTTTAGCAGAAATGCAGAGACTGAGAGGTCTACACACAAGACTGACAGCTCTAAAGCTCATTCATCGTGAGGTTTTTCACACGACAACACGACACATACACACACACACACACATACGTGGTCCTACATTTCAATCAATAAGTGAACAATCAATCATCCCCTGTTTTCCTACCTTTAGGGTTGAAATTTTTATTTAAAATTTATATGGGACCAACTTCGAGGTATACCTTTTCTAATAAAAAAAGAATTATCAAAATAGGACTACTCTGTAAAAAGTTATGCGTGGTCATACATAAAAAAATATATATATACGCGTTGACTTGAGAACCTCCTCCGTTTTTTTCGTCGGTTAATAAACAAATAACTAAGGAAATAAGATTGGACAAATAAAACTATCGAAGGTAGACATATCGGCATAAGGTGAAAATATAAACTGACATTTATTATTTTCTAGACAGGGTGGTAAACTTAGTTCCTGATCATCTTAAATATATATCTGGATATATATTTAAGGTGAATGATATATATATACATTAAAGAACGCGGGCAAACCTGCGAGATAATATATAGCCTACAGCCATCCAGAAAGTCCATTCTATTAGCAGGTGAAAGGTTTTTTTAGAAGTTGTTCTGGAGATTACTCGTTACCTTTACACTAACAAACTTACAAAGCTACAATCTCACAGCTTTTCCTCTTTATAACATTAATATAGATATTCATAATATGTTTATAAAATATAAATGGGTATTAAAATTTATTTGTCTTTATATCACCTCATTTTTCAGGTAAGGTAAAACTGCTGCCGGTTTGGTCACGAATTACTCCAAAACTACTCAACCGATTTTGATGCAGTTTTCAGTGGCGTGTAGTTCTTAATATAGAGATGATTTAAATATATTTTTTGTGTATATATTTTATGTATATGTATATTAATAAATGCTGACCACAGTGCGGGGTTCAAGGATATATAAAACCTACTTATACGAAATAAACATATTTAGGTCAAACATGCCTATAAAACATAAATAGGTATTTATTTGGTTTTGTATATCACCACATGTTGAAGACAAAATCCGCGCCACTTCTGCCGATTAGATCGCCAATTACTTCGAAACTACTCAACCGATTTTAATGCGGTTTTCATTAGCGTGTAATTTTTACTCTCATAATAAATGTACTATTAACTTATTATATATATTAGTATTTCTATTTTATTTCAGGATGAGCAGGCAGCTAGCCGTAAAACATATAAAATCAATTTGTTTAATATATAGGTATATATTCTAAGTTTAGAACATCTTATGTAATATATTTTTTATATATAAAATATATTATTTTTATCGTAAGAGCCAGTTATACACTAATAACCGATTCGCTCCGTGGTAGACACGATTGCGGTAAAATTAATATATATACATACATTATATATTTAACCAATCTTTACCATTAAAACTATATGTGATGAAAATTGTATCAAAATCGGATTAGTAGTTTTCGAGTTTTATGCAAATACCTAGACAGACGTAGACGCGGCCAGAGACTTTGCTGTCTAATATAAGATTATATTATACATTGACATATTTTATAGATAACATTGATATAATAGTGTTCACTCTAAAAAGTAATTAAAATAATAATTTTTTTTCAATGTACTTTAATTAAAATGCATTTCATGTTGCATATCCGAGAAGTCATATGTATAGGAATTGATAGACCTTATATCATTAAAATACGGTTCACTTTGCCTTGTATTCTACAATTTTGGTGATACTCAGCAATTTTGGTGTCTTCAAAAAATCCACCAAACACACCAAAATTGCAACACCGCAATTAGGATTTGGACTAAAAAAATCATAACTAATTAACCCTTTTGTACATGTTCTAGTTAACCTTACATTTCGAAAGGGAAAACAAAGCCACGCCAAAAATAAAATACACATAAAATTAAGTTATGCTTAATAATAAATTAATCGTGTCACCAAAATTGACGTGAACTGTATTTTGAACCACCATAATTAGGTACTTACGCGCGTGACGGCTAGCTCCTACACTGTATCACACGTCTCTCATCGCCTGTCGCCAGAGCGGAACTAAAATAATAAGCGACGCTCGCGCCGTTTGTGTCATTGCATTTTGTTCGACCATAAAAACATTTTTAATTTTTTTCACCAAAATTATATTATATCGCAGGACAGTTTTGTTTACATCAGTATGAGGTCTAGTTTACATACGAATGTAACGAAATTAAATCATAGGATACCTTGACTAATATAGAACACGAATAAATGCCTTTTTAATTAAATAAATGGATAGTTTTTTTTGTACCATGGCGTTTTAATACAAGAAACAAGTGCAGGACACGTCACCAAAATTAGATTTTCGCCAGTTTATATTTTTTTGTGGTTTAAAGTAAAAAATAGAGCATATAAGAAATCCTCAGTCCAATTATCACCTCCGCCGCGCAAAAATCGCACTGGGATTTTCACCCAAGTATAAACTGATTAAAATACCTAGTGGTTGAGTTTTCGTGAGGGGCACAATGCCATGCTCGCGAGTACGTGAAGCGCTCTTTAGTAGGTACTATTCGGTCATCTTAAAAAAAAAACTCAGTATAATTTACCTTCATCCATTCGTATCATTTCCATTTGTATACATGTTTATGATGCTGACTGTACCTAGGGAAGATGCAGCTATAAAATTTACCATTATTTTGTGACCAAAATGTTGAAAAAACATAAAATAATAGCTACTGAAACGTTTTTACTTTAGTTTTATACCAATTTCAAACAATACGAGTAATTACGATTTGAAGTAATGTGAAACGGAACATGTTTTTTAAACTAACAATCGGCGTCTGGTGACGTTATTATTTTCTTTTAAGATACTATGTTACTTAAGAAGAAATATTATTTTTGTCTATTCTTTCGATTGGCATCATAAAAAACGGAATATATATTTTTTTACCTTTAAGTCGGTTCGATTCTCAGACGAAGCAAGTTATTTTTAGAAAATCTTTGAATGCAGTATTAGTGACTCTTAGAAATAACATAATGTCTTCTTTCAGCAAAATATCCTATCTACGTTATTTAAGGTACTTTCCCTTGATGTCCCATAGTCTTGGGACGCCCTGTATATCCTCTAGCGCACAAGCAAATCGTATCGTAAAGTTCGAATGCCAGAACTTGGCATTATGTCTTTCTAACGTAATACGATTACATCCGTACTTATTGTGAAAACGATTTGCAGCGGCACATAGTGCTATATCCAGTCCAGTAAGAACAAAATCGCTTACCTCGATCATTGCACTTAAGAAATGTATTACCTATAGCGGAATACGACCTATATTAGCTTGGCAGAGTTGCTTCTTACTTTGATGAAATCAAATCAGAAGTTATGGATCTCATTTCAATTGTTCCGGATGACTCTTTATCAATACTTATCTTTGAAATTAAAAAGGCGTAATTTGTAATTAAGTTTTTTTCAATAACTGCCACTATGGCCCTGTCTTATGGTCTAAATTTCAATTAGGTACTTACTACTCGTTTGAAGTTCAAGTGATTATGTCGATGTCGATCACCCGATAAAAGTGTGAGACACTTATTTTCTAAATATCAACAATACAATTCAACAATACAAATACTCTTTATTGCACACCCCACACAAACAAAGCAGTTAGAAAGAGAAACAATACTGTTGTATCTGTTTGGATTATTAGTGTTACAGAACTTAGTATAAGTAGTAAAATATTGATCAATTACGAAAAACAAATGTAAGCAAGAATTATTATTTTGCTGCTATATCGTTCCAAGTAGGCGAGAGGCGAGATCGTCCTACCGTAAATTATATTCATTACCTAGTGGTAGCTTCTGTTTTGTCATTCTCGTAAAGTAAGCATGTTGTTTAGGTAAACATAGGTCTAAATCTGTATGGTACACATAATGTGGATCACGTTTTGGAAAACATGACTCGGTTAAAGATAGGCGAGAAAATGTTTTTACGTAACTACGTGAGATGACGGACTAAAAAATACCTGCACACTACGTAAACATACCCGAAATATAATTGACAGAAAGACACAGTAGATAACTGTAAATAAAACCTCTTGAGCAACGTGGCATAATATTTTAATGTTTACGAATACAAAACCTCTGAAGAACGACAATCATATTACGAGACGCAGCGTTCTTTTTATAAACCACCGTAAGTACTTAGGAATAGCATTGTTGTAGCTGCAAGCTGGTCACAAATCAAGTACCTACATCTGCAGTTTCTTTAGTCGTTCTTCTTCAAATACACAGGTAGCTATATAAAATTTACTTATTATTAAATATAAAATGCAGAGTTCTTAGTTTAAACATCACAAAATCAACCGTAAATCTCAATCAAAAACTTGTAGCCGGACCCACGTTCGCTCTTCAGTTTAATGTCCACGAAATTGAATCCGAGGCCTCCTCTAGTAATAGACGGCTCTGCCAGTCCATTCTCCAAGTCTTTAATAGCAATGCCTTTAATCTTCATGTCTCCCGATGGGTATTCGAACTTGATTTCCTGTTCCCTCTTGAATAAAGGTATGGCGCTGGCCTCCGCGGTCTGCTCGAACACTTTCCTCACCAGCCCTCCCTGTTCGTAGATTTGACCGACGATCACAGTCTTGGAGTACGCGACGGCGACCACCGCGCAGAGTATGAGGCACTTTACGAACATTTCTAGGTTATGTTGACCGCTTTCCGTGGAGTCACGTGAACGACTGGCGGACTGAGGTCAAATGTCTTGGGAGCGATCTGATTCGGACCTTAAGGCGCGTTGATATGTTGTAATGGATTAATAATGTTATTTTCCTGTTCCAACAAGGTTGTACGAGTGTAATAATGCATGTGATTTTGTTTTGACATTGAATTCACAGGGAATAAGATTATTTTACCTTGCACATGGATTTAGCAAATGTATGTAACGCGGAAGATGTTAGATGACTACATACATATGTCATACCTACTTAACTAAATACTGATTTAGCATGCGTATAAAAACCTAGCGTTTCACATAAGTACCTACCTACTCAATTGTTAAATAAAAGTGACAACCTACACTTTTTCTTTGTTTGGGTAGTTTTCATATATTATGAATGGTTATCGAGCGACTTCGGTTCACAACATAATAATTGAACTATGATGTCATTGCGGCGCATAAAACTGTAATAATTGTGTTTTTATTTTAAAAGGCATTTACATACCTACTTAGGCCTGATTGCTTCGATCTCACTTTACTGACCGATGTCGACATTAAATATGGCGCCGGTAGCTGTCACATTTCATTTCATTTAATTATTTGCAACCAAGTACACAAACACATGCAACTTAATGCTAGGTACAGTACGAGGACCTGGATAGGGCGCAGCAAAAGAGATTATTAGAACGCAGAAACACTTAGGAAAAATAAGTAAGTAACTATTTGCCTATAAATAACAGTAGGTATCGCAAAATAATAACAGAATTTTATTTAAAAAAAATCATAAGAATAGTTACTTATACCGAACAATAATTGTAATATATACATTTAAAATAGAAATAATAAAATTAAATAGAATGATTGCAGACAGAGGCGGATTATGGGTGGTCGTCTAGACGCATAACAACTATTGTCATAATATCGATTGTCATACGCATAAAGTTGATGCTCATTTTTTTTTGGCATAAATTATACTATGGCATAATTGTTCCCTGTCATAATTATACGGAGTCACAATTGGTTTAACCATAATGTAGACTGTAGATTAACTTAACGTCGGTGCTACAACCTGGCAAACCTACGAATCAACATGTTCCTGACTGAGAGAGCTCCCTCTCCGCGTTGTTGTTGTCGCTTTGTCGGTTGATTTGATTTGATTATTCACAAATGTGCCATCCACTGAGCATCCGGTCATAGTGTTGTTGAGCTCATCAATCAACCGATTAACATACAGGTTGAAGAGTTTGGGTGATGACAAACCCAAACGATGCCTCACTCCGCACTCCAGCCTGTATGAATCAGAAAGCGAGACAACATTTTTCTGGTGACCATACCAGTACCTAAACAATTTAGTCAACTCACTGGGCAGGCTGGTATCCCGCGGTGCAGTTTCTGCCCCAGTTTATCATAGTGCACCAAGTCGAAGGCTTTCGACAGATGAAGGAAACACGCGTACACAGGTGTTTCCCTGCCAGTGTAGTATCGGACAGTGTACTTGAGACAAAGAACTGAAGCCGTGGAGAGTCCGGACCTAAAACCGAACTGAGCATCTTGAAGACTCAGGTGTTTCCACAGTTCCCTGTCCAACACACTGTCTAGCACTTTTGCCACAATAGTAACCAACGAAATGGGTCTATAATTATTTAAATCAGCGGTGTCTACTGTTCTGTTCTTGACTATGGGCACTAGAACGGTCCTCATCATATCATCTGGTAAATAAGAATGGCCGGCACAGAAGGTGAAGAGCAGTGCGAGTACTCTTGGCAAGTGCACTCCGGCGTTCTGTAGATGTTCTATACTATAATTTACTTTAAAAACAAAGTTTTAACAGACTTCAATTTAGTACTCCGCCAAGCCACGAGAACATTTATTTTCCAATTTACCTCATGAACTGATTTCCGAGAGCAAATGCGTTGATTATTATAGAAAAAAACCCAATCGCTGTAAATGACCCGATAATATTTGAGGACTTCCGTCAATTCCACAAGGATCACCCTTGGCACTTCATTAGTTGCTATTTCAAGGGAATCTTATCAGAATCTGTGATATACTTTTGTACTTTTAAGTACATAATTGAGGAATTCCATAAGTCATCTGTGGTCTTCATCATCAATTCCACTCCACCAATTTATGATTTCCGGATGTAAATACACGAGTTATAATAGAAAATACCAAAATCACTACACGCGTGCCTAATATAATTGAGGAGTTCCCTCAATTCCTCATGGATCCCATCATCCAATTGAATTTTCAAAAAAATGGGACCCACCTGGAAGCATATACTTACCAACAAAAAATAAATTATGAATCGGCTCATCAATGACGGAGTTCTGAGGTAACAAACATTGAAAAAAAAAAAATACAACCGAATTGAGAACCTCCTCCTTTTTTTGAAGTCGGTTAAAAAGAGCCGTGGCCAGGTGATTTTCCGCGCTTCATGCTAAAAACTAGCTAGGCACGTCAATCATTTGAAAGAGTGTAAGTTTGCCTGTGTCGGTTATTTTTCATTTTAATGACAGCGCAGAGGGTGTTTTTTCTGGACTCTAATTGCCTATGGTTTCAAGTATAGAGGTCCCGCGTTCGAATCCTGGTAAGGGCATTTATTTGTGTGATGAGCACGATATTTGTTCCTGATTCATGGATGTTTTCTATGTATTTAAGTATTTATTAATCTTTATGTATAAACATCTACATATGTCCTAAAGAAGGTCAGGTCAGGAGTACCCTAAACCGACGAGCATGTATGCAGAATGTAATGAAAGTGAATGAAGCAAGAAAGGTTTGTCAAGATCGTAGCAAGTGGAAATCTCTGCCTACCGCTCCGGGAAATAATATGTATGTATGTAGTAGGTACCCATAGTACAAGCTTTGCTTAGTTTGGGACGTGTTCGATTTGTGTAAAATAACTCTAAAATTCTGCTCTTCCAAATGATCGTTATGGTCGTATAGTTGATGTAGGCACCAATAACAAATGATTAGAAACTTTGAGAGATTTCAACGAATGAAAGTTTAGTACTTACCCAAAGGTTTCATTAACAGCAATCTAGATTACAGACGTTGAAAGTGCAGTGACTGACTCATGCCATGACGTTTAATTCCATAAATGGTTATTGGCAATTGCGGCCGTCGAGGGCAATTACTCCAAATGCAATCAAGAGATGCACTGAACTTCATAAGGTGAAGTGCAGGCTCGCACAACGGGACTAGGGAGCGGAGTCACACTATTAATGTTACATGCATTATCTCTACCCAAACGTTGCTTCTTAGTGATAAGACTGCCTGTTGTCTAAGATTGAATACCTATTTAGGTTTAAAAAAAAATTTTTTTTGAGTAACAGTGAATCATAATGGTCACTTCTGGATAAGATTAGCTCGGCCCCCCTATTCTGTACGCTCACCGACAAATATCTTGACACCGCGATGTGTAGTAACCAAGCGTAGGAAGAGGTCTAGTTTCGTGACGGGTGATCGGCGGGGTGAGCTGTTTTAGCGCGTAGCGAATAACAGCCCAGGATGGGGACGGGCGGCGTACTCGAAGAGAGGCCTACGCTCAGCAGTGGGCGATTACGGGCGGAAAAATTATGATGATGATAAAATATATAATAGGTATCTACAGATGAGCTATTCGGTTGCCACCATAAGGGACCGAAAGGCTCCTATGCAGCTAAATTAACCCATTCAGGGCCCATGACGACACATATGCGTCAGACCGCCGTAGTCGCTTTCCGCTACATACGAGGAAAACCACGGGATCGGCTACGAGCGTAGCGCATAGCGATTCTGGGCCCTGAATGTGTTAAGAACTGGTCTTAAAATGGCTGACGGCTTCCCATAAACAGCTACCTACCATTTGGGCGGGTAATGGCTTATCTCATACTAACTCAGTTGCGGCAAATAAAAATAGCGCTGTGACAAGGACAACGAATGATTATATATTATATCCCTTTCTGTCACACTTATTAAGATTTGGTCGGGGCATTATTATTTATTAGTAATAATAATACCACGACCAAGCTAGACTCTTACAGCTCCTCAGTAGAAACCTATGCTCTAATAACTCTGCTCTTACTGCCATGTTGCGTCGCGCGCGACTCAGCGACTCCTGTCTCACTCGCACTGATGTGCAAATAAGAAAGATGAGGGTTGATTATCTCGTCTCGCGTCGCACTCGCGGCGTTATAGTTGTGCTAGCTAGCGTTGTAGTCTAAGTAGTTTCGTTGGGTGTGACGGGTGAGGTGCGCGTACAGAATAATAGCCCAGCCGTGGACATCCTTCGGCTGATATAAAGATGACAATTATAATTTAGCAGAAAAAACCCGTACATCATAGGTCCCACTTAGTATGAACGTCTACCCGCCGAAGTACGAATGGAAACATCGGAAACTTTCTATTGGAAAATCCACTGTAGGTATGCTATACCTACCTAAGTGATTTCTTTGACATAACCGCATAATTTTTATTTATTGTTTTTGATAGTATTCAATTATTGTTATATTATGTATTTACTCGCCTAGCTAATCATTTCTTCACAGCACTACATCTATGATAATGAATATTAATTGCAATATATGAAGCCCTAAAATAAACGCATGTAAACCAACGTTTCTCAAGTAGGTACGCAATCACCTATATTAAACTTTACAATCAAAGGTCAGTGATATCAAAGTAATAAGCTGCCGCTCGATAACCGATTCTACCACTACCAGTTAGAGCTTGATATTGATTACAGCCCAGTGTTAATTACTCTGATGGATCTAGAATATCCAATATTTGAAGCACTGTCTGGGCACAACGTTACCCACAACTTGCCTCAAGAGAACCAGTTTAAACCTGACCTCCAATTACGCGTAGTTCTTACGAATCTGGGGGTCAAAGTTACCAGGGAGTATTGCCTTGAGTCGAGAGAGCTTGTGAGTAGAAAATGGTCTGATGCTTGTAGGTAGGTAATGTTTGTTAATACATTTGTATCAGAGGATGAGAAATTGGTAGCGACAAAGGAACTGACTGACGATTCAAAGGCGCTCAGGATTCGTAGGGTAGGGGGCCTCAATGAAACTCGTCGTTTAAGTTGTCGCAGTAAATAGTTGCGGGAATTTGTAGGTATCAAAGTATATAATATAATAGAGGTGAAAGACGTCCACTGCTGGGCCTCCCCCAATTAGCGGCCCGGAAAAAACACTTTTGGAAAAATATGTAGGTATGTGAATGGATAATAAATTATGCACAATGGCGAATGGAGAAAACGATTTTGTTTTTGCCAATTAGCATACAAATTATGATTGTTTGTTATAATGGCAAATAGGATAGCAAGACTTCTAAATATTACGAAATTCAGCCCATCTTTTTTGAAGTCGGTTAGGTTTGCAGCGCCTTGATTCAATGAATAGCAATCTCCTTCCAAAACATGTATTTTAAATATATATCATTAAAAAAAAATCTAACTCGAATCAAAGTAATTTACAACTCCATTAGAAGTCTCCTGTTATAAATAAAAATAACTTTCTTAATAAATAATGTTATTGTACTGCGCTTAAATAACAATAAATCACCTGTATTTGGACCAGGAGGCAATAAAACGCAGGAGATATTTCTAATATCATCAAATAAATAGTAGATACGTCGACTTGATTTGTGATATCGAAGGAGCTCGAGGTATGGGAATAATATAGAGCTGTTTTCGATATTTAGCCAATATTCAGTTAAACAAAACTCATGTGCCTATTATACTATGGTAAGCGTAATGCTACTTATAGGTATATATGTTCTTGTAGGTAACTTCTCTCGATTTTTTCTCGGGAACACTTTAAATTATGTTTTGTACCTACTTATACAACGTGTTCCAAAAACGGGTGATAGGGCCAAGGCATAACCATAAAGGAAATATAATATATTTATGGCATAACAGAAAAGTCATATTGAGCAATTTTTTTTGCAACGACTTGGAATTTCTGTTTTTTATAACCTGTTGGTTTTTTATGACTGAGTTTATATGACCTTGATGAGTTGAATTTTGGGACCTAGTTGAGTTCACAACGTTTTTGTTTCACCTAACTGGCTAATTCAATTATATTTCCTTCACACACGTACGACCAATATTCATTAAATTGTTAGTACATATAAACGCCGCGACTCATCATACTCCTAGCGTTATTCCCGGCTGTGTCCTAAAGGAGCCCGGGGTCACCTAATCCCAAGATTTGACGTAGGCACCAGACGACGTAATTTTTTTTTTGCTAGCCTGTTAGAGTGTCCCACTGCTGGGCAAATGCCTCCCCCCTGGATTTCCACTCGTCCCTGTCCGCCGCAATCCTTGGCCAATCACTTGAAAATGTGTCCAAGTCATCCCGCCATCTCCGCCTTGGCCTACCTCGCTGCCTGTGTCCGTCCTGAGGCAACCACCAAGTAGCCGCATGAGCCCACCTTTGTGGGTGCATACGGCAAACATGACCCGCCCAGTTCCACTTAAGTAAGGCAGTCTTCTTGCCCACATCTGTTATTCTAGTTCTAGAGCGCAGTGTGGTATTTCGGACTCGATCAATTCTCTTGATGCCTAAGACACTGCGCTCCATGGCGCGCTAGCAAACCTTGAGTTTGGACTTTTGAGTTTCGGTCAGCGAGCAAGACTGAGCTCCATAGATTAAAAACGACGTAATTATAATTATGTATTTCAATACGTGAAAAAGTATGTTGTAGTACGTGTAGTACTGTATCTAAAGAAAACAATCTGGCGAGTAGGTACCAAATGATGAAAAGGTACAAGTTAGCGAGGAACTCATGAGGTCATCCATTACATTATTTCTTTACAAAATATTTTAAAAGCAAAACTCTATAGATATACAACTGTCACGTCTTCGGACCACTATAATGGCCTGTAATAGTATTTAAGTAGCCCTAATGAGGGATTTTACGTCAAAAGAGTGTCGGGTTGCGACTGGTTCCCGTACACCATCGATTACCCGAAACAACCTTTCAAATGTGAACCTTATTTAAATGGGAGAAAGTTCGAAATGCGTTAGCTGAACACGTAGGGTTGGTAAAAAATACGATACGTCAATGGTATTCTAATAATTAATGGGTCTGTCTGAGATAAGATACGTAATTAACGGTCCTATATTTATGCGATCCTGGTAGTCTGTGGACTCTGTGGGGCTTGTATACTCGTGGGGATCAGCAAGTTCAACTTAGTACCTATAAAAAAAAGTTTAATTGAAGTGGATAATTTACATTAAGAAATTAAATTAAATTTAAACGAAGTTAAATCTAATAAAGGCCCTGGAGGCATGGTATCGAGGATGCTGGCGGCATTTTCTCGCTGAATTAAAATGCTGATGCGTTGCACGAGAAAGCCGCCAGTTAAATAGTAAATGTATTCAACAATTAAGTATTTACATTACACAAGTTGCTAAAAATAGCCATTTTATGAAAAGTTGTGTGTACTTACACTGACTTTTCTGCTAAGATTTTTATAATTTTTAGTAAACCCTACGCAGAATCGAGAAACCAATTATTCATCCTAATATAACATATACTACCGAATATACAAAACAACATTACAGATATTATTGGTAGATTGTATTTCCAAGAAAATATTTGTACTGAAAACATTCGGGTATTATTTCAGTAATCCAGATAATAACACCTATCTATTAGATTACAGATTAAAATGTAACTCAATCAATAATTAATTATCAATAGGCCACATCACGTTATCAAACAAGATTAATCAGTTTTAATCAACTTATAGGCTTTTCATCAAGTCTTTATTCAAAATAACCTCAAACGTGTGAAATGTTTTGAAACATTATTTTTAATAGTAGGAATGCTAGCCTAGGCGCGGTATTCTTTCTTTTAATATTTTAAACTGACTTCAAAAAAGGAGGTTCTCAATTCGGTTTTTTTAAAAAAAAAAAATTCAATGTTTGTTACCTCAGAACTCCGACATTGATGAATGATGAACCGATTCTTAATTATTTTTATGTTTGTAAGTATATACTTACAAACACCACGTAATCGGCTTTCAGGTGGGTCCCATTCTTTTACAAAGTTAATTGGATGATGGGATCCATGAGGAATTGAGGGAACTCTTCAATTATATTAGGCACGCGTATAGTGATTTTGGTATTTTCTATTATAACGCGTGTATTTACACCCGGAAAATCATAAATTTGGTGTAGTGGAATTGACGATGAAGACCACAGATGACTTACGGAATTCCTCAATTATGTACTTAAAAGTACAAATGTACGTCAAAGATTCTGATAAGATTCCGTTGAAATAGCAACTAATGAAGTGCCAAAGATGATCCTTCTGGAATCGACGGAAGTCCTCAAATATTATCGGGTCACATACAGTTTTTCTCTAATAATCAACGCATTTGCTCTCGGAAATCAGTTCATGTGGTAAATTGGAAAGAAATTTGGAAATGTTCTCGTTGCTTGGCGGAGTACTAAATTGAAGTCGGTTAAAACTTTGTTTTTAAAGTAAATTATTGTGGTCAATATTAGTGATGCACCGATCACGTCAGATTCCGATGAAAAAAGTGAGCTGCAGTTTGATATTGTGCCGGACCTTATTCAATTAAGTGGGGGGAACCATGCTGGACTGAACGGGGTTTTTTTAAAACTGTCATTAGATACTGTTATTCACCTGTTGCATATCGGTTGAGTAAGTCACGTTTTTCTGATTAGTTTAGCTAGAAAGATATAGGTAGGTATTAATATTAAGTACTTATAAATCCTAGTCCGGAAGGCGCGGCGTGGGTAGACAAGGTGGATTGATGAGTAATGACCTGGTAAAGGTTACGGGCGTCTGCTGCATGGGGGTGGCGCAGGACCGGTCACTTTGGCACTCTTTGGGGGAGACCTATGTCCAGCATGTCTTTCGGCTGATATGATAATGATGATAAATCCTGTGTTAGATTTTATACGGCAATTTTATGACTAGGAAAATTTGCTATTAGGTTTTCCGAAATTGGTAGCGTTATGAAAAATGCCCATGTATAAATGCGTACTTATATTGTCAGTCCTAGGAATACGTCTGCACGGCTTTCACGGGACGGCGCGCGAGCTCTCTCGATTTTTCTCGCACTATCCGTCTCTCTCTTATTAGAAGACTTAGAAAGAGAGGTACCTATAGTGGGAAAAAAATCGAGAGAGCTCGCGCGCCCCGTCGTGATAGCCGTGCTGTACCTACTAATATTATAAAGAGACTAGCTGCTTCGCACGGATTACCCGTTTTCCCGTAGGAATGAAGCATTTTCCCGCGGTAAAAAGTAGCCTATGTTCATCAGGGATAACGTCCAGCTTCTAATGGTAAAATATTTTTTCAAATCGGTCCAGTAGTTTCGGAGCCTATTCAATACAAACAAACAATCAAATTTTTTCTCGTTATAATATTAGTGTAGAGGTAGATAAAGAAGAAAAGTCTGTGAGAATGTAGCTTTGTAAGTATGTATGTAATGAGTAATCTCCGAAACCGCTTAACCGATTTCAAAAATTCTTTCACCTTTGCAATAAGCGGGCGAATCCGCGTGGGCACCTGGTATATATACCGCGCTCTTGGTGGTTGGCCCCTACCACGACGATGACTGACGCGCAAACTTAGCGACTGACTAGAGTCTCTATCGTCTAGTCACTAAGACGATAGAGCACGTCTATGCGGTTGAGCGGGATGCCAGTATTTGAGTTCTCCAGCTGCCTTACATCGGTTTTGATAGACAGAGAGAACATTCTAGTAAGGACTATTCTTTATTACGTGCCCACGGGGCCACTCGAAGTGAGGCGGAGGCTCAAACTAATAGACTCTTCTTCTTTATTTCACGAACTTGCAGAGGCAAATTACCTCTATAGGCAAACTAGGGGCGCGGGGTTCCAGAGGGGTGGGTGGGCGTATTTGTTTTCCTTATTAATTTTAATCTAGGGCCGCTAGAGGGGCGCCGACGAGGTGCTTGCCTAGGGTGCTCTTGACATTTAATCCGCCTTTCATCGTTGTAAGATAAGTACAATCATAATAAAATTATCTAAATAATTCCGGGTTTACAAGTAAAGAATGGTTCCAAGCGGCTATCATTAGTTGTCTACCCTGAATGATAAAGAGAAGATAAAAGAGAGAATGATAAATTGACATAGTCAAGTGACATTGTCAGGTGTTGAGGCACTGATCGAAAGACCGTTAGACGAAACTCTTATCCAGACAAAAGCCTTCGAAAAATGATTGTTCATTAATCATTATCTACCAAAATGTATTATTATCAGACTATCTTACCGAAACCAATTTAAACAATCATGTCTCGTCACTGATTTAAGACGTACCAATGTTGATAATCACTATTCCTAAATATTATGCTCGGAAAAATGGCATTTCTTCTGTTCATATGCGGTTTAATCAGTGTTGTGTTATGTGATAAAATAATAAAACCGAGACCGGGTCTTGTTGAAATACTGCCGGTAGAAGATAATATACATGACGGGGAGCCTGTGTTAGTGAATGGCATGCCTTATAGGACGTTCAACAAGTATTACTGCAGGCTTTTTAACAGTACTGAGCGTAAGTGATTTGATATTAGATTACTTCTTTGTTATTAGTACCTAACTAAATTAAATTTTGTGGCCGCCGATTTCTGTCATTCTTTTCAAGTTTAAATTAATACTCTTTGAAAAACAACTACATTACTTCACGTTACTTATCATATGTATTTGACGAGTTCTGTAAATTCTTTCGACATTCCGTCATAAGATTTATAATTTTAGTTTATTTATTTTATTTATTTATTTAATAAACGGAATATAGAAAGTTAATCCTACTATAATATTATAAATGCTAAAGTTTCGATGTTTGGATGTTTGTTACTCAATCACGCTTAAACGGCTGAACCGATTTGAATGAAATTTTGCACGAAGATAGTTTATAGCCTGGATTAAAATATAGGATAGCTTTTATCCCGGGTCCACGCGGACGAAGTCGCGGGCGGAAGCTAGTAATTAATAATTTCAATGAGTGCTTCTTGATTAGCGCAGGAGGCAGTACTATCGACAACACAGCTAACTGACCATCGGTGCACTTTAAGTGCATCGTAATAAGGTTCTATATAAACACAGGATGGTCAGTTAACAGTGTTGTCGTTTGTACTATATGCGTACCGCCCTGCTTCCGCGCAATAAATGAATACTGCCCTAATACTATATTTTATCCCTATAGGTAGTTAGATTTTTTTAACGGCCGATATTTAACGGCCGTCATCCCGGTACAGTAAACTTCAATGATGACATGGGATGACATAAATTGTACTGGGATGAATCTGTCAAATATTGGATATAGGGGCATTTTCACTATAGTAATAGATAACTCTAATAGTCAAATCAGCGACTAATGCAACATCAACAAGTGCGAGTCGGACTCGCGCAAAAAGGGTTCCGTACCATTATTGACTTTTTTTTTGACTTTCTGTTTTATGTATGGAGTGCACCCCTAAAAAAAATTTTTTTTCTTAATTTAATTAAAACACTATGTAGCTCTCTAATAAAATACACCTATCCTCAAAATTTTATTCAAATACACCTTATAGTTTTCGAGTAAAATGCCTGTGACATACGGACGGACAGAGAGACAGACAGACAGACATGAAGAATCCATAAGGGTTCCGTTTTTTGCCATTTGGCTACGGAACCCTAAAAACTACTTACTAGATCTCGTTCAAACCAATTTTCGGTGGAAGTTTGCATGGTACTGTTATTTTAGAAGTTACAGGGGGGGGGGGGGGACACATTTTACCACTTTGGAAGTGCGCAAACTATTCAGTTTAGAAAAAAATGATATCAGAAACCTCAATGTCATTTTTGAAGATCTAAGAAAAAAGTGGCTGTGACACGGACGGACAGACAGACAGACAGACAGACATGACAAATCCATAAGGGCTCCGTTTTTTTGCCATTTGGCAACGGAACCCTAAAAACTCTCTGATAGTATAAAGTTTGTATGATAACTATGATAAGATATTATAAAAAGATTGATTGAGAGTTCGTATGAGAATAGGAATAATTGACGTCACGATTTTCTAATATTATTAATGCGAAAGTTTAGATGACTGGATGTTTGTTCTGGTCCACGCAGACCTACGAAGTCCAAGCAGGACGCAGATCCCGCTCCGCCAAATCAGTAAACGACTTTATGCTGGTTCTAAACGGTTGGAATGTCTGGCTCCAGCATTAAAATGATAAATTAATTTCTTCATGTTTTTGGCCCAGTTCACCAAACGCTGTTGTACGGCAACGAAGGATGGAGGTTCCCCCGACAGGACGTGCCTGTATAGGTCCCATAGTGACGATGCCGAAACTGACCGACTCTTGGAGCAGCTCCAAACGGCGGCAGACTCCGTGCAGATGCAGATCCCATCCGCAGAGATCATAGTTCTTGGCGATTTTAACACTCATAATGCCGAATGGCTGGGCTCCAGCAAGACTGATCATGCGGGGAGATCTGTATACGACTTCGCTTTAGCATATGGCTTGACACAATTGGTTACAGCGCCTACGCGAATCCCAGATGTGGTGAGCCAAGAACCTTCCCTGTTGGACCTTCTGCTGACTTCCCATCCGGTTGACTACTCTGTCTCTGTCGTAGCCCCACTCGGTTCTTCGGATCATTGCCTGATCCGGAGTGCTGTGCCTATCACGCGCCCGCCGCGCCGGCGAGTTGCCTGTACCCGCCGTGTGTGGCACTATAAGTCAGCGGATTGGGACGAGATGCGGTTGTTCTTTGCATCCTATCCATGGAGGCAGGTTTGTTTCACGCCGGATGATCCTACCGCCGTTGCTGATTCTGTGGCTGACGTGGTGCTGCAGGGAATGGAGCTTTTCATACCATCCTCTGCGGTCCCCGTTGGTGGCAAATCCCAACCTTGGTTTGGTCGCTCTTGCAAAGCGGCCTCTCGCCGAAAACAAGGGTGTTATCAAGCATGGGTAAATGCGGCAGCGGTACGAGATGTAAAAACCAGTGCATTCAAAAAGGAGTTCAACTTTGCCTCTAGGTCCTTCAAGAGAGATATTGCTAAAGCGAAGTCCTTGCACATTGGTAGAATTGGCGAGAAATTAGAGCGCCTTCCTTCGGGAACTCGTGCGTTCTGGTCTCTTGCCAAAGCTATCCAGGGGAATTTCTGTACGCCATCTTTTCCACCTTTGCACATAGGTAACGATTCCTTGGCCCACGACGCTAAAGACAAAGCCGATTTTCTTGGCAAACTCTTTGCGTCCAACTCGACTTTGGATGACGGGGGAAACGCGCCGCCGATCATCCCGCGGTGTGAGAGTTCTGTGCCGGAACTCCGGTTCTGCCAAACCTCAGTGCGTAGAGCTCTTCTTTCCCTCGACATTCATAAGTCGAGTGGGCCTGATGGAATCCCCGCGATTGTGCTAAAGATGTGTGCTCCTGAATTAACACCGGTCCTAACGCAACTTTTTCGGCTCTCATATTCTTCTGGCGTAGTCCCAACTTCGTGGAAGTCAGCTTTGGTGCACCCGATCCCTAAAAAAGGCGACCGCTCAAATCCGTCCAACTACAGGCCAATAGCTATAATCTCCCTTTTCTCCAAGATAATGGAGGCCATTATCAATCGCCAGCTGCTTCGGTACCTAGAGGACCACCAGCTGCTCTGTGACCGACAGTACGGTTTCCGTGGGGGTCGCTCGGCTGGTGATCTTCTAGTTTACCTGACACATCGGTGGGCGCAGGCAATTGAGACAAAGGGTGAGGCATTGGCAGTTAGTTTGGACATAGCGAAGGCCTTTTATCGAGTTTGGCACAAAGCACTTCTAGCAAAACTTTCATCCTATGGGCTCCCAGAGAAATTATGCGAGTGGGTCAGCAGCTTTTTAGCAGACAGAAGCATAAAAGTCGTAGTCGACGGTGAATGCTCTGACTCCATGTCTGTAAATGCTGGTGTCCCCTAAGGCTGTGTGCTATCACCCACGCTGTTCCTCCTGCATATTAATGACATGTTGCAAATCAGCGGCATTCATTGTTATGCGGATGATAGTACGGGTGATGCCTTTTACACCGGCCGTGCCAATATTTCTCGGGAAAACGTCATTGAGAGTCGAAACAAACTTGTGTCTGAAATTGAGTCTTCCCTAAAAGAAGTCTCAGAATGGGGCCGACTTAATCTAGTCCGTTTTAACCCCACGAAGACACAAGTTTGTGCATTCACCGCAAAAAAGTTAGCGTTTCTCCCCTAGCAGCCACAGCCAGCATCGGAATCCTTGGCGTCGACATTTCGAAAGAAGTCCAGTTCCGCGGCCACTTGGAGGGTAAGGCCAAATTAGCCTCGATGAAGCTCGGTGTGCTCAACAGATCGAGACAGTATTTCACGCCGGCTCACCGCCTACAGCTCTATAAGGCGCAGGTCCGTCCACATATGGAATACTGTTGTCATCTGTGGGCAGGGGCTCCTCAGTACCAACTCCTCCCTCTAGACCGCATTCAACGGAGAGCGATTCGAATTGTCGGCTGCCAGCGTGTTTCCGATCGGCTTGATCCCTTAGCACTGCGTAGAGATGTAGCCTCGCTTTGCATTTTCTACCGCATGTACAATGGGGAGTGTTCCGATGAATTGTTCGGATTAATCCCCGCCGCTTCCTTCCGCCATCGCCCTACGCGACAGCTTTTCCATTCTCACCACGTAGATGGTTGGCAGTCCTCAACTGTGCGTTTCTCCCGAAACTTTCTGCCTCGCACAGCCAAACTCTGGAATGAACTGTCGCCTGCGGTATTTCCGGACCGTTATAACCTTCAAGCCTTCAAGAAAAGAGCGTACTCCCATCTTAAAGGCCGGCAACGCACCTACAACTCTTCTGGTGTTGTAAGTGTCCATGGGCGTCGATTATCGCTTACCATCAGGTGATTCGACTGCTCGTTTGCCTCCTATATCATAAAAAAAATAAAAAAATAAAAAAAACTCGAACACGTTGCGTCTGATTTACAATCGTTGCAAACCTAACGCATCACCAATAGCGAATACGGCGAATCGTCAGATTACAGAAACGAAATGAAGATTCTTATTGACTAATCACGAAAATACGGCCCCTATCTGGTCGCGAATTGTACTACATCCGCATCCGCAAAAACTCTGCATCAATTTTTGCGGATGCGAAGGCGGATGCGGATGTTGAAAATCGTGCGGAACATCCGCGGTTGCGGATGCGGATGCGAATGTCTGCAACATCCCTGGTCTGGAGACCGTGTTTTTGGTGGGATGGAAGCCTGGAACAGACGCGCTTAACTTAGGCAGAAAGAATATCAAAGAAAATGCGTGCCGTTTTTATGCCTGTGATTTGCGTTTATCAAAATCAATTTCACCTAACAAGGTAATGAGCTCGGCTCTATATTTTTCTTTGAAAAAATGATGTATGCCTCATTAAAATTCATTTGTTGTCATTTGTCAACAACTGTGATCAACTTTCTGATGCTCACATGCTCACTATAAGATTGCAATGATATCTGAGTTGCTCGATGTAAATCCGCACTTAAGGTTTCGTCAGAATTACGCGTTATATTTCTGGGCCGGTTTTGGGTTCTACTAAGTAATACCAGGCCTATGCCACTGTCATTTTAGCGCGAAATGAAGATGACCTGTGGTAGCCTCCTGGTGGAGGTCTAGTGCGTCAGGGCTGTAGCCGCACAGCATATCGCACACAATGACGTTTCAAAAATACGTTCCGTTGTACACACGGTATAACAAACCATTTCATCGCACACTGTTATACCAATTTAATTATGGGCCTCATAAGAAGGCTCAAAGTCACCCAAAGGGCTATGGAGAGGGCTATGTTGGGAGTTTCTCTGCTTGATCACATCAGAAATGAGGCTATCCGCAGCAGATCCAAGGTAACCGATATAGCCTTCTGAATCGCTAAACTTAAATGGCAGTGGGCGGGGCACATAGCACGTAGAACCGATGGCCGTTGGGGCGGAAGGGTTCTCGAGTGGCGACCACGTACCGGAAGGCGCGGCGTGGGTGGTGGACTGATGACCTGGTAAAGGTTACTGGAGTCCGCTGGATGCGGGTGGTACAGGACCGCTCACTTTAGCACTCTTTGGGGGAGGCCTATGTCCAGCAGTGGATGTCTTTCGGCTGATATGATGATGTTATATCAATTTAAATTGTACAGCATTTTGCTAACATGACGTAAGAAGTAATCCCTAAAACTTAACCCATAAAACTTAATCAGAATCAATGTATTTTTTAACTTAATCCTGGCTTCCGGCATTTTTTTTAGTTCTATATATGATCTTTTTGCTAGCAAATATGAACAAACTTCGGTTAAATATGTGGTAAGTCTGTTGACTTACCACATATTACCAAGTGAGATAGGGTTGTTACCCTATCTCACTTTACGATTGTATTTTGCAAAAAAAATACAGCTAACGTCACCACTTAGGCAGTGGAGCTTCTGTACCTTTAGGTACTATTAATTATTCTGTGGTAATACTACCGTGAGCGCCAACGCAATTCTGCCCTGCGCCCGCGCTGCTTCGTCCGCACCGCACGGTTCCAGCGCGGGCCTGCGCTCAAGTCAATGTGACAGCTCGTAACCACAAACGTTCCGATTCATCATTCAGATCTACACGGGCGCGCGTGCAAACTCCGTCCCGCATCCGCGACCTATGGTGGATGTCACACTGTGCCGCATCTCCGGACGGAGATGCTGAGCTCGTTGTATGCAAGTACCTCAGTTTGTATATAAATTCCATGTGGTACGACACACTGCACCGCACCTCCGTCCGGCGAAATTTATTTGCAGCTCCGCACCACCGATTTTGTGAAACGAGTTCACTAATTTCTTAAACAAGACTCTTACTTCTCTGGCTGACTAAAAAAAACCCATTTAAAAAAACCATCAACAGTATCTTCTGCACGTAGGCTGCGATGACACTTAGCAATTGTCCTCTAGCAAGCCTCTAGCCGCCCAGCACGCAAAAACGAACAGTGAAATTCGAGTCACTTTTAAATTGAATGTACCCATTTGAATTGTCAACAACTGGCACGGCCTTTTAAAAGGGGCGGTTAGTGTTTGTGTTTTTTTTTTAAGTTTAGTTTTTAGTAGTTAAGTATGTTTAGCTTCTTACCTCATTAGCGCCCTTACTTTGCCTTAATTTTCTTTC
Source organism: Epinotia bilunana (assembly GCA_947049275.1). Classification (NCBI taxonomy): domain Eukaryota; kingdom Metazoa; phylum Arthropoda; class Insecta; order Lepidoptera; family Tortricidae; genus Epinotia; species Epinotia bilunana. The sequence continues at coordinate 3,836,642 of OX346254.1, forward strand.
CTTCTGTGCACACATGTTCAGAGTTAGTCCAGCTATGAGCTGACCCTCTATGCTATAAGATTGCTTTTTTGTCAGTTTTGTGAGCCAAATAAATAAATTTACTATGACTGCCAATTTATCGTTTAGATGGAGGTTAGACTGGACAAAGACTACTTGATAACTGGGTACCAAGTGATTCTGTTCACCGACGGTGTGGAAGGACGCGCCTTCATCGGCTCAGGAGGGATGATGGAGGTCAGACATAATGCTATGAAAGAACCTATCGTAAAAGAAGAACTTACTGCTATGTTAAATAAGGAAACTATAGGTCTAGTTTAATATAATACATTTCATTCTTAAAATGTATTTTGTAAATGACCGTTTGTTTCTAAATAAAATAAATTAATAAAAATTATACTTAGGTACATCTTTTTATCTAGTCGAACGTACGTAAGTAAGACACGTTAGCCTAGCTGGCATCACACAGTAAACTTGAATCGAGTAATAAAATTAGGAAGAATCTGGAATGAAACAGAATCTTGAATCAAGACGTCTCAAACCACGAGAAAAAAATCTTAACTCTAGATAATAACGCTTCATTCCAGATGATTTAACATCTTTGTAGTTCGTTTCGTGGTTCAAGAATATATTTTTTTTCTTATAGGGCTTTTTTCACAGGTCGTTTCTATCCTTGTTTTTGTTAAAGAGGAGCTCATAGTAGCCTGCCGGGGTCGGGCTGCACCGACTGGTGAAAATGAGCGCAAGTTTTTCTGTTCCAATGCAGTTACGCTAACAGTTTTTCTTTTCGGTTTTCTTTCTTTCCAGGACAACATAAGCCTGACTCATCAACAGGGGAATCTCCACGCTGACGTACCAGTTCTGGCTATATGGAGCCAAGCGCAGCCGAGTAACCCCTAGCGATCGACAGAGGACGTGCTGACGGCATAACGCTGATGTTCGATACAATTGCAACCGGAAAATCCGGAAGTATGGTAAATCGGAACTAGTGGAGACGAGCGGGAATGTGATACTGGATTCATGTAGTCAGAGCCTTTTTGGATATTAACTAATATCGCCCTGTATGAAAACTCGTATGAATAAATATGTCTCAACATCGTTTGAATCATTGTTCAGACCGCATCGCGACGCGACGCGCCGCGCAATGCCACGCGTGTTCATCTAGTATTCATAGCAATGACGCGTTGTTTCAGTTTCTAAGAGGCAACCGGATGGCTCGCGGTATTCGAGCTCCCGAAGCGTTGTGGAACCGCCCTGTGCAACCCGAACTGAGCCAAATTGGAGTGGGGCGGAACTTGGAGGATGGGGGAGGGATGAAAAAAAAAATCGCGAGCCGACGCTATCCGGTTGCCTCTCGGACACTGAAACTACGCTTCATTGCTTTAACTATAGTGATATTTTTTTTTATCGAAATGTGATGTTTTTTTTTTATTTATGTTATTTCATGTATTTGGAACTCAATCAGAATATTAAATATTAAAGTAATTTAATATAAGAAGACTGCTATGCTCAGGTGTTGCCAGTCATAACTAACTACCCACATAAATAGATGTGCTGTATTTTATTCACTCGACGTTTCGGATAAATCGCAAAGCTCATGTTGTTGAGAAGTTTCATTTAGCTAAAATAATGTGTGATACTTTTAATCAATAAATATCTGTAAGATTTAGTTTTTTCGTTCGATTCCTTTGGTGATTTTCGATAGGATAAGTTATGTTCCTAGTTTCTATGCGACTATTCTGTGTGGGCTATCTAATTTACGTAAAATTTTCAAAAAAATGTATCGTGTTCTTGGAAAAATGTACTGATCAGGCCCCGTCTCATGGTCGACCTTATCACGCGATAAGTGACAAGATAGAGCGTCCGTCACTGGCTGACACCGTTCTAAGAAGTTTGGTGTCAAATATTTCTAGAAATTAATTTGTATTGTTTAGGTTTTTCAGTTTCAATTTCCTAATTACGGCTTCTTTTAAAGCATTTTGAAGAAGAGTTAAGGGAGGGTAACGTAATTGTCTCGTAAATGTTGAATTCTAAGTTATGAGAACAATCTCAGCTTCTATAAGTTTTAGTCCGGCCAATACATTTTTCATGGTAAGGTAATTATTTCATTAGGAATCATGCTGAATTTTAGGATATGCCTGGAAGTTTTTGATGTTAGTCGGTTCCAGCGGTTGCTGTGCGGTGCGAAAGGGGTGACAGCACCAGCGAAACAGAGACTAAATAGAGCTCTAACGTCACACAAACCAGCTCAGTTAAACGTAAGACCTAAGTAGTATATTATTATTGCCTGAAACAGGGTTAAGTTCAAGTTAATAATAAATGAATTATTATGAATTATTCAGGTAAATAAAAAATTGCTATTATATTATATTAAAAGAGCTACGGTAGCCTAGTGGTTCAGGCATGCGGCTGTCAAGCGGCGGTCGTCGGTTCGAATCCCGGCTCGTACCAATGAGTTTTTCGGAACTTATGTACGGAATGTTTACCGTTAGCTTTTCGGTGAAGGAAAACATCGTGAGTAGGGTTTGCAATATTCGTCCAATTTCAGTATTCCAATAATACGAATACTTGGATTTCCAATATTCGAATATTCGAATATTTCGAATAAAACGAATAGTTTTGAAAATAAATCATTATTTCATTTTTTTTATTTTTGAATTGTAACAACAATTACACAACTTAAATCATTATTTTGTTTTAAGTTGTGTAATTGTTGTTACAATTCAAAAATATCAACATTTATAGTCGATGATAGCAATTAAACTTTTAAAATAATAAGTACTAAATTAAGCTGTTACAATACAATTTTACTTTCTGTATTATAAGTTATAAATATAATAAGGAGCACTTTTTCCGTGTAAAAAAAATAAAAATAAAATTGGAACTGTTTGTTTCAGAGAAAAAATAAATATGTTACATTTCCAGCGATAAGGGCTTAATCTTATTATTTTAAGATTTTGAATTGCCTCATCGGATTTTAATACTTATTATTTTTATTACATAATAAGAATTCGTTTAAGAGTGTAAGTTAACATTTCATTTCATTGTAGGTTGTATAATGATATGACTATAAACTTTTTCGCGAGAATCGCGAGCAACAAAATTAAAATTTTCTAAAAAATCAACAGGTACAGTCAAGTGTAAAATATGGGTGCATACAACTTACTCATAAATATGTCCCCCAACTCTTATGTCAGCGGATTAAGGTTTTGGTACTTATTTATGAGAGGATGTTATCGATAAATATTCTTGCACTTGACTTTACTAATAACAAAAAATTGGACTGGTAAAATTTAAAAATATAGAACATTTGTGGTATTGTCTTTGTTCCGGCGCATCACTAGCGCCTTACGAGACCCGCGGGGGCGCGGACGCTGCCCCATCACTAGCCACTCTCTCAGGACCGCCGTCAAGCGCGCACGTCTGCGCCACTCATTATTTTATGCAATTATCCGGCCGCGGCTTTCATTGAAGAACCTTGGAATACACTATTATATAAATTTGGAGTCAGATTTTCATTCAACCATCTCCGCAAGGAACATTGGTGACCCCGACGTGATACTACGGCGAAAATATATCGGACCGAACCACCGGCCATTGGAACCTGTTACGCCACGTCTGCTTTGTTGGAGTTATTGTGCACTACGTTCGATCGCCAATCGAAAAGGCTAGAAGATCACAACAACTGAAGACTTGTAATGGAGAGGACATAACAAGGATTGGTACCTATATCTAGCTTGAAGCCAGCCGACATCCGCGCCGCAGCTACAGCTTGGCCAGAGAAGTGTCCAGTCATATCCTTTTCAATTCCTCCTGCAGTGACTGATATTGCCTTTTGTATGCCTAAATAGCATTGCCACTTCTTTATTTGTTTATCGCAGCTATTTATGCATAGCCGCGCAGCCCATTTGTTTTATTGCTAAAAGCTAATGAGTACGCTATTTTACAATAAATAAGTTCACATCCACGCACGTAAATCATTGCACGACCTAATTACAATTGCTTTTGCTGTTCATTTCCCTTTGAAGTGCAAAATAAAACTAAGTCTTTATTTTCAATAGTGCAGAATCATCTTTTAACTTCGGCTTTAAACTATTTAATTATAATTATCGTCATCATTCTATCGTAGCACGATTACAGCTTCCCAAATTTTCAATCCATATTTTATGCATTTTGTGTAGGTAATAATTGTAAATTTGCATTCCAGCTGCTAGCCGCGCTGGCGCCTTTTGTTCTCGAACGTTCCTTATCTGCGCCGGCGGCCGAGCGGGTACCTACCTGTTTATTTATTTATTTATTTATTTATTTATTTAAGGACCACCAACGGATAACACATCTGAACAATACATTTGGCTTAAATACAAAAAAAAACTAAGTAAGATGCTTAGCCACTTATAGGTGACCACAGCTCGCACATGTGTGAAATCAAGAGTAACATAACAAAAAAAAAAAACATAAAAAATTACATGAATGAAGATTCAGACTCTCAGATTAGTAAACATTGGCAAAAGTTTTAAGTAGTAGTAGTACATTAAAATTTTCGCCTATAAAAAAATGTAGAATCTTTGTAAATTGGAGAAGTTAAATATATTATATTGATTAAAGTAATCAATACAACATGTAGATGAAATCAAGTAGTAACCTGTTGTTTGGGGCGTAAGCTGATTGAAGTTACGTATCGTTTTATTTTATTTTGTGACAATCGTGCATTTTACACATTTAGTACTTGGTTCAATTATTGTAGTGTGTCTATTTCGTAACCAATATGTCTAAAAGTGGTGACCAAGCTTCCAAAACGCCTTTGGAAGGCATGTTAAAATTAAATTTTCCACAATCAAGTGTTAGTCATGATTTAAAAGATTTAAATGCTAAACGAAGTTCTATAAAGGGACGCATTACGAAATATAGAAGCTTCTTAAGTACGTATCTCGAATCTGAATCTATTTTGCGAACAGATTATTACATGGTTAATCAGAGATTTGACCGATTTTTTGAAATGTTTTCACAATTTGACGAGTTGCAGTCCGAAATAGAATCCTTAAATCAAAATAATTTGGACAGTGAACTGGATGTCAGAGAAAGTATTGAGTCGGATATTTCCTTGCTCATAGCAAAGACTCAATGTTTTCTCGAGAAACACGAACCCAAATTCAAAGTGAATCGATCGGAAAGCGGGGATTCTAATTCAAACTGTCGCAATTCTTGCAATCAAAATTATAGTTCCATGGGTTTTAAATTGCCAACTATAAAAATATCGAATTTTGATGGATCTTATTATAAATGGCTCGAATTTCGAGACACATTTACTTCTCTTATTCACAACAATGACAAAATTGAACCAATTCACAAATTTTATTATTTGAACTCTTACCTTGAAGGAGAAGCTTCTCGTGTCATCAGCAACTTAGAGGTTAGCTCGGCTAACTACAAAGAGGCTTGGGGTCTCCTCTGTGAGAGATATAACAATGAAAAACAGCTGATTAGCAACCATTTGCATTCTTTGTTTAACATTCAGCCAGTACAGCGAGATTCAGCTAGAGGTTTACGATACATCATTGATCACGTTTCCAAAAATTTGCGCGCACTCAATACGCTGGGTGAGAAAACTGAGTCATGGGACTCCTTGATCATATATTTGGTCGCAGCAAAACTTGACAGCCTCACTAGCATTAAGTGGGAAGAATGTAAAAATAACTTTACTAAAAGTCCTTCTTTAAATGATTTCTTTCAATTTTTGAAAGGTCGTTCGGATGTTCTAGAATCCATTCATCATAATAAGCCCGAACGTCAAAGCTATCATAAAGGCGAATCATACCCGTCGACATCTTATCATAAAACTGAAAAGGCTCACATGAAATCGTTTGCAGTTTCAGCTTCGTCTGCATGCTCGACTGTGGCTTGTGTCCTGTGCAATGGCAGTCATCGCCTGTACGACTGCGCTTCTTTCTTGGGCAAGCCCGTTGACGAGCGCATTGCTGAAGCGCTGCGCTTGAAGTTATGCTTCAACTGTCTGCGCAAAGGCCACTCTTCTCGTCAATGCAGGTTAGGTCCTTGTTCTTCTTGTAAAGGGCGACACAATTCTTTGTTACACAAAGAGCATTCTCAGGCTGTAAGTACATCTGGAACGCACACAATTATAACTACAGCTGAGAGTGAGGTCGAGGGGGAACCTGACGAGTCTGATGACAACGTTATAAGTATGTCAGTCACATCTAACAACAATGTTTTACTTTCAACCGCGTTAGTTGAAGTATGTAATCCAAGCACAAATAAGCGCGTTACAATTAGAGCTTTGCTAGACAGCGGGAGTCAAACGTCTCTTATAACAAATAAGGTTAAAAATGAATTAAACTTGACTCCTCAGCCAACCAAAATCGATATTGTAGGTGTAGGGAATCAGCCTCTTTCTAGTGCTTTGCAACGTTGTGTTTTGAATTTGAGGTCAACGCAAAATGATTTTGAAACAGATATTTCGTGCCTCGTACTACCAAAAATTTCAAGTAATTTGCCGAACAAAACGTTCGATGCTTCATTAATAAATTTGCCTAGTAATATTCAACTAGCTGATCCATGTTTCAATCAAAGTGCACCTGTTGATATGCTTATAGGTGCCGACTTGTTTTGGAATTTGATTGAATCCGACAAAATTGTACTTGGCCAAAACCAACCCACCGTGCTGAAGTCCAAGCTGGGCTGGATACTGTCAGGCCCATTTACAGCGAGTAACAAATCCCTTGTAAACACGGTGCAATGCCATCATCTTGTTCTTAGTTCAAACAATGACCCTTTATCAAACGAATCACTGAATAATGAACTAACAAAATTTTGGGCGTTACAGCAAATTCCTCAGAAAAATAAGCACTTAACCGATGAAGAGATTGAATGCGAAAGCCATTTTGTAAACCATACGTACCGCGATGAAGAGGGTCGTTTCCATGTCAGGTTGCCTCTGGTGGCAGAGCCTGATTGTTTAGGTAATTCTTTTAATCTTGCAAAAAGGCAATTCTTATCGCTTGAAAAAAGGCTTGCACGAGACCCAAACCTTAAAAATATGTACTCACGTTTTATACAGGAATATGCTGAATTAGGACATTTATCACAATCCGCTAAATTGATTCCAGACCAGTCTTATATGATCCCGCACCACCCTATATTACGTCCATCCAGTGAATCCACGAAGTTGCGCGTCGTCTTTAATGGAAGCGCCAAAACAACGTCCGGTTACTCCCTAAATGATTTACAAAATGCCGGTCCTCATATTCAAGATTCACTATTTAATATATTACTTAGATTTCGTCAATATTCCTATGTACTCTCGGGCGATATCGAAAAAATGTACAGAATGGTACAAATTCAAGACTGTGATCGGGATTTACAAATGATTTTATGGCGTGATCATAACACAGAACCTATAAAGTCGTTAAGACTCCACACTGTCACATACGGCTTAACCAGTTCAAGTTTTTTAAGCACACGTTGTTTGTGGCAGCTCGGTGAAGACTGCGGCGATAATAAAGTAAGAACTATTATTCAAAACGACTTTGTAGTTGATGATCTATTAACCGGAAGTGACAGTCAAGACGAATTATTATATATTAAGAGGTCGGTTGAAAAGGCACTGTTTGCTGGTTGTTTTAATCTCCGAAAATATAGGTCAAATGTGCCATCTATTTTGATAGAACATGAAAATACGCGAAAAAATCTTATTATTAGTTCGTCATCACATACGCTAGGCGTAGGATGGAATCCTAATGAGGATTTCATACATTTTCCAACAAACTATGATAATAAACCCAAAATCACCAAACGTATTATACTATCCGAATCATGTAAAGTTTTTGATCCGCTCGGAATGTTAAGTATTTTTACAATAAAACCTAAGATTTTAATACAAAAATTATGGATTGAAAAAATTGGCTGGGACGAACCCGTGCCTAATGACATCAGTCAATCATGGCTATTGTTTCTCGATAACATGAAACACCTTCATGAATTGCGTATTCCGAGGCATGTTTTATGTAAGGAACCCACTAATATAGAATTACATTGCTTCTGCGACGCCTCGCAAAAGGCATATGCAGCCTGCATTTATTTAAAATCCACTGATAAGCAAGGTGTCGTTACAGTAAGATTGCTATGTGCGAAAGCTAGAGTTTGTACGGTTAAACCGACCACTATACCGAGATCGGAGCTGTGTGCATGTCTTCTGGGCGCGCAGCTCGCGGACGCCGTGGAACGCGCCCTGCGCTGTGTGATCACTCGCAAGGTTTACTGGAGTGACTCGTCAATTGTGTTAGCTTGGTTAGGTACGAGGTACGACAAACTAAAGACCTTTGTAGCCAATAGGGTTGCGGCAATTTTAGAGCTTACTAACTGTTCTGAATGGCGTCATGTTCCCACTCACCTCAACCCAGCTGACTTAGCTTCACGCGGCGTAGACGCAATAAAAAATAATAATTTAGACATGTGGTGGACTGGCCCTACGTTTTTACTCCAACATGAATCTATGTGGCCATCTTCCGATTTTAATTTAGTTAAAAATATAAATGATTTACCGGAAGTCAAAGTCCACGTTAGCATTTTAAACGAAAATGAAGACAGTAAACAAACATTAGTAAATTTTAATCGATACTCAAAATTACAATTTATTCAGCGTGTATTCGCGTACCTGCTTCGATTTATGTATAATTGTAGAAATGTTAACGATAAAAAGGCAGGTTCCTTACAGCCTGATGAACTTGCTCATTCTTTTCGAAAACTAGTATATTTATCTCAGGCTGACAGTTTTAAGAAGGAGATCAATACTCTTCTTTCAAAGGGAGTGCTTAAGTCAAAAGGTCAGTTAATTTCACTAAACCCATTTCTGGACAGTGAAAACATATTAAGAGTCGGTGGACGCTTAACGTTATCTTGCTATCCCTTTGACACGCGTCATCAAATGATACTTCACGCCAAACACAGGCTTACCAAATTGTTGTTCCAACAAGAACATTTGCGTCTTCTTCACGCTGGTCCACAGCTATTGCTTTATTCCGTAAGAGAATCTGTATGGCCCATCGCTGGTCGAGACTTGGCTCGCACTACATCGAGACAATGTGTTACGTGTAGAAGAGTGCGAGGCGAGACCCCGAGTCCAATTATGGGTTCATTACCTGAGCAGCGTGTAAATCCTGGATTTCCTTTTGCTAGTGCAGCTGTTGATTTTGCTGGACCATTTTTAATTACCGATCGAAAGGGAAGGGGATGTAAAATAACGAAATGTTATCTTTGTTTATTCGTATGCCTTAGGTATAAGTGTTTGCATTTAGAGGCCGTCAGTGAGCTCTCAAAAAATGCATTTATCTTAGCTTTGCGCCGTTTTATCTCTCGCAGAGGAAAACCTTCAGAGTTCTTTTGCGACAATGGTCGTAACTTTGTCGCAGCCGCAAAAGAAGTAGGAGAGTTTTTGATTTCTAGCGCTGACAACGTACGTGAGTTTTCTTCCGGAGAAGGTATTAAATTCAATTTCCAGCCAGCTTACTCCCCACACTTTGGTGGACTCGTCGAATCTTGTGTCCGTTCAGCGAAGCATCATCTTAAACGTACGTTAGGACAAACTCATTTAACTTTTGAGGAGCTGGCAACTCTATTTGGTCAAATTGAGGCAATCCTCAACAGTCGTCCTATATGCCCTTTATCACCTAGTCCTGATGACTTCCATCCCTTAACTCCTGGGCACTTTCTAATAGGAAGACCATTGACGTCCTTACCTTCGCAGGATTTGGAGAAGACTGGCTTTAATAAAACTGATCGATTCCAGCGGTTGGAGTCATTCCGTCAACATTTTTGGAAACGGTGGCAGCTGGAGTATGTAACTAATCTCCAACAGAGACACAAATGGCGCATTCCTAGCACACCTCTGCAGCCTGGAGACTTGGTTCTCATGAAAGAAGAAAATGCTCCACCCATGCAATGGAAGTTGGGGCGAATTATTTCTCTGTTCCCAGGCAAGGACGGAGTGGCACGTGTGGCAGAGGTGAAAACCATAACTGGGACTTACCGGCGAGGCATCAAGTACCTGTGCCCCTTGCTCGAGCCAGCAGTGGACACCACGTTGGAAGCAAGAGCTTCCAAGGCCCCGGAGGATGTTCCGGCGCATCACTAGCGCCTTACGAGACCCGCGGGGGCGCGGACGCTGCCCCATCACTAGCCACTCTCTCAGGACCGCCGTCAAGCGCGCACGTCTGCGCCACTCATTATTTTATGCAATTATCCGGCCGCGGCTTTCATTGAAGAACCTTGGAATACACTATTATATAAATTTGGAGTCAGATTTTCATTCAACCATCTCCGCAAGGAACAGTCTTAAAATTTGCGAGTATTACTTTGCAATATAATAATTAAACTTTTGAGATAAATCAAAGCGCAGTTACAATATAATATTACTTTATGTATTACAAGTAACAGTTATATTAAATCAGTAATAAACAAACTTTTTCCATGTGTAAAAAAAACGGTTAGCATTTTTGGCAATCAACAAAGTCAACAAACTAACTTAATAATGAAAGTAACTTTATATTAATTCGTCAGTCGTTGTCATCACTACTTAAAAAACGAAGTCTTAAACTTATTTTAAACAATTAACAAAGAATAACTTATTTTTAAAAGAACATTAAGACCGGAGACAGTTTTCAAAATTCTGTCTATTTAGTTTTTTCTTTAAGCTAGTGTGTAACTTTCCTTATAACGAGTAAGTCTTTTATGTAGCATCAGTTTCCATAATGCGATCGGAGAAAACTTAAAGCATC